>JBAMYA010000002.1:13754727-13782987 GCA_037176975.1 Arrhamphus sclerolepis
GTTTGCTGGCGTGCTTGGGATCATTATCTTGTTGCGTGATCCTATTTTCAACCCCACTTGACTTTAAAAGACTTTATTAAGCGAAGGAGTTTGCTGGGGTACTCCATGTGTGCAATATACCCATGTCCGGTGATTTCAAAACAGGCCCAAATCATCACACCTCCATCATCATTCTTAAAAGTTGATAATGATGTGTTTGATCTGATAGGCTGCATTTGATTTTCACTGAGTGTGAGACTATATTTACTATATAAGACTCTTTGCAATGGCCTTATCAGCTTTTTCAAATTATTTATAAAAATTATTCTCTAAAATCTTTGCTGATATCGTTCCTTCTTGGCATTGTGTTTATATATCTATATATAGATATAGATATTTTTAATATAAAACTAATATACATAGTTGTTCATGTGTTCATTCAACTGTGTTTCCCTAATTTTAAGACCTAGTGGGGCACAGATGACCTTTCATCATGTCCTTACGTAAAACCTTTAAAGTGACGAAGTGTGTACTTCCTTTTTCACATGACTAAAAAACGAAACTAGATTGTTGGCCTTCAAAGATGCCGTGTCACTGCTTGTAGAGAAATGACTGTGAGAAAAAAACAATCAATGGAACAATAATTGATATTATGTTCGTGAGATTTGAGAACTGCTGTTCCATGAAAAGGGCTGACTGAACATAAAGAAAACATGAAAAATGTATGTACAACTCTACAAATAACGGAAAAGGCTTTTGGCTTTGCTCACTTGGCTTTTCTGGGGTGTTTAATGAGCTTTCATTCAGCAGCATCCTGCAGTGATCAATGCCAAAGAGAACCATTAATTTTATGTAAAACAAATTAATACGAGGAAACAAAAATCTCAGGCTTGTATAGGTTTTTATGAGTTCTGCGTAGTCTCTTACAGCTATATCATAAATTATACATTTACTGCAGACTCAAGCATCACAGGCGCATTTATAATTCCATGTGTCTACAATGTACATCCATTAAAGTAAGAACAAAAGATCCATTTGCTCAGATTTTTTTGTGTATTGATCTCTAATGCTTTTTTTCCATCACTCTGCACTATTTTGTGCTTTTGGGACGCATTTACGTTTTTGTCATCTTGATTGGTTGATGCCATAACAAAATCAAGGTATATGATGGGGTACTGTATTGATAACGTTCATCACAGGTTGCAAAATTAGCCCACTTACGTTAATTGTCTAGTGACTTTATAAGACCAAGACATCTGTCTTCTGTGTTGATGACAACAGTGCGAAGCAACTAGGAATTCAAACATGATCAAGAGATGAAACCATGAATACAATGTGAATGGTTGATTGAAGCAAACAAAATTTGGTCTTTTTTTTTTTTTTATCAATGAAGCATTCAGGCTTCACTCATGTTGGTTTTGCTAGCTAACAGGCAGGCGGTTTTCTGTACCATATTTTCTTCTGCAGGTTGTGACTGAAAGGCAGGACACAAAACACAACAACCCTGATGGAAAGAAGCCGTATGTAAAACAACACTGCCTCCGTTCTCTTCACCATCACCGATCTGTAATTCATTTCTTTGATATGTTTCCTCACAATCTTCTAGTTGCGCTTCCTTGAAGTCTCTGCCAGGAAGGTGCTAAAAAGGTCACAGTACTTTGTGAGGCTCAAACAAATTATAATCTTCTGACTTGTGCTTTTTAGAGACTAACTCCTATAAATAATGTTTATTTGAAAAGTCTCAGTATTTTAACAAACCATCAGGAAAGGAACATTTGTTCAACAGAAATGTCTGTATTTAGAGTGAAAGGAGGCCTGAGTTTGTCTCACGCTTTTAAATTTCCGTGTTGTTTTCACTGGCTGTTTACATCTGATTTCACTTACTGCTTGGTTAGGCTTCGGCACGTAAACTCAACCTAATGAATCTGGTTAAGTTTAGGAGTCGTGGGTCACTTCGGTAAACATCACAGCGAGCCTGAAAATGGCATGAAATCTACGTCGTGTACCTTCCGCTGAAATGTGTCGTGGTGAAAGTTGTGTTGAGTGTCACGGAGAGAAAGAAATGCTCAGTTTTGTTCCATCTGGATGGATAAATTATTTTTATCTCGTAGTGATTTCATTTTTTTTTTATAATGGTGTCTGGCTGAGAGCTGCAGTCGCAGCTGGCCTTCAAAGCAAAGTGATAATATTAAAGAAACTATTATGGTGTATTAGGCTTAAAGAAAGTGGGCTATTGATCTTTTGTAAGTTTCAAGCTAAGAACAACACCTTTATATATAACAAAACCTCATTTAACCCACTGTTGATATATGAATTGCCTTGTGATTGGTGCAGCTTTTAAGAAGAGAAAAATTGTTATATGAAAAGACTCAATGGTTGCATCTCTTTGGAGACACTGGGTCCTTTCCTTTCACCACTGATGCAGTTCTGAACTTGCATGAACAAAACCTGCTCCTGCCTACAACCATGTGTAGAGCTTGTGTAAATGGTGGAGCGTACATGAATCTTGCATGCCATTCTAAGATTTCCCAGCGTTAACGCCTTATATGGAGTGTTATTCATTTAAGCTTAAAATCTCACGAGGGTGAAGGTGTGAGGCCATTAATTGGACTAAAAACAGGATGTGTGTACTGTGATTGGTCTCAGTGTTCATGTCAACAGGTAAGCAGCAGCATTTTGCACAAGTTGCAAGCAATGCACACAAGTTTGAACTAATAAAAGCATAGATGGCTTTCTCGAGGTCACAATGACACAAGAAGGGCTTGACTTTTGCAAGGAGTTGAAGCTGAAAAATGTTTATCCATTGTTAAACTGCTGTCTAAGGTCACCCCCAGAGGTTAAGTAGAGGGGCCAGGGCATGAAGACCTGAAGCTACCCTGCTGAGCAGATTGGTGGAGGACAACACGACACAATAATGTCATGAAGCAGTGGTGCATTCCTGACAGATGTTTCTCAGATAATGGAGACAAAGCGGTTGTCTGCAGTGGAGTTTTGCTGATATAGAGAATGTCAAACATTTTTTTTCCTTTTTTTCTATTGTGTGTCATATGACATTTCACGCAGCGACGTCAAGTTGCACCTTAGTTTACAGAATTCCAGTTCTGTGTTTGTAAGGAAATAGGTTTGCTGGATTTGTCTTCCTTCCTTGGGCCAGCATGTAAAAGCCACTTTACGTCCCTTTACGTAAATGTTACAGAATGTCAGTATGCAAGCGCCAACAGATTATTTCACAAATCGCGTGGACGTGCATCCTAAATGCTGGCTCTGAGCATGTAAGGGCATGCATTTGCGGCTTATTTTTACGGTCGTGCTTGGTGGAGCAAGTAAATGGCAACGCAGTAAAATCTAAGCCTCTACAACTGAGGTCGTATCAGTAGGTGGCCCCAAGAGCACCTTGTGTCAGTGACTTATAATTTATTCGGGCGGCGCAGGGTTGTGCCACTCTGTTTTGGTGTAGCGGTTTTACGGTGCATTCACATTGCAGAGGACATGTTGCTTGGGGGATGCCACTATAGACCAGCTCCTATGTACGATTTCATTGGCTAGCATGTTCTGCCTAACCGCAATCTGATTGGCCGACGTGCATGCTGATGCCAAAGTTAAACATTTCTCAACTTTTGACAATATGCAGATGCTGAATGCACCGTACATGTGAATGCAGTTGTGTTGCATGCTGGGTCAGGTATGGTCTTACTTAACACTGCTGGTCTCATTTAATATTAATTAATATTGCAGAATGTTAGCATGCCAAACATAAGTGAGTTTTGCAACTTCATATTTGGTTTGTTTGCCTTTAAGGTGTATTCATTCATTTTTTGAAGCTTTGTAAAGAAAGGAGATAAATGGTCATTCCTGTGGAGGATCCTAAATGTGGACATTTGACCTCTTGATTTGTGTTGAGCATGTGAGCAGAAGGTGAGTGTGTATGTGTGACATGTGGTGGAGGAGGAAGGACTGTGTGAGGGGGGTGTTCTTCTTCGTCTTGGTTTATGTCATTGGTTTAAACGACCCAAGACCCCGCCTTGATAAAAAAAAAAAAAGAAAAAAAAAGGAGTTAGACAGACTACAGTCAAAGGGAGCGAGAGGGGGAGGAAAAACATAAGCGGTGAAACATTTAGACACCTAGTCGGCGTTTATGCTTTAATAAACAAGTCCTCGGTTATCACACATTGTAGCTTGCTTCCTGTTGGGGTTATCACTCCTCTACTATCCGGTCATTTCTTCACGTCTGCTGGAGACAAGCCGCACGGAGGATTTAATAAGGTGGAATCAGAAATTACTCCAAGAAAAAAAAAATAAAAAAATCTTCGCATGAAACATTTGTCCTGGAGCGGATGATGCTGCTGCTGCCGCCGTGTGCTTAGAATAAAATTAAGAAGAAAAAAAGAGAAAGTCTGCTTCTCCTCAACTTGCGGTCTTTTCATCCAGGTAAGACGGCGATACGGTTCAGTAAGACGCATTTCTGTTCAGTTTGGGGCTTTCAGATGAGAGTTTAGCCGCCGCATGCAGCTCTGACCATGTGTGTCCACCTTACTGCGCCATGAAGATGGGGAATGGACGGCTGCTGTTATTTTATCTCTGACCGCCTGAAATATGTACGCGAACAGCCCCCTGCTTTACTACCAGGGCTCCGACAGTATCCTCAAATGTTCACAATGTTGAGGGATATTTAGCCTAGACGACGGAAGGGTACTATATTGTTGTTTTTTTTGGGGTTTTTTTTTTTCGTTTTGCACGCGACGAGTGTCCGCGCGGAGTGAGTGTCGGTTAAAAGAAGATAGGAAGTACAATACTGGCCACGGTGTGTTTGGAGGCTGACAGAGGAGTTCCACTTAGCACTCATAAATCCTCTCATACCGCATACTTCACCCAGAAACACCGAGTTTCTGGACACATTGTAACATAGCAGACATTATGCTGCTGAGGCTGAACATTTTTAATTTATTTTTAACCCAAAACTCACCACAAGGGAGGACATCTTCTGACCAGGCTGCATCATATGTCACTGACCTTTCACGCACACGTGCTCCATCATGATTTTTTTTTTTCTTTATTTTATCAAAAAACAAAAAAAACTTCTGTGGATAGGTTTTAAAGAAATTGCCAAACAAATCCCTAAACTTTTTTTTTCTTTTTTTTGGCATGTCAGGGATCCATAAGTGGTTGAGGATCAAACACCTGCTTCTTCTCAGAGGAATTCCCCATGATAGGTTTGTGTGTGCTTTAGTGTAAAGTTGCAGAATAATGTGTAAGGACTCGTCTTGTTGACCGCTGTTGAGTCTAAGAGGTCTGTACTGATAGTTTCTGTTGAGTCTGTGCAGTGCTTCTTCTGTCACGCTCAGTCGTGCACCAGTGAACGCATCAGGGGCGATGTGGGGTTCAGTGTCTCGCCCAAGGACACTTAGACATGTGGACCTGGAGGCCAGGAATCACACCCCCCAAACTCCTGAGCTCCTTTATTGAACTAGAGGTTGAAAAGGACCCTTTTTTGTTTAAGGATTTTGCACCTGTGTAAACTTAAGAAAAGCTGGTCAGGAAAGTACATCTTCTGCTAAGAGCCACTGCCTGAACAGACTGTATGAATGAGCCGCTAATTGCCTTGTGTTAACTTGTTAATTACACACTCTAGTAAGTACTCTTAAATATTATTAGACTAATTAATACAGCGCTTACTCTGAAATATGACAACAGGACATGTGTTGGATTAATGATGGACTAGTTTTATCTCATTTTCTCAGCGCTCATCTGTTCCTGTCAACTGCGATTTCCATCCTCTTGGCAGAACACCTACGAAAAAGTTATCTTGATGGAAAATCAGTGTAAATTATTTGATGTCTAGGAGCTAAATAAGAGATGACCTTGGAAGCGAAGCGTTTTGTCTCTTATGAGTGCCCGTGTGTGTGTAATAGATCAGGAAAGGAAGGGGGGAGGGTGTGTGTGTGTGTGTGTGTGTGTATATGTGTGCCTGAAGGATTACAAGGCCTGTACAGATGTGTGCAGACTGGACATCAGCTCTGTTGTGAACCATTATCAAGAAAGCACTTAAGATGGTGGGCAGATGAGCTTGACAGAGCTCCCTTGTCAAAAAGCTCAGTTTAACAGCTGCAGTCACAAGCAGCAGGGAAACGCTTGTAACACTGAGCTCTTATTTTCTTTCTGCGTTTACCGTCATTATAGGTCCACTGTGGATTGTTCCTCGCATGGAAGGTTCAGTTCCTCATTCATAACCAATAAACTTGCCATGCATAAGTTGAGATAGAAACATCTTTTTTTTTTCTTTTTCCTCCTTCCAGCGGCTCTCCCTCCTTTTTACGCTTCCCACATTATGAGCCGGTGTGATCATTTAGAGAGGGGCCCGTCATGTTACCACAGAGGAAATTGAACAGACTCACTCTGTCGACCCCGCAAAGAGCCTGCCCTCTGCCATCCTCTCCCGTGTTGCCGAGCAGCACCCTATCACTCAAGGCAATCGAATGTCTCAGAGGGGACCTCTGTTAGCCCCGTGCAATATTTATTACCATCCATCATCCCCGGACCCGCGCTCTGTGGGTGAATAACAGTGGCTGCTAAGTTCTGTGTTAAAAAGTTCCCTCGCCAGTGACCATTAGAAGGGATTTATGAGCGTGGCTCCTGTAGAAGTGCTGTGGAAGCGAGACGGAGCATGTTTCATAGCCTCGTACCCGCCAGGCTGTGGTACTAAATGCGTTGGGGTTTGGACTAGTTGAGCTGTAAAAACTACTTTTTTTTACAGATTTGAATTGACCAACATTCCTACCATCACATGATTGAAGTCTTCACATCGGCATCAGCATTAGTCTTGGACTTGAAAAACCTTAAAAAGTGTGAAGATTGGATTAGATTTTGACTTTTCTTTTTTAAGGCAAATAAACACATGCAGCTTAATGGTTCCCCACATATATAATGCACAACACAGTATACATACAAAATTAATGCAAACAGAAACCAAATACCTTTGTATCATCTGTGAAGTTATCTTTGTAGCAAGCCTTTCTTGCAGCTGAGTGTGTAATGATCTAATATTCACTATCTTCTTTAAAAAGGATCATCTCATGTATGCATACTCGGCTACTGAGCTGGCAGATCCTGCCCTCGTGTCCTTTGAATGAGTGTGAACGCATGCTGTGGGAAAATTAGTATATCTGTATGCTCTCACTACCTCTCGATGTAGTCTTCAGTCCTGCAGTGATTAGAGCCGTGCTTATTTTCTTGTCTTTCCTTCCTGTTGTTTGCCAATTGAAAACAATCGGGATGAACGCGAGAGCAGGTGAAGCTACGTGGACGGGTTGCCGCCGCGCTTCTGTTAGGTCAATTTTAATATGTGTTTTTAATTGGTCTCTGAAGGCTGGGATTTCTCTTGTCTTTTGTGCCTTCCTCAAAAGCGTCTGTGTGATGTGACTGCGTTGAAGCTGAGGAGCCCGGCTGCAGCGGTGTTCATTTGAAGCCCCGCTGAATGTGCTCATTATCTCCAGCTAAAAGCAAGATTGATTTAGCTGAAAGCCAGGGTGAGTTTTGAAACAGAAAAGGAGGTAGAACCGTAAACTGATCAAGACGGAAAAAACCATGCCTTGGATTCCCTTTGGTCACAGTGTAAAGCTTTAAAAGTGTAGAAAGAAAACTTGCGTCTTCGCTCCTCTCAGATACTGGCGGCGCCGTTACTCAGCCGCAGCCACTCTCTTATGGTTGCAGAACTTGTGTAACCTTTAGAAATGGTATATTGAAAAGACATCCCAAAGACAAAGTTTACTTGTGATTCTCCTTTCTTTGCCTCTTTATTTTTTCTGAGCGGGTGTGTGTGCGTGAGGGGAAGATGGTATAATTTCATTGACAGTAGCGCCAATTGTACTTCCTGGAGCTGCGCAGGGGTGAGGGATAATTAGAACCAAGGGCGCCCTTTTCATGGCAAAGGGGAAAGTGGAACCCTGTGCCGGGGCTTTTCTGTTTACTATACAAAAGGGATAAGATCCTACGATGGAGTTTGCATAAGAGGTCCACAGTCTTCTCCAACACAGACGGATGTGTTTTTATTCTGGCTGAAACCAGAAGAGCTGAAACTCATGCTTATCTGGCCAGCAGATAGGATTTTTCTGCTGTTTTTGGATCGGATCTGTGCTTTTAGCTTGCCCTGCTCCGCATTAGCCGAGGAGAGCGAGGCGGCCGTGTAGTGGAGCTACGTAAAAGGTCAAGTAACACTTGTATGTTGGCCCCCGTTGGCCATGTCAGAGACAGTCTTGTTAGTGTTTAAGGTACGGTGTCGTCAGCAAAGCAGCAGCACAGCAATTAGAGTTACTATTTTCTTACAACTTAATACACTTTAATTTAATGCATATTAATTGATGTGCTCACTTAATCCACCAAGGATTTCTCAAAGGCAAGCACAAAAGGCTTTTATTATCTTAAGAAGGAAGGGTCTTTTGGGATGTAATGTGCCCCTGCTCAATTGTATATTACATTATGAAACAGACGTAAGTGAAATGAAATTACAACCTATCATCAGCACGATGAAGAATCCTATTGAATAATTTCCTCGGCAGGGCCATTGTTGTAATGTCCGAGTTGCTCTTTTGGATGTGACGGAGGGGGTCTCATGAAGTCCTGATGCAGGGGAGTAAAAATCGGTTTCAAGGTTAAACTGTGTGAAGGCCAAATGTTTGGGGAGGGTGGATTAATTTCATGTCCCATAATGTGATTTGCAATATCTCCTCCTCTCTTGCCCTTGGTTTCTTTGGAGATGTGTGAGTCTGATGAGAGCTGAAAGCGGGGTGGGGGTGGGATGGGGGGGGGGGGGTTGCTCTAGCTATCTCCTGCATTTATAAGTGTTTACAGGTCTAATAAATGGAATTATGGGTGATGGTGCATGCTTACAAATTCACTATCATTCCCAGATCTCTGTCTCATTACTGAATACAAATGTAGGTAGAGGTTATTCTGCTTGTTCACAGCCTGGAATTGATTTTTTTTTTCCTTTTAACTCAGATAAGCATGGATGAACACAGTAACATATATCAGCGCATAAAACAACACAAGTACAGATATAGGAGGTGGTTCCAAATCACTGTGCATTGCTAATTACAGGTCAGGCTATGAAGAAAGACCGCCATGGTAACGAATCTCTTACTGCTCAGTCGGCCTGAGAATCCATATTTAAAACTCTGAATCACACAGCATCTGGAGCTTATCGTTATGTATCTGTATGTCATCCCAGCTAACGACACTGTTGGGGAGCCTCGTATTTCTGGCATATTCTTTTAGATTATGTTTGTGTTTCTTAAAGCAAAAGTCAAGATACATTTAACATCAACGTGTTACATATGAGTAAGCAATGAAATCTGTGATTTTTGAGGCGCTTTAATGCCGAAAACCACATGAGAATGTTCTCACAGTGTTTTGGCTTGATGTTTGTTGCTCACCTGATTATTCACTTCATGAAAGGTCTCTCTTGGTTCCCCCACGACCCCTTTCACTGGTGCAGAAGAATTGGTTAAATTGCAGTGGATCAACGAGTTTTTAATTGGAAAACCGATGGGTCATCCACTGGTATTCCTGCTCCTGC
The DNA here is from genome assembly GCA_037176975.1 of Arrhamphus sclerolepis. Classification (NCBI taxonomy): domain Eukaryota; kingdom Metazoa; phylum Chordata; class Actinopteri; order Beloniformes; family Hemiramphidae; genus Arrhamphus; species Arrhamphus sclerolepis. The sequence goes on from JBAMYA010000002.1 coordinate 13,764,278, forward strand.
TTCAATGGTTTTTGTTGGCACTAATGGTTCTGTCTCAGTCCTGGTTGAATTCCTATCCAGTGGTGTCCAGAGGTGGTAGCATCTGCATCTGCTGGTACTGGTCCATGAAAACCAAAGTCGAATCCAGAGGACCCAGACTAAATGTTTGTCTGCATGGCTGGACAGGCTTAGCTGGACATCTCTGCCGCGGGAACAAAAAGAAAAAGTGAATACTGGAAGAATGTCCTGTGTCATCGTTTCAAGGTGCAGTTTACCCAGTTTTTTTTCTTTTTTTTAATTTTTACACTTCATTTTCTGTTTGGTTCACTTATTTATTGTTAAGAGTCAGTTTTAGCAAAGTTGAAAGACATTAGACTTAATATATCACGAGTCATATTATCGTTTCAATTTCCAACGATGATGTTGCATATCACGCATCTTCTTACTATCATGCACTCGTAGTTTGTTACTTTGTTACATTAAAGGACTTTGCATTCACCTATCACATAGAAATATAGACTATATGATTTATTACTGAAGTGAAGTCTCATCTTATGACAAAAAGGGCAAGTTTTTGTTTTTGACGGTGTTTGTGAACATGCACAATGGGGAAAGCTAGAACAGAAAAGATTTAAAAAAAATTACAGTTTACATGGGCAGAAATATGTCGGATGGCGGTTCAAAATGTCAGTTTTGATTAATTGCCCAGCCTTAGTCTAGATGACAGTCATTATGAGTACCGATGAAGAGGATACTCTCATCTACTAATTACAGCCAACCGTAGCTTCTTAAGTACTCTAAAAGCCATCTAAAAATAAGCTGCTTTGATGTGTTGTTTACGCTGTGGCTTTTATAAACAATTGTGATAGCTATTTTATCCTCCAAGATTAAAATATGCAGTAAACCCATGTAGAAAAAAAGAAGGTAAGGATATAACATATCTGCTCGTTTTTCACTTCATAATTGAAGCCAGACGTGTCCAATTTTGATATAGCTAAAACAAATGAGCAAATATTGTGAACAGAAAGTGCAGAAAAGATGGAGAATGTGATAAAACCTCATTAAGAACGTTCCCCATTCAAAGTGAGACAACACAACAAATCCAGTTTTCTTACTCTCAGGGTGTTTGGTCCAGGATACTCCAAATTATATGGTCCCCCATCATCACAACATCGTAAAAGAATGTCTTTTGAAGAATTAACCTCTCATTTTATTTTTAAGGGCAAACAACTAAAAAACTTGAAGCATCCAGATTAAGTGAAAGCATGGAGAATCAGCTGTTGGACACAGCTTTACAGTTCTGTAGACTGGCGATTTGTGAACATTTCAGAGAACTCTGTTAACAAACTGTGATCAAAGGAAATATGTCAGAGAAGCAAGCATGAAGTTCAGACACTTAAAAAAACCAAACAAAATGCACACGGCAGTCAACACATTCTAACGAGGGTGACAAGCAATTTCTGTTATTGGTGTAAAACAGAAGTGGAAACTTTCCGGGGTTGCTGATGGGGATGCGTGTTAGTGAAACCATCGCAGGTTCAAGTTGTCATCTGTTCTCAGATGTTTACATGGCTCAATAATTCCAGATACCAGTTTTCTTTCATTTTTTTTTTACTTTCTTGTTATTATCGTTGGGTTGGTCTCAGCTGCCAGGATCAATTTAAGATGTTGTAAAATGGGCGAGTTTCCAGATTGAAAGTGCTGGGTAAATGGAGTCTGTGCCCAGTTGATCTGAAGGAAATTTGCCTCGTTGGTGGGTAAACACAGGAATAAAGTGGTATCTTGCGTATTAGGGTTGACCTAAAAATCTATTTATTTATTTATTCTCTTTATGGACCGGCAAACTTTACATGAAAAAAAGAAATAGAGGGTTCTTCGTGATTGCAGTGCATCGCGTTTACCTTTGCATTCACTTCACAGTCAAGACCAGCCTTGGGAGCGCTGTTTTCCACTTCCTCTTCTCTAATCCTAACTTGTTATTAGTTAAATGTAGAAAGTTAAGGTTAACCAGTAAAAGTCTGGCAGATTGAAAAAAGAAAATCAGTGCTAAAGTAAGAAACATTTCCTGTGTTGCAGCATGTTCCTGAACTGTTTCTGCTAAATAGGGACACTTAGAAATACGCGATGTTGTGATGTACGTGATGTTGAGGCTGCTGTTGTTTGTGATGATCCTTTAGTTCTGCATTAGTGGATGAAGATCCACGATTTCTCAGCAGATGAAGATTTGCTTTTTGGTGGAGTAAATCTCTTTGTTAAAAATGATTCAAGTTGTTTGAGCTTTTTGCCTCTGCTGCTTTTCTTATCTTCATTTCTGTTATCGCTTCTTCCTCTAAGTGAGGAAATCTTTTGTGACAAGTCGTCTTCCTGCCTAAGTCGAGGTGATCCAACCTGCATTTAACCTGTGGATGATGTCACGCCCAAGGGTTGTATGGGTGGACGCCACGCTGCAAAGAGTCGTGACTAAATTAAACACAAAGTGGATTCTGAGGGGGAGAAAATGACTTGGGAGTGACTTGCTGACTTGGGAGCGTATTTTTAAACAGAGCGTCTCCTTTAAATGGACTTTTTTTGGACTTTTTTTTTTTTAAATACTACTTTAATACTTTATTTTACTACACTAGTGTACACAGGTAGGGGTACATTTTTATTTATTTTTTTCACATTTGCAGAGCATGTACTGGTTGCTTTTTTTTCTTCTGCCTGGTTTCCTGCAGAAACTATAACAAATTTAGATCAATATCAGTCTTTCATTCAAAGAGTGAACTCCAACTTCACTAAGGAGTTTTAAAGAAAATGTTTTGAGGATAGTCTTGGAGAAAACATTTTATTTATTTATTGGCTCTGCTGTTATGGCAGTAACTGTCCTTCAGCAGATGCAGTTGGTGCAAACTCTTTACGTGCTTTGCATCACTGGCCGAAGATTCTCGTAGCCCAGATTGGGAATTGTTAGACATTTACTGCAGCTGTGGAAGGCGTCCAGCTCGCTACAAGCCCTCCCTCTACACTGTAAAAACACCCCATGCGGAGTCTTGGCATTTGAACCGCCCTCAAACTGGACTTCCTTTTTCTTATTATTTCCTCTACGTGTACCCTATAGCAGCACCAGCGTTGCCCCGTGGTGCTGTTTTCAGGCGGGAAGTGCAGTTAGTCAGAGGACTAAAAGGACCAGGGCAGTTCTCAAAAACTTTCTTATCTCTCTTCCTCCCTTGCTTTTTCTTGTCTTTTTCTGCACGTATCCATCTCCATCCTTCCTGTACTTCAGTGAAGGTCTCATTGCTTATGTAATGTGTCTAAACATTTGTGCAGCATTAGGGGAAGTCAGGCATGCCAAAACTGTGCAAAACGTCCCTCTGTGCGCCCCATAGAGGTGGGACAGATGGCAACTCTTGTTCTCAGTCTTGTAAACTGCCTGTGACGGCAGCGATTGCATACACTCAGCTGAAATAGGGCAACTCTAACTAAGGCTTCACAGACAGTGGTGGACACACTTCCATGCACCCTCGTCAGTGGAAGGTTTATTATCAAAACCATAAAACATCCCACTTTGATTCCATCTGCATTGCTTTTAACTGTTAATTACAATGTAGTGTGCAGCGATTACGTATTTATAGAAAGGCTGATGCACACTGTAAATGTGATGAGAAAGCATGTCGCTCCACCTGTGACTGCGGTTGTGGCTCACCTTTTTAAGACGAAGAAGAAGAAAAAAAAAAACAGCTATGAGATACTCAAGTTAGATAATCCATCATATTGTTAAACAAGGTGACCTGGAGTTGTTTTCTAATTCACTCATTAATCATCGCCACAACAGAGTGTCGGGAACTTTCACTTTGTTCCCCCTTAACAACTCTCTGGGCAGAGTCCATTACAGAGTAAACAGACACATTGAAACAGAGAAGAAATGAGCAAAGATGCTCCGCACCAAAACCCCAGAGGTGAGATGAAATGGGAGGCTCGCTGATGATGAGGTATGTTTATGGCTGACACTCTATTAAGAAGTGTCTCTTCCCTGCTGGCTCATAATGAACCTCTACCTTATGATGTGGTTGTTCATAAGCTCTTACCTTACACTGAACTAGGGGTCATTTTCATCAAACCATGCCCTGATTGCGCTCAGCAGTGAAGATGATGAGTTTTAGGCTAACTTGGCAAGGTGACTGTCTTATGGCAACATTAGATTTGTTGATATGAATACATCTTGACCACCGTTTCCCCTTTGTGCCTTAATGAAATCCAGTTACCCAGTTAATGAAAGCCAGTTGTCCTTGGAGGATGATATTTCAGGCCTGAACTCCTCTTTTCTCTATGCTCATGGTAACGCCTCCTCCAGATGTCCCCCACTGCAGGAGGCTTTAAGACACAAACGAGAAACTTGCCACTAACCACACGCACACACACACACTCTCGTGCACACGCTCTCTGATCACCTCTCGGGGGGGGGGGCGGCCACCTCAGCTGACCTGTTATGAAATACGAGTGTATGCACTGAAAAGCTAAAGTGTGTTGTTTCTGTCAAGATGGGAGTTAAATATCGTGTGGGGGGGCTGTGTGATGTACAGAAAGGGAAAACATCTCAGAAAGAAGAGTGTTTTCGTAAATCACAGACAATGTACCATCTGCACACGGCAGGGTGTATGAGCGACACTGGACTACTGCTGTGAGGAACTATTGCATTGTTATTAAATGGCTGTTGCCTCACTGGCAGCCATATTAAAGCCTCAGATCTTGTGCCTGATGCAAGGCAACGAAGAGGAAAAATGTGAGGGGGAAGAAAAAATACCCCAGACCAGTCTGACTTTATGAACATGACACGATGATGTGCAACAGCGACGGCACAAATTAGAAGATGGCAGTAAAACTTGTTGAAAAGGAAGAAAAAGGCCTGTTTTTTTTTTCTTCCTCTCTTTTTCTTCCGACCTCTCAAACCTCTCTGTATCCGCCCACCACCTCTACTCACTCAACATCTTCCACACAGTGTTCAGTAACAGATTGCCTTTTTACATAAAATGTTTTTTTTTTTTCTTTCACGCTGTTAACTCAAGATCCTCTCCATCCCTGAAGGAGTTTATGTACAAAAAAAAATTGTTTTCTTTTGCTTTTGGATGTCTCTGGATGCTCTCCAACTGTTGACTTTTTGATGCTGTGTGCCCATTTTCAATCGTAGTGGCTGATAGTTCATGAAATGCCACTGAAGAGTAAGAGTTGATTAGCTCATTTCATTTCCTCACACCCAGGGCAGTAAATGACTTGAAACTGCCCATACTGCTGACAGTTTCTCGTTAACCTTCCTTGCGCCTGAGGTTATTAAAATTACATCCAACTTGAATGCATAGATGCTGAATTGATTGATCCTAATAAACTGTAGACTTTATCAGCATTGTCCAACCTGGGATTGAACTTACTGGGGCATTCATTTCTGGGAAGATTTCGAACAGTTTGAATGTTTTCCACTTTTGAATAATCTTTCTCACTGCAGAATGACTCTCCAAATCCTTTGAAAATGTCCTCGTAACCCTTCCAACAATAATGGCCAGCAAGAATTGCTTCTCTTTTATCCCTCGCAGACAGATGGCGGAAACTGCTAATGTAGCGCTAAGGTTGCTTAGCATTAGGCATTTAAAGGACTGTCTGAATGGTGACATTTTCTCTCTGCTGCTGCGTTGTAAAGTGGCAAATAAATGTGATTTATGTCTGAGAGATAATTTACATCATTGCTGATGTCTTTCCTTGTTGGTGTTGTGTTAAAATGAACGCTCTAGACAGGCAATCAAAACTTTTGGCCGAGGGCGCTGCTACCAAGGGGCTGCGTCCAGCTTTCTAAACTGGTACCACTGTTGAAGTGGCAAAGTGTGCAGTTCATTGAATGACCACTAGAGGCTGGCTCCAGAAAAACAAGTCGATCTCCACTGATTTCAACTTTACAGGAGAACCTTTACGTTCCTCATCTGGAAAAATGATATAATGTAGTCGCTGATGTTAGCTTAGAGGGAGAGGTGGCATTGAGATGAATGAACGATACTATTGCTAGCTCCAGTGATCTTCATTTTGTTTTAAGGAAGTGGAGATTCGGAGCTCTGACACACATCAGGTCCATCAAACACCCACAGCTTCTGCTCTTGACGTGACTAAACCTTTCAGTTCATTGCAACAAGTCATTACTGTGTGTGTGTGTGTGTGTGTGTGTGTGTGTGTGTTGAAACGTCAACATTGTGTTCACTTAAACACATTTTAAAAAAGAATACATTTTATTGCAAGTGAGTGTTTGTTTTTTTTCTCAATAAAGTAGAGGTGTCACACTTAGCCGTCATGTTGGACTCTGCTTTGAGCTGAGAACAGTAAGACTTTTTTTTTTTTAAATCTTTTTCTTTTACTTTCACTGTGGACACATTTCACCACACTGTTCAAGCACCGCTATGGATGCAGAACACAGCACTGTTACTCCACTAAAATGAACCAATACAAAGGTTTTTGCAGGAAGACGCAGCATCCTGTCTCACAGAGAGGAAGAGATGACTGACAGCCACTGATCTGCAGTCAGCAATATTTCATTATTTGAGCTGTTTAACATTTGTTTCCTGCTACAACGTCGACTTTATGGAGTGACTCTGCTGCTGTAAACAAACTGTTGCTGCTGTTGAAGCTAAATGACTCGGATTGCTCTTCATATTTATAAATGCAGTGAAGTCTTTTTTTTTTTTTTTCTTTTCATTTCAGATGCAGGAACAAATGAGTCTTGCTGCTACCTTTAGTTAAAACTGTGCTGTAGACAACTATAGAAAACCTTTACACCAGATAGCAGTTTGCACATCTTCAGACATCGTGAACGTGAACCACGTCCACGCGTCAAATCACTTTTAAAAACGCGCTGACGAGAACTGTCGGGGGGCAGCGAGTGTTTTTCCACACATTGCTTCTGCATTTTACCCTAGTTGTTGTTTAATAGTTTTTGTTAAATAAATAATGGCATGTTATTACAAGCCCGTCTGAGATTGCCTAATTTTAAGAAGTAGTTTGGCTCAGGTAATTTTGATCTATTGTTTTCAGTTTTGTCCAGATGTGTGAAACATTAGAATTTAAAGATGGTGCATGTTTGTTTCCAGGACTGTCTGTTGATCAGTACGTTAAAAGCATGAAGTAAATTAGTGGCCCAGCCAGCCCTTTCTAAACTTGGACTACTGCTTGGGCGGCCGGGGGGGGGGGGTGACGAAAGTTTGTAAGGGCTTGATTTTTGGAGGCCGTCATTGGGCTTGATGGAACATGACATTTGGAAAGGTCTGCGTGGAGGATTTGTTTGTGACAGCTTCAAATTACAGTGGCACAGAGGTAGCAGGAGACAGAGGAGGAGGATGCAGGGATGAGGGGGGAAAAAATGGTTCCTGCTTATTTAAATGTCACTTCGACGAGGTGAATGTGTAAGCTCTTTTTTTTTTTTTCTTTCTTTTTCCGAGCATTACACATGCTTGTATCACATTGGAAAAACACTGCTTGCCATTTTATATTCTGTGTGTGTCTTTCTTCATCTCTCTGTTTGTCTCAGGCAGTGTTATTGGCAGAAGGCTTTAAGCCTTGTGAAGCTGTGCCAACATCTTGACAGTAACCACAAACCATTTAGTTGTTTGTTTTGTGTAGGCACCGACTAAGGGACCAACATCTATGGTCCTATTTGTATTTTAGGTCTGTTCTGGGTTATTGTGTGTGTGTGTTTATATATATATATATATATATATATATATATATATATGTGTCCATGAGTATCCATCCATGCATTTTGTGCAGCTTTTTCTTATTCAGAGTCTTGGGGGGGCTGGAGCACGTCCCAGTTGTCATTAGGCGAGAAGCACAGTACACCCTGGACAGGTCGGGAGTCTATCACAGGGATATGTAGGATTATAAAACGCATAATAACTTTCAGGCTTTCAGACTCTCCCTTCCAGGAGCAAGAACAAGGTAAAGTTAGAAAAGAGATTTCTGTTGGTACAATGTAAGGGAGGAAGTAAACAAGGGAAATAACGAAGGTATTTTGTTATGTCTGTATGTGTGATCTTTCTTATGTAACAACAGCTGGCGAGTACTTTATTTTTTCCTTCAAAAAAGCCTGTTATTTCTCGTCCACACTTATGAATGCGTAGGGGCCTCTTGTGTCGCTGACCTTTTTAGTTGGACAAAGGTGACCAAAATACACTTGGTGTCCTTCAGCGACCAAAGTCAAATGTCACTCAGAACTAAAAAGACTATTGTAGCCACTTTAGTAATGAGCCTCCAACAATAGTAAGGAAGACTGAATGTTGAGCCATCTTTCTTTTTCTTTTTTTTCTTCCCCTTTGACAAAATAACTTTTGACACTGTTGGAATAAGCCCTCACGCGTCATGCCAGCTGCTGGAATCAGATTACAAGTGCTTCTGTGTCTCCATTTCTTAATCTGTTTCAGATGCTTCTGGTGTCTGTACACACTCGCATACACTCGCTGGCTGCAAATGCTAATGAATTATGTGACTTAAGTGATGCTCAAATCTGACAGCTGCTTTCCTGAAAGGCATTTACCCTTTTGCCTACTTTTTCATTGTGTCCTCCTGCCATGACATATTTCACTGAAGAGATGTCTTTGAGTGAGTCTCAGTAACTTCAAGCTATACTTTTCCAGGCTCTTCCTTTACTTCACACTGCCCCAAAATCCCCACAGTGCAATGAATAATTGTAAGTATTGCTTCTGCAAACAGAGCATCTATTTTACAAAGGTATTTCCTATAATTAAACTAATGCATAGTTTAATTATTGTAGTTTAATTATAGATAAATGGACCAGTACGGTGTATATAATCCATTGCTACTAATGATGAGCCTGTGAATCCTGGTGTTTGCTTGCGTTAAATATGAAATTGGAAAGCATTGTGGGCTGACTGTGTTTGCGGATGTTCCTCTAATCTCTGGGGGGTAAGGCTAGGGAGGAAAACTGTGTGCAACTTCCTAGAGAGAGTGGCAGCACCACAATCATGGGTCATTGCTTCCTGTTGTAAAAACAAGCCTCCAACTGTTTCTATTAAGACTTACTGTTGTGGATTTGAGGGCCTCCTGCTGGGATTTACTTAAGTCTATTTAAATCGGAATTAGTGTTTTTATGTAATTTTTGATGACAACATTAACTGTCCCGTTGAGAAAGCGAGAAGACGACTTAAAAGATGATAGTGACCGATTTATTAAGCACTCAATGAAGCACAACGACACAGTCATGTAGACTCTCTGGTCATGTCTTTAGTGTGAATGTTTTTCAGTGTGGAATACCCAAAGACAGCAGTTTGTACAATTTGTAAGTTAAAAACTATAGACTTTGCAGGAATAACCACCAAAATGTAATCTTAGCGCACTGCAGTGATCAAAACCTAGCAGAGCACATGCCAGCAGCATCTCTTATCTTTCGCTTTCATCACCAGGATTTCCTTCACAGTGTTAACAGCTGAAAGGGCTCCCACAGGTACATTAACGACAGCCCACTTGTATTAGGCAGTCCACTCACATATTTTTACTTCAAATTATTCACAATAGTGAAAACTGTTACTGTAGGCTGTTACTGTAGGCCGTACGCGGCGCTTTGATTCAGCTTCTCTCTCTGCTCCCACTTACACCCTCGTACACAAAAACGCATTACATCAGCCCCTCCCCTTTTAATTCACACACACCAGATCAATACACAATCACGCACTGGAGGAATGCTCCTCGGATTACACCCTCTCCACACAGATTCAGCAGAAATTTAGACTTCAGATAATTTTAGCAACTTTTGCTCAAAGAAACTACCTTGAAAAAAAACCAAAGCAATAAAGTGGCACAACAGAAGAATTACTTTGTGAACCAGACAGTCACTTGCATACCTGAGCGTAACATTAATGACCAAGTACATGTGGCAGCTGAAGGAAGATGGATGGATGGATAGATGGAGGTTTCAGATGTTAGATTAATCATCTGAGCCCAAAATACACAGCACCAAGCTGGAGATGCTTATCCAGTAATGGGTCACCAGAAATGTTCAAGCTAGTTTCATGCCACTCAGAGTCCCAAAGGTTACACAGCTGTGTCTATCTTTCGTCCGCTAATATTCACTGGCATTAGTCAGAAGGGCTTGGTGATATTACCTCAAATCAATATCACGATTAATTAAACATCTGCCTAAAAATGTACTGAACTATTAAAACAGTCCCAGTCCCATGTGACCACATATGCAGTGGTATGAAGTTGATAGCTGATTTATGTTCAGTTTGTATTGTCACTTTTAAAGCGAACGAGAGGAACAAATTGTAAATTTTGAGAAAAAAACAAACAAACAAACAAAAAACATCTGGATGTCTTGGAACTGTCTGTCTTTCTGAAAATCATAATATACCTGAACTCTGCTTTTGTCTAATCAATATCAGACGGAACGCGTCGGCCTTGAAAGTAGCCTGAACGACAACACAGATTAGTTAAACAGCTGGTTGAACCCAGTAGTGCTAGTTGTAAGAAAATTGCTCCAATGAATATTGACAAGTGTTCCAAATTACTCTGCCAGTCTTCCTACCATGCCTTTTTGATTTTGCGTAGCAGTTGCCGCCTAAATGGTAAAAGGGATTGATTAAACAGCCAGGAAGACGGCTTCACGGGGTCATCAGGGACTTGATGCAGCAGCAGCCCTCTTTGTTGATAAATGAGTTGGTTGAATCACGATCATTTTTATGGCCTTACAGTCATGTACAAATAATGGAGTTTAAAAAAAGGAATATAAATAGCCTCTTATCTGTGATCTTTTTTTCTTTTTTTTTTAATGCTGAACAGTGTGTGCCATATATTGTTCTTTCAGTTCATGCTTGGATTGAAACAGATGGCAGTTGCTCAAGTCACCTTCTGTAACACTTTATGGTGAATTGTCTTTAGTACACAGCGTCATCCTGTTTAAGGAGGGAAAAAAAGAAGTCAAAACACAGATTGACTGCATATTCTTGTACAAATTCATGAATGTTTCGATGCCATCTCCAGAGAACAAGAGTTAGATGCAAAAACAAGTTTTAATTGGGTTTGTGTTTACTAAATATTGTCTTCCTGCCCTACTTCTACTCACCAAGTTAAGTACAAAAAGGTTCCCTCTGAGATTTCTTTTTTCTCTCTGTGCATTATATTCATAGTTTCACTCATAAGAATTATATCCTGCATGTATTTATGTGTTATAATGTTACGTCTGTCAGTTGATAAACCTCGCTGGACCTCTTTAACTGGGACGATTAACGTCGGTGTTTGGCCCACCCTCTCTGTATTCAGCCCCGGTTCACGTGAAGTTTAGCGTGCACCAGTCCATTTTCCTGCAGCAGCTAAACAACAACACTTATCGGCTCATCTTTGATAGAAAATTGTTTTCTTCCCACAGCGTGGAATTTCTTTTTGGGCTTTCTCAAGGTAGCAGTGTTTCTTTGAGAGAGAAATACAGGTGTTCCTATCTGGTGCAAGGAAAAGTCATTTCAGCACTTAAAACAAGTAAACAGATTTTGTTTACTCGTTTTACAATTGCTGTGTGTAAAACAAAACAAAAAAAAACTCGTTAAGTTTCTCATAAAGCAATAAAGTTTTGACTGTGACTTCTCTCCAGGTAAAGCCTGAGAGCTCCGTTTATTAGCTTGGAGTTTTTATTATTTGCTTTTGTTAGTTTTCTTGCTGTATATGTTGACGCTGAAGTCCATCCAAGCGTTTTATTGTTTCTTTTTGTGTTCAGGTATACCAACACATAAATATGGACAACTGAACGTGGACAGTTTTTACTGTTAGAACACGAATTGTTTGTTTATTTTTTAAGTGTCATTTTTCGTCCGCCAGCTAAAGCTGGCTAATTAATTGAGAAACCAGTCCAAACCGACATTTAGAACCTTTGACCGACATAATCCTGCGAATGTTGATTGTTCGTTTTGTCTCCCACTGTCACCTTCCCAACTGTGCACGTGCACGTGTTCCCGTGCACGTACTGACCTAAAAAACATGTTCCCACCATGTTTGTAGTCGCGTGACTCCGCCCCCGGTCCCGCCCACAACTTGGGAGCAGATGACTCAGTCGCGGAGATGCCAGAGCAAGACCTTATACCAAAGAAAAACACACCGTCTGTCGTTTGGACACAAATAAGATTTACTGAAGACGACACAAACAAAACAGTCAAATTCAAACGGCAAAAAAAGTTTCAGCGACTCAAGGTAACGCTAACAACTTATTCCAACACTTGCAACATCATCACGTGTGGTTCAGAACAAGAGACGACTGCACAGCATTCCCTTAACTTTTTTACTCTTGGTTTTATTTAAAATTTAAAACAAGAGATGAAACTTATTACTTTTTACTTTTCCCATGTCACTGTTTACATTTTATTTTGTCTGCGAGAGGTTTCAGTTGTTTTCTACATAATTCTTACTTTAAAACTAAAACTTGAGCTCTTTCAAACAATAAGAGTAATTCTTTCTCAATTTCAGTGGCCTGATTTTCAAATAATTACTATAATAATATAATAATACTACATATGACAATTGAAAGAATTTAAATTATTAGTAAGAATTTTTATGGAGCAAAAATTGACAGTAAACTCTTGGGAGGGAAAAAAGAAAGATTGAACGCAAGATAATTGTGATTGAGGTAAAATGCTCAATTAATCGTTATGTTGATATGAGGTCATAATGAGGTCATAATGGCCCAGCCCTACCACCAACATTGAGTTTGATGAACAATGAAAATTTCAATACTGTAAAAGATATTCCCATTTCCCAACTGTCCCAATCACATGCAAAAGTGAAGTCATCCGAAACCAGTAAATATTCTTTTTTCAGAAATTAGGCATACGCGTTTAAAGGTAATTTATTTGCTGTTTAAGTGTTCTGGGTAGATGTTTGAAAGCTCAAAACCTATTACTTAAATAAATACTTGGAGCTACTGCTACTTCAGAAAGAGGGTAATATGTTGTGAGGGGTTTCCTTTGTACCCTCGCTGCTACCCAGATTGCAGAGCCAGTATCCTTTGGAATTCATAGTGGGCCTCTGGGCCCTGGGCCACCAGTTCCGCCTTGTGAAATGTAATCAGACAGTTCTGTTGGAGCCTGGACTGGGTTCCACTGGAAGCTCCAGGGGGATTGTTCAGGTCCAGGAGTGTCTCTTATGCTTCGCAGTGAGTCTGCTGGGAATGTGGCCATGCTTCCATGTTGTGGTATCACAGGCTTGTTTACTATGTTCAGTTCTTGCTGAAGCTCAATAAAACTGACACTTTAGGTAGCAGTGGATTGTTATAGATTGGATACTGGCATGTGGAAAACTTAAAAGGAATTAAATACAACTATAGGGCAACATCAAATGTTATATCACATATTCATTCAGTGCAGAACTAAATACACTCCATGGTTCATTAGCCCATAGAATCATCTTTAACAGCAAAGTAATGCTTTCAGTATGACATTGCTGCAAAACTTCCCAAAATCATCATTCTTCCACCACCGTGCTTTACTGATGTGGTTTTTGAGCTGATATTGTGTTTCATTTTCATCAGCTGTGTGGGATTGTGCATTTAGATGATATATCTCCGCTTTGGTCTTCTTTTTTTTGCCTAAAAGAACATTGTTCCAGAAGTCTTGTGGTTTGTTTAGAGGTTACTTTGCAAATTTAAGCCATGCTGCTATGTTCTTCTCGGAGAGTACAATTAGGCATTAGTTCATTGCAACCAAGTGACCTTGTGCATGAGTGGACGAGCCTGTAGCCATCGCCCAACACTGATGCGCTCGCTGTAAAGTCATTTTTAATCCAGTGAGATAATCATGCCTCTGAAGAAATGTGACAGGGAAGGACTTTATTTGCCAGTTTGTCTGAATTTAAAGCATTACCGCTCAGCTGAGGTCTCCTGCTTGCTGTCACTGGCGTCAGCTGCTGCAGGTCACCAGTGAGTGAGAAGCTGAAAACCAGATGACGTCCACCTAACAGACTAAACTCCGGGAGGTCCGGTCCGGTCAAATAAAGCAAGTAAATCTTTCCAAATTGATGGGCTAAACAAAATGATGACCCTATAAATGAGCCTAAACGGGTCTTTTTAATTACTGAGTGCTCAGATTTGAAGTTGATTAATAAGCTCACTGAAAAGAGATGATCAGTATTCTGGTTCATTAATTGTTTATGTTAATTAGTGTTTATCCGACACATTTTGGTGGTTTCAGCTTCATAAAGGAAACATTTTTGGCACTTGTATGATTTTAAGTTAAGCGTTTTTGCGAGGCTTTATTCAGTTATTATTTTTTGATTAAGATCTTAAAAAAAAAAAAAAAAGCCAGCAGTAATTCTTTGATCACCACACAGCATACGGGAACAAATGCCAGTTGAGCTTTTTTTTTTTGTTTTTAAATGACATACAGAGGAATTTCATGCTGTCACCCTCAAGACTCACCCTCTCTCATCCTGCTGAATTGAAGTGGTCTCCTTCTAGTTGAGTCAGCTTGATGTTTGAGCTGTATTTTTCACAACATCAGCAAGCAGCTCTGAAAAGCCAGGACCCAGGAGGACTGTAGTTGTGGGTGTTTGTGCGTGTGAAAGAGAGACAGAAAGGGAGGGAATGTAATGTTCTTCCCCAGTCAGTTAGAGTAGTCTGTGTGTGTGTGTGTGTGTGTGTGTGTGTGTGTGTGTGTGTTTCAGACAATATCAAATTTCACATTCTTATTTTGATTGTGTTCTGACATTTCAGACTTAAAGTACTATGTTTTGCAATTTTTACAGTCCAGTCCAATGCAAGTTAATTATTTTAAATAATTCATCCATTTGCCAAAATAAACAAGGCAGTTCAAGTTGTAAAACATGCTGCATTTATGCACTATTTTTCAAGCAAATTCATAAACTAGGTGTGCATGAAATCATCAATATCTGATACAAGTAAAAATTTGATCTGATATGCTGTTATAAAGTCTGTATTGGCTAATACTGGTAGTGTCCCAGTGTCATTCTGGTTACTACTTTAGGAAAATGATAAACTATTATTGTTAAACTTTCCCAAATGTACTGGATGTATCAAATTGTTCATCATAGTTCTGATTATGCTACAAATGACTCACTGACAGAGTCTTAGAGACAATTTAGACATCTCTTTCTTTACTTCTACCTCTGTGCACAGCTTTCAAATGCCATAATTTTCTTCTGCACAATTCAGCTCTTCCACTTAATTGGCAGATATACTCAAAACCCTCTTTCAGTGCAGTCTTCTTTTGTTATTGAAGATAGGCAGAGATGGAAAGATGGTATCTTGAGTAATCAGAGAAAAAAAAAAAAACTTTGAAGAGGGAGTTTCAATTATTTCACCGAGGTGGGAGCAAAGGAAAAAATGTTTTATGGTTTATTTAGAAAAAAAAAAAAAAAGTATTTTCCACTTATAGGCAGTGGCATATAAACACATATTTCTTCTGCAAAAGTATAATATATACATATGTACATCAAAATCTGCATTGTTAATGTGATTTTATTTTTTGCAGAACAGTTACATCTGCTTAATTAGCTAGAATCTTGTACATTCCCTAAATGACAATGATATTTGAAATTCAGTTAATAGCGGGCTTTCAAGTTCAAACAGTGACTCTTATGGAAATCAACCATTGTACTCTGTTGCCTTTGTAGGAGTAGGTTATAATAGAATATCTTTGCCCTTTAGCTCTCTGCTCTGTGGTCAGATGCATTTAAATGTCATCACTGTTTCCTACCTTTTCAGAAGGAGACTCGCCTGGCTTCTATTACCTGCTGCCGTACTTTGTATCTGTGGTTTATTGTTTACAGCAGACTAATATGGATCACAGTCAAAGAATACTGGTGATTCAAAGCATATTTATAGAAATAATAGCAACAACAGCAGTAACTGCATACAAATCCACTGCAGGTTGTTCTGCACCTTAGTCATTAACCTTTTAAAATCTTGAATTAACTAGCCATAATAAATATGATACTTTCTCGTCTGAACTATATTGAAATTAAATTTGTTCTTTTCTGTCTTTTTCCACCTACACTTTTTTTTGTGCATTCATAATCTCGTGTCTGTTTCAGATGGTCTGATGGACTGTGTTGATCCAGACTGTTGTGAGCAGCTGAGCTGCGGCTCTGACCCCTTATGTCACGGCTCGCCTGACCCACTGGCACTCTTACAGCAGGGCCCACTGCCCTCCATGACACCCGCTGGCCCTATGAGCACATATACTCACAGCTTCTACCGCCGCATACACTTTCTCCTCGGCAAATCGACCACGCACACTCTCCCTGGAGACGTGCCCTTTGATACCAGGTATGCACTTGTTTACTCTTTGTGTGCCTGGTTCTGTGTTTATGCAAATTCTTTTATGTATTTGTTTTCTGTGTCTCCACCCTTAAAATATCTTACCATGCAGTTTGTTGAAATACATGAATAGTAGACTGTAGAGCAAACATCTGTATTAATGAATTACAACATTCATTTCACATTATTTTTTTAAATGAGTGTGTTTCTGAGAGAGAGAGAGAGAGTGTGTGTGAATGTTTGCATGTGAATGAGGCTTGTCACATGTTCACATGCCTGCGCATACATCTCAGCGATCTTTGGAGATTAGCCAACACTCAGTGGTGAATTGTTCTGTCCTCTAGTATCAGCGTTAGACTTCAACCACAGACTTTTTGTTTGCTACTTATTAATGCTTAATGTGCCGTTCAGTTACACCAGTCATGAACATGTCACCATGAATTTTTCAGTACCCTCTCGTTGACATCTAAGAACGGAAATGCATTTCACCAACAGGACGATGACCTAAAGAAACAAGGCGCGATGCCTCTTTGAAAAAAAATGGCAAAGTGAATTTTTCTCTCCCATCAGTTCACATGTAGAATAAACAAATAAATTAAATATGTTGCTCTTTTGTCAGAGGGGAAATCGATGCTAGCTTTCAGGTCAGGAGTAATAAAGACGGAAATGCAGTCACCTGCAAAAACCCCACCATCATTCTTTCATCCTTTTTTTTCTGTAGTAATAGATAATCCCCCATCATTGATTGTGTGTCTGTGTGGTATATGTGTCTAAATCTGTTTTCATTTGACCAGCACAGCTGCTATTAATTTAAGTAGAATGCAAAAATATGTCTTTGATAATTTAAGATCTTTCGAAATCCAAGCTTTTGCTGGAGGTGATCCTGTATATGTAAAGTACAAATCTGATTAGTTTGTATATGTTTTGTTTGTATATGACTAGGTGTTAAAAGTTTTACTGTGGGTGAAGCTGTATTTATGGCCTTTATCCTAGCACTCTCTGGCAGGTTTCCCTTTGTTAAAAAAGGGAATTGTAGTGAGAAGGAAAAATGCAGCTGCTTCTATGCACACACAAGGTCGTTTGGCAAGTGCATTACAATGTGCTGCTTTCTTCGATGAATATGTTCTCCATCATTATACACTTGTCATCTCACTTTGTCTTTGTTTATCTCTGTTTTTCTCTCCCTCCACTTACTCTCTTTGTTTTGGCAGTCGTGTAGCTGTGATTCGAGGTAGCGTTATGCTGCAAGATGGCTCTCCTCTGGTTGGAGTGAACATCACCTTCCCACAGCATCCTGAATATGGTTATACAATCAGCAGGCAGGATGGGAGGTAACAAGCCAAGCATAAAACACACAACAGTTTGCATTTTTATGCCTGTCTTTGTCCAAACTTAATGAACCGCATTCTCTTTTATCTATAGTTTTGACTTGGTGACCTTTGGTGCGATGTCTGTGACCCTCATGTTCCAGCGCCCACCTTTCCTCCCACAAACACGTACCATCTGGACCCCTAACAACAACTTCATGGTTCTGGATCAAGTTACTATGTCCAGAGAAGAAGCTCCATCTCCTAAATGCGACATCAGGAGTGCTCTGAGTCCCTATCCACTGGTCCTGCCCTACCCCCTTCCCAAATACACTGGAGCATGTGCAGAGAAGGGGCCAGCCGTGCCTGAACTACAGGTACAGTCATCTTTGAACTGACTCTAACATGATGCAGGTTGATATTCACGCTGCTGACATGTAACCTAATAGATCAGACCCACATGTAGACAGATGTAGAGTTTGAAAATGAGCCCATAGCGCCTCCCCACGTTAGACAGATATTCATAATCAGATTTCTTCTTGATAGCTTTCTTTATCATTAGCACAAGTTTACCAGATGTCTCTTACAATTTGTAAATGAGATAGGCCTCATCCAACACAAACCCTAAAAGATTAACTGCCAATGTCAAAGCTCATTCAAACAACAGCACTTTGTACGCTAGACTTCAACATTGCTGCTCTACGTCATTGCATTAAAAGCTCTCTCAGAGACGCTCTACAAGAATAGACCCTCCAAGACTTTTGGGCAAAGTCAGAGTGCTCCAACAGAGGGTAGCGAGACAGACCTGCTGAGCAAATCCTAATTTGCTTACAGCACTTCTAGATTTCTAGGCTAGCTGACATGTTCACGTTGGCTGAATTGAACTGATGGTGAGAATTAAAAGGAGCATTCAGGAAAATCTGTTTTCTAATCAGAAACTTTTTTAGTTCCAATATTACCCGTTTCCAAACTGTGAGAATTTGTTGTTCACTGAACCCTAATTATCTTTTCAGACTAACTATGGACCTTGGATGTTACATTACCTCCTGGCAATTCTGAATTAAATCTCAGCATCCAAAGGCAACACCATTATTTTAAGTGAATGTGAATTTCATTGTCATGGTATGCGACAGAATAGTTATTGG
>JBAMYA010000002.1:13783087-13794701 GCA_037176975.1 Arrhamphus sclerolepis
AAGCTCTGGAACGAGCTGCCACTGCACATACGCCTGGCTCCTTCTCTGGCTGTTTTTAAATCTCATCTTAAAACTCATTTTTATTCACTAGCGTTTAACTCACCATGATTGTTTTATGTTATTTATGTGTTTTTTTTTGTTTTGTTTTTTGTTTCACGTTATCCTGTTTTTGTACTCATTTTCTCTTTTCGCTTGTCCAACACTTTGGTCAGTTGTTGTTGTTTTTTTTTAAAGTGCTTTATGAGTAAACGTGATTGATTGATTTGTAACATCATATGTTCATTTTTTATGCCATTTGGTTACTTTTTAATTGGTACACAAATGAAAAAATACTCAGCGAGTGTGTTTCATAGTATGTGCGGAATGAGATTCTTTTCATTTAAATTTGAAACTCATGATTTGTTTGTACGTGCAAATTTTTTTTTCTTAGTTTGTTTTTTATCCAGTTCATTGGCCTGGAGGAAGAAATCCTGAGCTAAAGTAATCAAAAGTGGTATCAAAGATTTACAAAATCCAGTCATTTGAATTATTAATAGTTAATTTGTCCACAAACTCGTCAATTACTATTCCGAAGCATCCTGCAACAGTTGTCATGATTGAGGTTACATCCAACATCACAGCATGAGCACACAACCACCATACACCCATACTACACAACACCAACACAAATACATTAACACACACGCACCACATCCACTGTCTTCTGTCCTTGTCTTTTCATGCTTCACTGTTGGCGATTTTAGTCCTTTGACACAATCAGTTTCAGATACCAATAAAGTAAGTGACTGTCAAGAGGGCTGGTGAAGGACACTTTCAAGATCAAATTACATTTAGAAGAAAAAGTTGGGTTTTGTTTTTGTTTTTGCCAATCTTGGCACTAACCCACCCACTGGTGACTTTTAAATAGCATAATATGGGATCTTTAAGAATGCCACTAACATGCACAGTTCCAAAAACAATAGTTTCAGTTGGAGCAACTATGCACGTAGAAGACATTTTTCTTGTTTGTCAGTGTAAGTCTCAGATTAATAACACTGAGTGTGATGACCACACTGGTTTAGCTAACAGTGTTGCCTAGACAGGTCTATAGTTTGTATAAAAAAAGCATATGTTAGCATAATTCAGAAAAAGAGAATAAATCAACAAGTTGTGGGGAAAAAAACATTTAACAGCTTTACCATTGAACCTGATTCACCTTATTTTCAATAAACTGTGTTCTCTTCCTAGCACCAGCCCTGCTCACAAGTACTATCTGGCCATGGACCCAGTGGGTGAGGTCCTCTATGTGTCTGACACCAGCAGCCGCAAAGTTTACCGAGTCAGAAACCTTGGACAACCAAAAGATCCGTCGCGCAACCTTGAGGTAGTGGCCGGGACAGGAGAGCAGTGTCTACCTTTTGACCAGAGTCACTGTGGAGAGGGCAGGAAGGCCACCGAAGCTGCACTCAATAACCCTCGAGGTAGGATAATATGCTCAATACAGCTGAAGGACTCACACGCTCTGTCAGGTTGCATTTCCTACACACAGTTGTCATGAGCACAAGTTTCATTTATCATCCCTTCAGGCTACACTTAGAGATTTGTGATCAGCAGTCACATATCAGTATTTAGCCATATTAGCAACACCTAGCTGGAGGGCAAGACATTGGTTAATTCAGCGAAGGTCAGTGGTTCCGCACTGAAGCAGCTCATTAAACCAACATTTTAAGTGGTCTACTTGTATTTCAGCCCACCTAACCTTTTCAATTTTAACTAAGTGCAACATTTTAAGTTGACGTGGGATGCTTGGAAGCTGCTATCAGGATCTAATAAAAAAAGAGCATTTATAACCTTGGCATTATCTGTAACAGGCTGTGTGTTTAAACCTTTTTGATCTGTGTGAGAAATTAGCGTGATCTGTTGTCAGACTACAGTTTTGTGTGTCACCTTAGAATGGCCTTGTTTTATTTCTTCATCCACCAGTCCAAGTGGGTCACATCAACTCCTACATACAATAATTTATAGTACATCAGTATCATAAATCCCTCTTGCATCGTGACCTTCTGTGGGTCATTTTATAATGGAAAAAAAAAGTACAAAAATTGCCCTTGCATGAGCGTTGTAGAATTTTCTGAAATGAAGCTCCATTTATATTATCATGTCAGCTTTAATTGCCTGTTTCTGCTGAACTGAAGTTGTAGACCCATTGTGTGATTTTTCAGTCGCATGCTGGCGCTCCAGAATCAGAGGTGTGATATATTACATAACTGCTTCTAGTCTTGTCTAAAACATAAACCTATGAACACCCCAAGACTTTTTTAACATTCCTTTTTAATGTATTTTGGGTTCCTGTCCTTTTTGGAGGCAAGAATCTGTCTCCACAATACAGACGCTTTCCACAGTGATGTCTTATTTCTCTCATGTCAGCTCCTAAATGTTGTTTTTTTCCTCCACAGATTTGTACATGTGCATACTGTCAAAATGTCTTACCAATGTCTTGCACATGCCAGATTTTTTTTTTTTCTTCTTTTGCTTCCACACAAGGCAGCTCTCAGGACAGCCATATTTGGAACATCAATTTCCTGCAATGTCTGTGTT
Source organism: Arrhamphus sclerolepis (assembly GCA_037176975.1). NCBI lineage: Eukaryota > Metazoa > Chordata > Actinopteri > Beloniformes > Hemiramphidae > Arrhamphus > Arrhamphus sclerolepis. The sequence continues at coordinate 13,785,665 of JBAMYA010000002.1, forward strand.
TGTATGTTTCAAACAAAATGCTGCGTTAGATTGATGGAGCAAGAAAGAGCAAGTGATAGCAAAGGGATATTGTTTCTTAAATCACCCATGCCTCACATCTTGAATTATGTGGAAATGATTCATTACTGAATACTGTAAAAAGTTTTGTCAAATACAAAATGACAAATGATATTTCCATTGTGATCAAATGTATTTTTGAAATTATTGTTCTGACTGTTAAAATCTAGTTTTTAATATGGGATTCTTATTTGTTTATTTCTTTATTTATTTTTGTTTTACGATTTTTAAACTCGGAACTACAATTTTGAGTGACTGAAAATTTGTATTTTGACAAAATTTACCAAGCACAGAGAGCTTTAAAACAAATTTTGTGCTGTCAACCCCCACTCCCCTAATATTAAGCGATCCCGGGGCATTAAAACAATGCCTAATTGGTTCAAGGTTCCAGCTGTGCACTGCCACAAAAACACCCCGTCACATTCCCCGCTGGCTGAGATAGATTGATGGATTCATGCTGCTTGTGCCCTTTTCTAAAGCCTGCAAACAGATTTTTTTTTCCAGCATATATTGATTTAACCAGGCAACACTGTTTTTCCATTCTTTTGTCATCTAATTTCAGTAATTATTACTAATTGTCAAAACTCCTTTCACAGGTAATTATTTAATTTTCCCTTTTTGATGAACAGCAAAGATAATCATTGCAAAATGTTGTTTTGGAGGAAAAAAGAAAATCAGTTGTCTACCAGATGGCTGGGAGCCCTTTTCTACAGCAGATGCTTTCCTGTGCTACAGTTGGAAAAGCAAAAGTGTGACTAACAAAAGTGCTAATGGGGGCTGCAGTCCATTAACGTGTTCCACATCTACTGTAAGTCCATATTTCTCACACTGCCCCAATGTCAGCGGGTCAGTTCTTCAGAATAAGGACTTCATAGTGTGTGTTTTTCTTGCTCAACAACTTAGGAGAAATCCTAAAAATGGGACAATCTTTTGTGTATTGCATTGAATGGTTAAACATACACAAATTACATGATTAATATAAGAGGCAAAAGCAAAACTCAAAAGAACCATCATTAGAATTGTCTAGCCGTCTCCTTTTCATTTTAGTTTTTACCATTCACAGCTTCACAATTCCCTTTCTATTTATTTGAAAACAGTGTTTTAATTTCTGACTTCTGATTTCATTTGATTTCAGTTATTTTGGAGTTAACTTATGTTGAATTCAGTTAATTGAAGGCAAGCAGACAGATTGATTCAGAAATATACATTTCAGTTTTATTTAAAGAAATCTCTCAAAAATATAGAATTACAGCCAATTTAAAGCTAAACATTTCAGTTTCTGGGGGCTTAAACACATTTGGACAGGTGACTGAACAAAAGTAATCGGCCATGTGTGATCCATTGTCTAATTTCTTCAAGACAACTGAAGCAGATAAAAGTTTGGGACATTATATCTCGTATCAGGTTGACACCTGGTTGTTCATTTAAGCTATCAAAGTCCAAGAACTTCTCAGAGCAAGTGAAGGAGGTCACATGTAAGTTACTGGTGATATTGAAGAACAAGAAAAACCCAAAAAAAACATCAAACAAGCCTCCTGTGTGCTGAATTAGAATGATTAGATTAGACGTTTCGAGAAGAAACGGAACAGCTTGTGACCCGCGCATGGAGGAAGGAGCATTATGGCATGAGCATTAATGACTGCTAATGGAACAGGTTCACTGGTATTTATTGATGATATGACCGCTTACAGAACAAGATGGATTCTTGTTCTGTAAGTCATCGTTAGGCTGGGACAAAAAAACAAAAAACAACATCATTAATCGCCTGAGTAATGATGCGCTTCGCATTACACGTCTACTGTAGACAGGTAATGATCTTCAGCAGACTGCAAATGCAACTTCATACTTTTTGAAAGTGAAGAAATGGAATATTCTTCAATGAGAAAGTCATTTTCAGTTTTCCAATCAATTACTGACGACAGAATTGAATGCAGAAAGGCCCACGAACAATCAGTAACTGGAGTTGGCTACAGCGAACGCGTCACAAGAAATAAAACGCAGAATTTGGTGATGTCTATGTTTTCTAGACTTCATGCAGCCAGTGTAAAAAACAGTTATGTCACGTTTTTCAAATATTTTATGAGCCTCTAAAAATGACTATAATTCTTAAATGGTAAACATCATATTTTTGTGAATTCTCTTACAATCTTTGATCTTATCTCAATTTCTAGTCCATTGTGGTGGTGGGTGTAGGTAGAAAAAAGCATAAAAACTCCTTGTCCAAATACCTTTGGACCTAACTGTATTTAGAGAATAGTACAAGAGTTTTAGGCACCCAAGAGTTTAAATGACCATATGAATTTTTCCATCTAATAAGATACAATGAGATTATACAGTAATAAAACTAGGAATAGACAAACCAGTCAGTTCACAGTCAGCATTGGTCAAAGGAAAACCTGCATCAGTGCTGCAAGATGTGTCCATAAAATAAAACTACACAAAAATGATTGACAAGAATTCAGTAAATGATGTGACAGATTTAACCCTCTTTATGAAGACTGGGCTATTTGTAATTATATTAATTAGGATTCCATTCTGTTTAGTTTTTAGAGGTCCAGCTTTCTCTATATTATTATTTTTTTAATCTTAAACTGGAAAAGGAATATGTATGTTATTAAAACCTTGACAAAACAAGGCTAGCAGGTCTCACTTTAGTGCGCCTCTTAAAAATTCTTGCAAGTCAATGAAAGATAAAGCTCACATTTTGAGGTTGGTGAAGGAACGAGTAACAGGACTTTGAAGCAAAATAAATGACTTGAAGTTCCACATTCTAGTTTGAAGTACCCATTTTAGTAATTGTATTGTGTGTGTGTGTGTGTGTGTGTGAGTCAGTGTACTTTACCAATCATCATGTTGTAAAATGATGGTTAAAGAGTGCACAAAGCCACAGGGCATCCATTTGATGTCAAAGGTTGCTTGAACCAAGTGTTAGGCTGCATTTGTCCAAAAAGCTTTTTTTCTTTTTCTTTTTTTTCCAGAATGATGAAATGATATGGTGATCATCTGAAACCTCTCCTGCTCTTCAGTTATGCAGGTTATGAAAAAGATTTAGCCACAGCCTGTTACTCAGGGTGAACCCCATCTCAAATGATGTGTCTTGTCAATCACATGTGGCACTGTATCATAGACAGACAGCCAGTCATTATTGTGCACAATAAATAAATAATCTTAATTTCCTCTGACATTCGAAGTTGATTTGTATGCAGTGGCGAAAAAAAAGTTCTGAAAAGAAAACACGAGGAAGATAAGAATAAAAAAAAAAGATTGGAAGTGATGGCAGCTATAATTTGACACATAGCCTAAGGACTACTATTCACAGAATATGTGCTTCTTATTCTTTAGAGCCTTCTGTTTCCCTGCCTTTATATACTAATAGAATATTGTGTCCCAAGACACCTCCTATTCACTCATGGAAAGGTGTTTCATACTCCCTGACTCCACAGTTCGCAGAGTCTTCTCTGGCTATTGTACTCAAAGTAACCAGTGCTCATAAAGGCTCTGGAGATTTCTGCCTGGAGCCCCCTGGCACCCTGTCATCAGTCTGTCACAGCCCACACTCCTCCTCCTCCTCCTGCAGCCTCTTACCAATGGTAATGAATGGTAGACTTCACAGAGAAATATCTGTCTGTTTCCTTTTTGAAGTTATGCCTCTGTGATTCTCCACCATTGATCTCGTCTTGTGTCCTCTGGTGAGTGCCCCACTCCAAATTAGAGCCTTCCTTTACTTCTTCACATGTCCCATCTAATTTTTCCCCATCTCCTTGCATATCTTGTCGATAAACCGCCCTTGTGGCTCAGTGTTGACACAGCTGCAGCGAGCCTAGCATTTGCACTTAATATCGTTACAACATGACAAACCGTTGTTCAATAGGAATCCATAATTTGAATGTTGCCAGCAATGTTGCAGCACTGTTAAGAACTCTGATGCTACCCAACTTTATAGACTCCCTGTTGTGTAAGCTGCAGGGATTATCTTGTGTCCTTCAAACACTCACTTATGAATACAAGATCTGGGGCATTGTTTAGAGTTTGGCTCCATATGCTGTTCTGCACTCAATTAGCTCAGTAAATAAAAGGCCTTGCTCCATTTAGGATGGATCCCATGTCTGACATCAAAGAGTTTTCAGTCTCATAGGACCCCTCCCAGCTTTGGCTTTCAGCTCTAGAATCCAGTTTGGTATGAAGAGATCCTTTTTATTTATTTTCATTTTTTTAAACACATTTGTTCAGTAATAGATGCATGTCTGCTTCATGTGTTTGGATCGAGGATTTCAGACTGATTCTAGTGATTGAGAGTATAATTGTTCGTAGTTGCCGTGTGCTGGTCTTATCTGTTATTTGTTGACTAGTCTCTAGATAGCAAAGCTGACATGCACAGAAAGAAGTATGTGCATTCACGTGTGCACACGTGATCATGCGTGTGCTGGCAGTGTCAGTCTCTCCCTGTGACCCACAGGGGGCAGACTAATGCGCTTATCAGTAGCTGACATGCTGCCACCACATTTCTCCCTCTTGCCCCATCGGCCTCTCTTTCTCTCTTTCTCCCCCTCTCTTTGTCCCTGTCCCTATTTTCTCTCTTCCTTTCTTTCAATCTCTCTTTCTGTGTCCCTCTCTTCTCCAAACGGACTGGCACAACACATTTGTCTCTCTTCCTCACTAAGCCCCACAGCTGCAAGGCACGCCATTGGTGTCAAGATAACAGGCCCGGCTTGCCAAATGAAGTTGCAGAGTTTAAACTGGTTGCGATTATTTGCATCCTGAAAAGCCAGGGAAAAAAAAGAAAAAGAAAAGAAAAAAAAAACAGTCAGTGGTAAATGCTATGCTCCACATAGTCTAAACTTAGTGGACTTGCAAATCACTGCTCAGACACCGCCTTTACCCCAGGAAACTCAAGTGTCTGTCTTCAGTCTTGGTTAACATACAAGCATCTAGGCGAATATAAAACTCCAAACACTGGGTAGTGGTCTCATTCACAGAAACTGATGAAGACAGCACCATTTATTTCAGTTTGTGTCATCTCTGTGACACCTTTTTTTTTTTTTTTTTTCATAGCATGATCACATCATTAAGTACCTGATGACACTGCATTGTGGACCCACATCCACAAAAATATGGACAGTACAGACCTGTAGCTGCTCTTATTATTCATACATACTTATTTCCTTTTATTAATCTTGGAAGAGAAATCCAGACAACCGTAACTCAGCAAACATAGGTACTGAGTAGTGGTATAAACCTTTTAACTGCACAGCGACAGAATAATACTTTTTCCTAAGGCCTAGATTTTCCAAACTGCAGCAGTCGGATCCTCAGATCTCCTCGGGCTGTCCTCCTGTATGCCACCTGCTTCGATAAAAGTTTGGAACAACTGTGCTATCATTATTCTACCTCTGGCTCCCATAGCACTTAGCAGAGGTTGGTCGTGTCATCTGGCAAAACTGAGGAAGAGGGCAATACAGAAAGATTATTTGATAAAGGAAAGAAGGACTTGAGGAATTAGAGAGAAAGTAGAATGAAACAGAATTAGGAAAAATAATATGACACATTAACGCAGAAACGGAGGAGAAAGAGAGAATAATAGAATAGATGCAATAGAGAATGGATGGATGAAGAGAACTGGAAAGAAGACTGTGTTCTGTGTCTAAATCCTGCAGCATGCAGCAGTCCCTCACTTCATCTGCATATTAAACTAGCCCTGTGGCTGCCTCCCCTCTCAGAGGGTCAACTATCATTGTTTCTGTTGGTTTAAACAGAACACTGCTTGGCAAAACAAGGGCATCAGATGACTCACAGTGTGTTTAAGCTCCAATATTCAGTTTTTGCATGAGCATTTTCATACATGTCCACAGTTTTGTTTTGTGTTTTTAACAGACTGCTCCTGTGTTGTTGTTTTTTATATTGATCAAGCTTTTGTCTTTGCCTCTGGATATTTCTGCATTAATGATACACACATGAATTAATCACACAGCAAGGGAAACAGCAGCATACTCTGTGATAATGCAAAACTGAGAGATGGCATTGGGTCATGCTATTCCTACCACAGCTTGTTTTCTCGCCACAGCATCCGTGATAATTAAAAGAACTGTAGTGGTTTGTGCAAAAGTCATGCATCACTGTGCAGCCATAATATGGCGTTTCTGACAGAAACTCATTTCTCCCAAAACTAATGCTGTTAACATCCAGTTAAAAATAACGTATACTCTTTTATTTCTCAGATTTTAGGTGCCAGGGTATAATAAAAAATTATTTGGTCCTCACTGTGTCTTAAAACAAGGTAAATGCAACCTCAGATGCGCAACAACGAATGAAATGTTACACTGCGTGATTGTTTATTGAACAAAAACTAAACCAAAATGCAGAATCCGACACTGTTTACATTTAGTCTTTAGCTCCTCTTTCAGATACATCCTTGAACTATTTTTTTATTTTTTTTTTCAACAGATCTCCTTTCTTTATCACAATACACTGTACATGCATTCAAAGAGAGATGATTAACCAATTAAAGTATATCACACTTGTTCACGTATGTCCAGCTTAAAGCCTGGACAAGGAAGCTGTCCCGTATGACTAGAGAGATATTGGATGAAAGAACGAAAGAGTGACATCAGCAGCTCAGAAGCCTGATGGTTTGAGGTAAAGTATCACTGAAAGGATGAGTAGAAGGTCATGAAATGTGCTTGATTAATTGATTACCAGCAAGTGTGACGATCTCTATAAATTAAGACATTTTGACAGTTTGCTGGTCTGGAGCATTTAGGTTTTAACACAGATGTTGCAACACAGCCTACAACTTTACTTTCAACCATGCTATACAGGTTAATGATTAGGGTTTTGCTGGCCTGCTTGGACAGGAAACACCGGGTACAGGAGACACCGCACTGTCTTCTGTCTTTGTTTGTCATTTCGTGCTTCACTGTTACTGTCACTGTTAGTGAAGCACGAAATGACAGAATCTGACAGAGTTGAGGTTTCAGATGTCAATAAAATATGTTAGATCAGTGTGTGAAGGACACACTGACTTTTACTCACACACACAAGCAGGAAAACTAACATCTGCTGCAATATCAAATTTCTAGATCTTTGTCACATGTAGGTGCACCCACAGTGAAATGAAATTGCAGCAGCACCCCTGTGCAAACTGTGCATAGGCTTAGAATAAATAGAATAAAATAATATAGAAGGGGAAAAAAAGTATATACATAAAATAGAAAATATACATTAGTCCATGTAATTTAAGGCAATTTTAAGGAGCAGTGAGGATGGTGTCTGTGGGAGGCTGAGTGTTATGTGTGGGGTTGAAAGTTCAGTGTCCTGATGGCCGAGGGAAAGACACTCTTCCTCAGCTTCTCAGTCTTGGCCTTGCAGGAGCAGAGTCTTTTGCCAGATGGCAGGAACTGAAATAGTTTATTGCCAGGGTGGTGACTGTCCTTTAAAATCGTCCTGACTCTGGAGGTGCACCGCCTGGTCTAGATGTCCTGCAGGTTGGGCAGTGCTGTCATCGTGATTTGTTCAGCGCAGCAGATCTCTGAAGAGCCTTCCTGTCCATGGCAATACAGCTGCTTTACCAGGCGGTGATGCTCCCAGTGAGCACAGACTCAGCTGCTGCGGTGTGAAGATCTTGAATTTCCTCAGCCGTCTGAGGTGGTACAGGAGCTGCCTCGCCTTCTTCACCAGGGTGGAGATGTGAGTGGTCCATGTCAGGTCCTCTAAGATGTGGATGCCAAGGTACCTGTAGTTTTGTACTCTTTCCACCGCGGTCACGTAGATCCTGAGAGGGGTGTGATAGCTCCTCTGCTTCTCCAAATAATTTGGAGTCCATCATTTTACAGCAAAAATTATTATTCCCAAAAATAAAACATTTTAGACTGTTGTCAGTCTTCATAGGAGAGGACAAGCTAACCAAAGAGCAAGTTCATGAGAGTACAATTGTGCTGTCATACTGAACAAAAAGCATAGCTTGTTGGGAAGGGTCATGGTTAAAAAGCTCTTCTCTGTTCTTTTGAAACACTGTCCTTTACACAAATGAGATAAAAGTAGAGATGTCTGGCCATAATTCACAGTTATATTTGCAGAAATCCAAAGGCAGCATATCAGCACAAATACATACAAAATGTCATGCATGAAACATGATTATTTTTGTCTAGTTTTAAAGCAGCAGTCTCAGGGTACTTTATAGTTATTGAGTAGTCGATGAAGTTATCTAAATATTTCAAGTGAAATATATGTCCGTCAAGTTGGTTTTGAATAACGTGGAAGTGAAGGTAGCTTGCCTGGAGCAGATACCCAAAGTAGTGATGAGTTCAACCCTAGGCTGTCTGCAGCTAGTTATCAGTAGTTGTGGCCACTGCTGCCTAGACTGCAGGGCATTTAGCAGCCTTCTCCCCAGTTGCTTTGAAGCAAGCCCAGAGCGGGGTGTGGCAGTCTCTTCTGTTGTCACACAACAAAACATGTTATGATTACCGCTGCAATTAACCAAATTTAACAGCACCAGTCTAATTATGTTTAAATAAGTGTGATTATGGTTTCTTAGCTTCTAATTCAAAGTTCAGATGTCAAATTCAGCAAAAATACTAAGAAATAGGTAGCTATAGTTGTGACCGCTGGCCATTAATTAATCAAAAAGGATGGTTCTCATACTGTCATACAAAAATACTCCCAATTATGCATACATTTATGGCTTTATATAATTAAACCAAATTATGAATGGAAACTTTAACCCCAGCACAGTTGGATGTATATGGTTTAAAATGATTTAAAGTCTAGTGATGGAGACAAAAAACATTCTCTGTACCAGGTTATAATTATGTTTATTTCCTTTGCAAAGTTGGTCTCTTTAACACAGAGACTGACCTGACTTTGGAGTTCTCTCTCTTTGGTCATTTGATTGCCTACAATTTTACTTACCTCCACATTAACAGCAAGAATACATATATGCATACATGTATGTATATATATATATATATATATATGTATGTATGTA
>JBAMYA010000002.1:13823367-13836511 GCA_037176975.1 Arrhamphus sclerolepis
TATATGTGTGTTTTTAAAACATGCTGGTTGCACAGTGCCAACTTTTCAAATCAGAGCATTATCTGCTGCAACAATACATATGCAGATATTAAAGGAGAAAATTCTGAAAATGTGTTCTTTGTGATTCATAACACAACTGGAGCAAGCCTCAAACGTCTGAATGGATTTTCACAGTCGTGAAAAGAAAGCAGCAATTTCCTGAAAGTGGGTTTTCCTGTAAACACTTGCTGTCCTTTGAGATATCATTAAAGATGTGATGTGAATTGTCTTCCATCTTTAATAATATAGACTAAAGTTCAGTGTGTGATACAACAGAAACTGAAACAGAAGTCTTTCTGGAAAAGTAACTGAAATATTTATTGAAAAGATTTTGAGCTAGACAAAAAAAAGAGGTTCAAGAGGGTCCAAGGCAGATTTGGCGTGTAAGAAAGCTTTTATTACAGAGCCTTCAAAGTAATTAGTATCATCAGCATGTATTTTTAACACATTCATTTCTTGCCCTGCAGTTAAATGCAAAGGTTGAATTGTTTCATGGCTGTTTAAGTATAAAATAAACAATTAGCTACAAAAAAAAATCATTTGTCCCTGAAAAAGTCCAGAGTACCAATTGAGGCAGTTTTTTTTCTTTTCCTTTACTTTTATTGACCTGTGTTTTATGAATTAATAGCTTGGCATCAATAACAAATAAAAACTGGAATTAAAAGGAAAAAAAAAGACTAGGCATTGGAAATAAAAGTAGAACCATGAAGCTGCAAGGCTACAATATTACACAAGTCTCAGTTTTTGTCATCCTGTGTTCTGCAGTCTGTTATGCTGCTCCTGCACAGCCAGCGACGCTACATCTTTGAGTATGACCAGACAGACCGCCTGATTGCTGTGACGATGCCCAGCATGGTGAAACACACCCTGCAGTCTGTGCTGTCCATCGGCTACTACAGGAACATCTACACTCCTCCTGACAGCCAAGCCTCGTTCCTGCAAGACTACACCCTTGACGGACGACTGATGAGGACTCAGCACTTGGGAACGGGACGCAGTGTCATCTACAGGTGGATCACAGAAATACAACTGCCTGTTGTTTTTTTTTTATTTATTTTTTTATTTTAATTTGTGAGGAGGCCACGCAGTTGAGGAGATGACTCTGGTGTTGCCATTGGTTTTATTTTAAAGAAATATTGTAATTTTATACATCTTTGGTTCTCAGACTAAACTTTTCCTAGTTTTGGTCATTCAGAATTACAGAAATTAGATATGAAGCTATTGTGAGAAGCTTGTGGAAAGAAACCCTAAATGTTTGACCCAAGACAATGCTGAGTCTGATGAAAGTCAATATAAGAATTCTCTGATAAATTCTCTTTCTCATTATTTTTGACACTTAGCAAATAGAAATAATTTTTGTAATCTGACCTGATATATAACAGGAAAAATCTAGTCAGATTTAATGTCAGACAGTGAGAGGAAAAAAAGGGTGATGTATCTTTTCGCACACTGTATGTGAACTTTTGGTTTCAACTGTATGAAACACCTGCAGCTAGCTTACACTGTTTCAGCTGAAGTGAGGTACCACCAGTGTCTAGACTAGATACCACTGCTCTGATTTTGATGACAGTTGGAGGACAGATTCAGACAGTATTTTACATTTTTAACACTCATTTACTCGATGAAGATACTGTGATGAATAATTTCTCGTTTTCAAGATGTGGAAGGCCATAACCGCCACTGCATTGATGAAATATTGAAGGATGATAATGCCTCTTTCTCAAGGGCCTCAAGGATCGTTGTATTATTAATGCGGCATAGCATGTTTACTTGTATTGAATATGAAATGTATTTTACTGTGCTAAAATACTGTAGTCATTTTTCATCTGTTGTATTATTTCTTTTCCTTTTCTCACCTCTTTTTTCTTTTTTTTTTAATAAGGTATACACCAGCAGCACGGCTCTCCGAAGTTGTTTATGACTCCACCTTGGTGACCTTCACTTATGACGAAGCCTCTGGCACCGTCAAGACCATTCATCTCACTCATAACGGCTTCATAAGCTCCATACGATACAGACAGACAGGTATGCCCTCACATGTGCTCACAGTAAACACAAACTAAACAACCTGTAGCCACCAATTTTAAATTTTCAAGATTTTTAAGAGTCCTTGTAAAAAAAAAAAAATGTGATTTTGAAAGAACCCGTGTGAACATGAATCACTCTGAGAAGTATGCATGGCATCTGCATGGTACAGAAGAGGCCATATTTCATGAGTGGTATCAAACTCTGTAGTCTGTCTTTGAGTCAGAGATGATGCTATTTCATCTGAGGCTAACGCACCACAGTTAAGAGGTGTGAAAAGGGCCGTGTATGTTCAAGTGGAAGAGACTGTGGTCTACCACAGCTGAAAATATGAGACCAACCCCTGGGCTCTGTGCTACACTCTCTTTCCCACCTCTGCAACAAGGTTGCCTGATCAGGAAATTGTGAAATCTTAGCTCACAATTATGACCCCAAAAAACTGAAAAATGGTTGACTTCTGGAACAAAAAAAAAGCCTTTGTATATAGCAGTACCATTAGGTCATTGCACAGGCATCAATAGGACCCTTTAGCTGTCACAGCAGATTTATACCACCACTGTTAATACATTTCAGCATTTATCCTAAGTTAGGTTCTGTCCAGGGTCATTATAGGCGCTCTCTTCTCTGCTGCTGGTTCACTTCCCATGCCTTTGTGTGATCAGGTGTCACTAATCTACGAGGCACAGCTATCTGTGTGTGAGTGTGTCTGTGTGTGTATATGTGTGTGTGTGTGTGTGTGTGTGTGTGGGATGGGTGTGTTTATCACTTTGCCCTCACTATGAATAGACTCTCACCTTCCTTTAACTGATCTCATTTCAGCAGAACAAACGGAGCCTTAGAGAGGGAAGAGATACTGATAATTGTCCCTTGAGACGAGCTTAGGAAAAGTAAGGCACCAAAAAAATGAGAGAGAGAGACAGATTGAGAGAGAGGAAAGAGAGAGGTGGAAGAGGGAGAAAAAAAAAACAGAAAGGGAAATGGAAAGATGACAGCTCGGAGAAGTGACAGCTAGAGAAGCGAGGCGAGCAGACTGTGAGTTCCCAAGGGCTGGGGAAGAGCCTCCACCTCACTCTCAGTGCTTATGCCATTTTCCCATTAGTGCACATTCAGAATCAACATTCCACAAAAAATAAAAACAGGAGCTGTAATGCTGATCCAGCTATCCAGCGGCTTTAGACACTTTGTCATTTTAACTGCAATCGGAGTCATCTCAAATCGCAGTATAATGGTGATTCATTAGAAGGCCTTTTTCCAAATGGAGGATGAGATGCGGTAGCTAGCAGCGGAGGTGACGGATGGTATTGTTAACGCTGATGCTCTGACATTAAGGAGCACATTGGCCCATCATGGCTATTGTCTTTAGATTTCATTATCTCTCCATATTAAAGGTCACTACGAGAGATACCAGTGATGTGGGGATAGTTAAGATCGAATGGTTTGAACTATGTGTGTCTGTGTTAATGATATTAAATTAATCTTTAATTTGAATTAATTAGATAGGGTTGTGTGGATAGTGTGGCAGCCATTTGTAAAGACTTTCTGTGCAATCGGATGTAACATTTAAGCTTCTTTTTGCATCTCATCTTTTAAAGCAACATATCTGAATTTCTAAAATAAATCTCTTCCATAGGTCCCCTGACAAGTCGACAAATCTTCCGTTTCAGCGAAGAAGGCTTGGTCAACGCCAGATTTGACTACAGCTATAACAACTTCAGAGTCACCAGCATGCAGGCCGTCATCAATGAGACCCCACTGCCCATTGATTTATACCGTTATGATGATGTATCTGGAAGGCTTGAGCAGTTTGGCAAATTTAGTGTTATCTTTTATGACCTCAACCAGGTGAGAAGCTATCAAGTCTGATGAGTTTGCTCTAATAATGATGCCCCACTGTAGCTTTAATATTTCTGCTCTAGTCTTTTGTGTTTTTTTTTCATAAATGTTAGATAAAATGTTTATTTTGTGATTTGACATTAGTCCTACAAGTTGATTTCAGTCCCCCACGTCACACTGGATGTATTTTAGCACCTTTCTGCTTAAGGTTTTGATTTTATGGCCCATAACTTAGCTGTTAACCTAATTTGGTTCAGGCTCACTAAACCAAATTAGGTTAACTTAATTAGCCTAATTAGTTGTCAATTAGCTTTGTTTCCAGCAGTTGTAAACAGCTTTATCTGTTGTTCGTAATTCACTTCAACTCCATATGTCTCCTCTGTGTCCTAGGTGATCACCACCCATCTGATGAAGCACACCAAGGTATTTAACTCCTATGGGCAGGTGGTAGAGGTCCAATATGAGATCCTGAAATCAATCGCCTACTGGATGACCATTCAGTATGATTCAGCAGGGCGCACAACCACCTGTGACATTAGGGTTGGTGTGGACAGCAATGTGACGCGCTACACTTATGAATATGATGCAGACAGTCAACTACAAAGTGCCGCAGTCAATGAGCGACCCCAGTGGCGTTATAGTTATGACCTCAATGGGAACATAAACCTGCTCAGCCATGGGACAAGTGCAAGGTTAGTGAGCACCTTCAACATGTACGTCATTATGGAGTCAGAAGAAGTCTGTTGCATATTTACAACACTATTTTTAGCCATGCTAGCAGCACGGTTCAAGGGATGACAGTGGTGACTTGAATGATATTATAATGGCAAAAAAACAGCTGTATGAAAACAGGATTTTACAGAAATACTTAGTCCCACTGACATTAGCAAGCCTGTGCTGTATAAAGCGAAAATATGCATTAATTTTCCTGAAAATGAGACGTCATCTTCTTCTAAGTCACAACAATAGACAAGCACAGTGGGCTTACATGTAAATGAGTTATTTTTTTTATTTAGTTTTCATCTAGGAGCAGGTTAGCATTCTCCAACTAATGGCGGCATTGTAAGATTTGTTAAACTTTGTTACTTTCCCATGTTGAATTTGTGAAAATGAAATGTAAGAAACGGGATGGTTCTAATGGTATTTACTAATGCCATTTGGAAGTGCTGTCCTCAAATAGAGAAAATAGGAAACACCATGGCTGGTATTATATCATATTGTTTATATTTCAGACTGACACCACTGCGCTATGATCAGAGAGATCGCATAACACACCTTGGAGAATTACAGTACACTGTGGACGACGATGGCTTTCTCCGCCAGCGAGCCAACGACCTTTTCGAGTACAACTCAAATGGCCTGCTGACCCGAGTATACAACCGCATGACTGGGCACACGGTCTGGTACCGCTATGACGGACTGGGCAGGCGTGTAGCCACCAAGAGCAGCCAGGGCAAGCAGCTGCAGTTCTTTTATGCCGATCTTTCAAACCCCACCAGAGTGAGCCACATGTACAACCACAGCAGCAATTTGATCACATCATTGTACTACGACCTTCAGGGCCATCTCATTGCCATGGAGCTTAGCAGTGGGGAGGAGTACTATGTTGCCTGTGACAGCGTGGGGAGTCCAAGGGCAGTATTCTCCAGCAAGGGACGTCTGATCAAAGAGATCCTCTACACCCCCTATGGAGAGGTTTATCAGGACACCAACCCCAATTTCCGGCTCATCATTGGCTTCCACGGTGGTTTGTACGATCCATTCACGCGACTGGTTCACCTTGGTAGGCGGGACTATGACACACTCGCTGGCCGTTGGACTTCACCAAATCATGAGCTGTGGGCGGAGCTGAGCAAGGAGCCAAAGCCGTTTAACTTATATGCTTTTAAGAATAACTGTCCGGTTGGGAAAGTGGAGGAGGTGACACATTTTACTACAGGTGAGCTTCACACATGCACATTCACACCTTTACTGTCATTATCTAGCTAAACACAAAATCGGTTAGTGACTGGCAGAGATGCGAGGAGATATTTAACTCAGTGACACCTACACCCACACATGCACGGGAAACATCTGCCATGAAGAGTGAGTGAATGGGCCACGTTGCTAACCACAGGTGAGCTATATGTCAGACAAAGAAGAAGTGACAGAATGCACCAGCAACAGAAAGGACAGCTGTGTCTCTGATCACATTTTTTAAACACAGGCTGCAGTGGTTTGTTCTCTGTTACTGTCAAGAGAGTACTGTTTCTCCAAGAGGAAGAATAGAAAGTTAGGCGAGGAACAGAGAAGAGAAGAGCGTAAGATGAATATAGGATGATGTTGGTGGGGACGCATGTCCTTCTGCTTAATGGAACATTTATTTGGTCTGTCACGTTTCCCTGCAGCAGAACTGTTTGTTGCAGAGGAGTCTGTATGTGAAGGAAACAACAGATAACCCATCTCTGCCACATATTATACTCATACATTGTAATTTCCTTCGCAAGGTGCTGTTTCCCTGGCCTTATAACTTTTTGTTTGGTCTATAGTATACACATTCACATTCTTACTTTTTTCCTCTCTATGCAATTTTCTCTTTCTGAATGTCTGTGCCTGTGTGCGTGTGCGTGCGGGTGTCTAGATATTGGTCGCTGGCTGCAGCTATTTGGCTTTCAGCTTCATAATGTTGTCCCTGGTTTCCCAAAGCCTGAAGTGGGCAGAATGGAACAAACATACGAACTGATGAAGACCCAGTCAAAGACACAAGACTGGGACTCCAGTAAGGTGAGTGTTTCACCACTGCAGTTTGGTGACTTTTCCAAGGTCACACACTGTCTGAATCAGCGGATGAACTTGTTACGGAAAAAATATTTGAATCCAAAAATATTCAAAAACAAATGCACTGATATGCAAATAATTTATGAAATGTTACATCACCTCTATTATGAGCAAGACTGTGAGTTTTTGGTATCTGAAGAGATGTTCTGCTTTTTTTTGTCAAAGTATTGCACACTCTTTTCCAGTCCTTTGTTGATGTGCAGGATAGTATTACACTTGACAGAGGATGTGCTCTCTGCGGGATCATCTTTGACATTTCTTTTTAGCGTCAAATTCAAAGTGAGAAAAACATTTTTGACGAAAAACATATTCACACTCTTTGGTATTTGAAACTACGATCTCACTCTCAAAAAAAGTTGGGACACTGTGTAAAACATAAATGGAAACATAATGCAATAATCTCATAAAACCTTCTGTCTATTCTCCTCTTGGGCAACAGACACTCCTCCTGTAGATGGTGAGATCTTCAAAGTCTTTGCAATTCTACATTGAAGAACATTTTTCTGATAGTTTTCCAGTATTTTCAGATGCAGTTTGCTCTGCACATTTTAACATCCAAGTGTTCCTGCATCCCTGAAGTGCTCCTTTTATACTCAGACATGTTACTGTTGCCCATTAACTTAACTAAATTGTCAAATGCTCAATTCATTTTTGATTTGCGCCAATTATTCTTCCAGCCTTTTGTTGCCCCTGTTCCAACTTTTATGAGATGTGTTTTTGGCAAAAGGTCTAAACTGGATGCTTGTGATCTTCGACCCCTCAGGCAGCACTGCAGTAAAAACAGTCATCATTCTCCACTGGACATCAGTGCATGGGCTCAGGAGCACAGAAATCACTGTCCATAACACAGTTTGCAAGTTCAGGCTGTGTCATGCAAAGAAGAAGCCATCTGTGAACATGATCCAGAAACGCTGCTGTCTTCTCTGGACCAAAACCCAAACTGTTTTGTGTTCATATGAATCAAAATTTGACATTCTTTTGGGAAACCACAGATGCCATGTTCTGTAGACTAAAAATGAGAGGAACTTAATTGTTATCATTAGAAAGTTTAAAAACCTGCATCTCTGATGGTATGGGGTGTCGTTAGTGCCTATGGAGTTGGCTGCTTACACATCTGGAAAGACTTAATCAATGCTGAAGAGGACGTAGAGGTTTTAGAGAAACATCTGCTCCCATCCAGACAATGTGTCTTTCATGGAAAGCCTTTTCCAGCAAGACAGTGTTGAACCACAGACTGCACAGCAGCAAATGACATTCCTGCAGTCCAGACATTTTACCAAAAGAAAAGATCCGACACATCATAAAATGAAAAATCTGACAACAAAGGCCAAGGACTTTTGATCAGCTGGAATCCTGCTTCAGACAAGAATGGGACTACATTCCTCTCCCAAAACTCCAGAAACTCCTCACATCCTAGACATTTACATCACAGAAAGATGTTAAAAATGGAGAGAATGACATCATCACGTTCCAACTTTTTTGAGATGTGTTGCTACCATCAAAGTCCAAATATGATCATACTCTCCATGAAACGATAAAATGTCTCAGTTTTATCGTCTGATTGTTGTGTTCTACTGGGAATAAAATATGGGTTTTTGAGATTTGCAAATCGTTTTCATTCTGTTTTCATTTACGTTTGACACAGCGCCCCAACTTCATTGAAGTTGTACTTTGTTTTCTTACAACCTGGAATTAAAATTGATTTTTGTGGTGGGGTTTGCATTTTATTTGATCAAAACAATATAACTACAACTTTAAAAGTGGTTGTGAAAGTAAGAAAAAGGAAAGGGAATGAATACTCGTGATTTACCCTTGTTTTTAAAGTAATTTACAATATAACCTCATTACTTCTTAAAAAAAAAAAAACCACTGCTGTATTTTTTTGTAACTCATTTCAAATTCTGGAAAACATTAAGCCAGTTTTGGTGCGATGCAGAAACTGAAATGTGATATTTATCAGAAGATTTTAGAATTTCTTTTAATCATTTGTGTCATGTAGGTAAACCAAAGGAGCTGCAGCAATTATGAAATAAAAAACAAAACAAAAACAAAAACAAAAACTTAACTTTCATTGGAAGCATTGCATAAAACAGAGTATTTGAAATTAAAGACTTTTCAATTGGGTTTTTCTCTTTTTTGGTTCTCTTTTGGCTTTTATTTTATTGTTTTTTGCCTCTTAGCAAGAAGGTGATTTAAAAAAAACAGAATCAGTGCATATATTAATATATTTGGTAAGCTATTTCTGATCATTTCTCTCAAAATTACTCATCTATTTAATTCATTTGTGATTATTGGCCCGTCATGTAAGCAGAGGCCAAAAGTCCTCCACACATGCATGGAGACACTAATTACATACTAATTGTCCGTCACTTTACAAACTTGGAGTTATTTTTCTAATTGCCAATAACAGCTGATATCAACCCCAAGTAAATAATAAGGTTGTCTTTCAGAGCAAGAATGAATACTGAAAGGATTAGCTGATTAAGCAATTAGTTAATAATTTGATTGATTGTTTGTGATTTAACCCAATTAGTTCCAGCATTTGCTACAGTGTCTGTTTTGTATTATCTTAAGCTGAATATCTTTGCTCGGATCAAATAATGAAAAGGGAACAGCAACAGCATTAGACAATGTATTATTATTCAGTCGATATAATGAATAGTCTCTAACTGTGTCGTAAAAAGTGTTTTTTTTTTTGTTGTTTTTTTTTTTTTTTTCAAAGTTCCTTTCAGGCCTGAAAGCACCCATTTTCACATGAGACATTTTTACAAGTCATGGCAGAAAACGTGTGATCAAACCATTTCCAGGGCCGTGTACTACTTCTCTGGTGCACTGAAGCACGCATAACAGAGGCATTTGTTGCTATTGATGTTAGTAGAAACAACTGTGCTTTCCACAGGTCAAAATATTTGCTAGTAGAGCATGGATCATAAACAAGCCTGTGACTATACCCCTCTTTTTGCAGATGGTTTTGGGAATCCAGTGTGAGTTGCGGCGACAGCTGAGGAGCTTCATCTCTCTGGAGAGATTACCTCTGGTCCCAGAGCCTGTGGGTTCAACTTGCCACAGACCATCGCGCCTTCCTCCCTTTAGCTCCAGACCCTCTATTCTCGGCCCCAGCATCCGCTTTGCAGTGCTGCACGGTCGAGTGAACGCCGAAGTCATCGGAGTCGCGAGCGAGGACAGTCGTCGGGTGGCAGCCATTTTGAATGGCGCCGTCCATCTCACTGGGCTGAGCTTCACCGTGAATGGCTGTGACACCCACCACTTCCTCCAGTCCCGGCCGATCGAGGAAGACCTCGCCCTGGGGTTAGGAGTCGGGGGACACATTTTGGAGGGCGGCGTGAATGTGAGTGTGTCTCAGATGAGCGCCGCTGTGAATGGCAGGACTCGACGCTTCGCAGACATCACTCTCCAGCAGGGGGCGCTCTGCCTGTGTGTGCGCTACGGTGGGACAGAGGAGGAGGAGAGAGCAAGGGTGAGGGAAGAGGCGAGGAAGCGAGCAGTGGATGGAGCTTGGGAGAAGGAGAGAAAGAGGTTGGATTTGGGGGATGCAGGGAGCAGGGCGTGGAGTGAGGTGGAGAAGCAGCAGCTGCTGTCCACTGGACGCGTTCAGGGTTACGACGGCTACTACTCCCTGCCTATAGAGCAGCAGCTGGAGTTGTCCGATTGCCCCTCCAACATCCACTTTATGACACTGAGCGAGGTGGGGGGCAGGTAACAGAGACACATGAGCAGCCTCCCACCCCACCAAAGACTGCCTGTTTCTACTCTACTCTGATTTGTTCTACTGTTTCTACACTGTACGGAAAAAAAAAAGAAAAAAAAGAAGACAACTACAAAGAAGAACAAGAAGAGAGATTGGAGGAAAAAAAAAGAAACTTCCATATGCCTTTAATTGTGACAAAATGATGGTATTTTATTATTATCGTAAAGTTTCTCCAATTTCTAATAGTGGCACAAGCAGTGTGGTTTGGCTGTGGCTTTGCTTTTTGTACCCCAACCAACTGACTGACTGACTTTCTGAGGAAATGACTGTCTGTCATTTGCTGTTTCAACAAAGTTCATCATTTTGGACTCAGTTCAGTATCACTGAACTGTAAACATGAAGACTATGGGATTGCCAGTGAAAAATCCTCTTCGTGATTCAAATCAAAACCTCTTGGTTGCCATTTAAGTTCCCACATGGTTTACCTCGGATATACTGTCGTTTACATCTTGTGTAAGAGAGGCCTTGTCAACTCTGACACTCCCCTTTAGAGATGAAGCCTCTTGTGGTTTCCGCCTCTGGTGTGCTCCAACAGTGTAGTTTGTATGAGTGTGTATACTAAAATCAAGAATGTACATAGCCAGTGCTTTCACACTGAAAAAAGTGCTCAACTGGAAGTTCTGTTGTTCATAGGTGTCAGTATTGTTAATCAATAGAAAAACAGTTACATTTTTGCAAAGAATTATATATGGCTATAGTAAATATTCTCGCTGAAAAAGCTGACTTTATTGGGTTACAATGCTGAATTAAAGTTATGTGTGAATTACCAGAACGCTCCCTGGGATTTCATAGGCGCTGTTGCTTATTATTTCTCTTTGTGTCTCTACCATCTTTCCTCACAGCGCTGTTGTCCCTCCACACTTGTTGTGCTCTATTTGTTCATGTTCCTGGGAGTTTTGTAATTTTCAATTTTGTGCTGTCATTATCACCCATCATTATGGCTCAAACTGAGACATGCACGAGAAGCATGCGTCTGTAAGAAAAGAAGAAGAAGAAAGAGGAGGAGGAGGAGGTGGGGAGAGAGGAGAAAAAGCACAGAGGAAGGGAAAGAGAAATGTGACAGCTGAGGCTCAGCGAGTGGGTGGTGAGTGCAGAAGGGGCAGGACCTGGAGTTGGCTGCGCCGTTCTCTACAGCTTGTCTCCTCTCATTAGGAAATGCCAATCAGACTACATGCGAACCACTTCCAAGCTTTTCTCCACCAAAGAAAAAGTTAAAAAAGAAAGTACAGAAGTTTGCTTTTCTTTTTTAAAGCTAGCTGCCGCTAATCCACCTCCCTATCCGTCTGCCTCCCCCCCACTCACCACTCTCCCACTGTCACTCTGCCATCTGCCCACCATTAATTGTTTGTGTTTCTCTCCTGGGCTGCAGACGACAGAGACACACAATGCATATGTTCTGACGGGGAACAGGTGACATACATTTCTGACTAGCACTTTGCTGATCACCTGCGATGCGCCTTCCCTTCTAAACCATATGCTCTGCTAGTCACTGTCCAAGCTCATCTCTGTGGTGAAAAGATGGAAGGTCCGTTGCTAGGAAACCGCTGCACTGAAGAATTGTCTCGGTTGAATAGATGCTCTCACTGTTTCTCGCCTTCTCTTTCTCTGTGTCCCTCTATCATATTTTTCACAAGGTGCCAGGAATGTCAATCAGAGGAATGACGGAGCCCTCCCACGCCTCCCACCCACCCCCACTATCTCTAGCAGTCAGCATTCTTTCTATGGAAATCAGCACTTCAGTATGTCAAATTGAATTTTTTTGCTCCACATTATGTGTCAGATGGGGGCTCGGCTGTGTATGGCTGTGTAAGCGTGATCCTTTTTTAAAAGAGTTTATTTCAACCAATGTCATTTATTTTCTTTACCACTCACACAAGTATATTGCATTAGGAAAACAGAGCACAATATTTGTTGTCAACTTTTGTATGCAGTAATGGATATTAATGTTCCAGAACTTCAATATTTTACATCACATCTTTGAAAGTTATTTTCTGTGCTGCATATGCAGAAAAAAAAAGGTACAGGAAGACAAGTGAAACTTGAGTAAGAGGGAAAAATTACATTTACGTCAACAGCATGCACAATTCAGAAACGGCAATCATGCAAAGGGAGCAAATGTTCACAATTAAACATCAGTAATGAGTGGAGGGTTTGTCCCTAAAAAGATTTCTGCACCTCTGTCTTGTTCCTGCTTTTCTGCCTCTGAACGGCATGCGTCAACCTCTGCTGAAGATTAGGGCTTGAGCTGCTGTTAGTGGCCGACTGTGGCTCTGTGTTCGTCTTTGCACGTCTCTGAGCGGTGACAGGGTAGAGCAGTGGCATTGCAAGTCCTTGTCCAGGCATCTGGAAAGCTTTTATCAAATTTTTGATTTGGCGGAAATATCGTTTCTGCACACCGGGGGTGGTCTAAAAGAGAAGAAAAAAAAGAAAAAAAGAAATTATACACAGGAGAATACATTTCCACATCTAACTCTGTAAGGGAAGAAAGAGGAAGGGCCATGGCACTCTTGAAATGAGCTTCTGGATTCACCTCATGAAAAGACACCACATACAAAGGTCGAGCCATAAAAAAGAAAAAAAAAAGAAATCATATTTCTCTCTCTCTCTCTCTTTGTCAACATATATATATAAAAATATGTATATTCACACACATACATGTGG
>JBAMYA010000002.1:13837420-13851028 GCA_037176975.1 Arrhamphus sclerolepis
TTTATATATATACATCAAATTGAGGTCACTAATCTTTAATGACCTTGTGTTGAATACAATAAATGGATCAAATAAATAAGATGAAGCAGTGAAAATAGTATATAAATCCTGAACATAAACACGGGAATTAAAAGCTAAATTTACAAAATTCAAGATGTGCCCACCTCTGTAAGCACTGGTATGGGTATTTCCTATTTTCTTAGTCAATAAAAACATTATTTTTACATTCATGACATTTAAGACGCTTTAAGTGTTACATTACCTCAATAACTTTACTTATGGCTGAATTCAAGAAAATACCAAGAAAATTTTTTCTTTTTTTCTTTTTTTTTTAAGGAACTGAGTGAAAATAAAATGATTTTTTTTCAGCTTGATCCTCTGGTTTTATTTTGGCATTTAGCTTTTTAAAGAACACTGATAACGATGACGCACACACACACACACACACGTAAGGCTTTCACTTGTGTGTTTGCCCACAGTTGTCATTTTCACATTTAATATTGCAAAACCATTGCACTTTTAAAAACTACTTTAATTTATCAAAACAGCATTATATGTTTTCATTCCACGAGACACGGTGAAAACTGTTCTTTGAATGCGCTTGGAAACCATTTAATCAAAGACAGAGAGGAGGTCCCACTCACGGCACTCTAGATGGCCTTGTCTCCAGACACGAGTGTCACCACTGGGCCCTGGGATCTTTCATTAAAGTGACTGATATCACACATGAATTATGTAAACTGTTATTGAGCTTGTGATCAAAGTGTATCCCCCTTACCCCATCCCCACATCACCGTGCATGATCCTGCCTATTGAAAATGAGCAAGAGTGAACTGTCGCTAAAACAGCGTCCTGCTCGGCCGCAAGAGAGTGACGGCGCCTTCAGATGTCTTTGTACATTCCCATCTCTGGGTGTTTGCCAGTGCTCAGCACTCAATTACATATCCTGTCACATATGCTGTCAAATGCAATTCCACGTATTACATCTGTGGAGCATGTGCTGATTCTGTGGCATCTTTAAATTTGAACTTGGGGGGGTGGTTAGGCTTGCTCGCAGGGTGATATAGCTGAAGGCAAAAAATAAAAAAAAAATTGTACCCATTTTGCAGAGCTGTCACTTCTCAAAAACAAATGGAAGGGGGAAAAAATAAACAAACAAAACAAGAAAAACATGTTTGCCTCAGATCCACAGCTTGCTGAATTACTCTGGCACCAAAACAACTTCTAACCCAGTAAACACCAACCACAGTGTAGCAGATGTGCTGCTGTTCTGCTGATATTGTGAAGGTTTCTGCCACGTGAAAACTGTGAGAATAAAGAAGGGAAAGAAAAAAAAAAGAGATATCTCACTTCTGCAGCCCATGAGCCTGTGTCATCCTTGTGGATTCTGTATGTGTAGACGTAACCTTTGCACCTGCACACAACAGAAACACACAGAAACATCCTTGACACTGAATACATCTATCAGTTTTATGAAATAGGTTCTTGGCAGCCACTGTCACCATCACTGCCACGGTGGGACCCATTCACTTCATTTCACACTTAATAACAGACAACATTGTTGTTCTTTTTTTCTTTTCTTTTTTTTTTTGCTTTCATTTTATACTCAGTTGGCCCATTTGTGCTGTTTTGCTTTTACTTTCTCAAATGTAAGAGGATCAATAATATCTATAACAGGAAAAAACATAGAATTATATGCAAGTTGATGTGATTTTAAGGTGTCAGTAGCAGCCTAAAGGTAGAAAAAGACTGATGCACAATTTCTTTTCATACTCACAGCACACACAAGCAGAAGACGCCCGGAACAGTGTCACTGTTGCGGACAAGGTAGCTCCCGTCTCGCCCGTCCTGGGCCAGCCGCCTCTCGCCCTCCTCTTTGCCTATTGGCCCATGGTATACAGGCAGGTTCTCCATTTCTGTTTGAAATGAATAGCTCCCTTCTCTTTCCTTTTATCTATTTATTTATTTGTTTTCCAGCAGGCAAGCCTTTTCGTCTTCCACTCTGGGGACAGGTGCCCAGCCTCTTATTCAATATTTCAATGCTTCTCACTGTCTGAAATGTGTACACAGGGAGCACAGCTTTGGCAAACAAACTTCCAAACTGCCGTCACTGTCCTAAACTGACAGCAACTCTTCTCACCTCTATCCTTTATGATCTTGTGCTCACAGGCTTCCTTCTGCTATAAAACATGTACGCATGCGTATACATACATGCAAGTTCAGTGTGGTTTTACCAACTCTCAGGAAATGATTGTATTTTGTGACAGGAAATAACTTAAAAGATTCTAACTGAATATTTCCACAACAATAGAAAGCACAAGAGGGGGATGAGTATGGCTATATTTATCATTTTCACACAGGAAAATGTTCATGCAATGACATTTTTTTTTCCAATCTTAATTTGTTTTCTTATTAATAGGAATTTGCCTTCTCTGTTTGAGCCACTGTTTCCATGAATGTTGATGTACAATCACTGTACATGTGGTGGAGGACATTCTCAAGTGGATAAAGTAAGGAAAGTGTCAAACTGCATAACGATAGAAAAAAAAAAAGTGTTCTTTAAATTATAATTTACATATCACAGCAGAATAAAAAAAAATGACCCAGGTCAAAGGGGATCGGCTAGCTCATTTGGTTGAGCCTCATGTATGGAGCCCCTCATACAGCAGTCCAGGTTTGAGTCCCAGCACGGGCCCACTCCCACTCCCACACCTCTACCCACTATCCCACACCCTCTCTCTCTGACCCCATTTCCTGTCAAATTGTTTTTAATAAAGGCTACTGGAATACCCCAGCCCTCCAAGTCCTCTGTACCATTTCCTGTCAATTTGCTCTCAGTGAAGGCTACTACAACCACAGAATCATACAAAAAGTAAATAAATAAAAACACATTATTAGTTTACATACTATATAAAAAGACACCTTTTTCATTCTTGCCTGATGTTAAATCTGCCTAAACCTAGCTTTTTATTGCATTCTTCAAAGTCACAACTTTACATGCACTAAAATTACTATGACTTTAAACATTTTGGGAAAGGCACCTTGCTTGCACACCCCTTTTCAGTTCTATTCTAAAATATTCTACAGGACTGAGGTCAGGGTTTTGAGATGGCCACTCCAAAACATTGACTTTGTTGTACTTAAGCCACTTTGTAACTAATTTGTTTAGGGCTTTGTATGTTTAGAGTCATTGTCCATTTGGGAGACCCATTTGTGCCCAGCCTTTAACTTCATGGCTGATGTCTTGAGATGTTGCTTCAATATTTTAACATAATGTTCTTTCCTCATTGATGTCATCTACTTTGTGAAGTTCACCAGTCCCTCCTGCAGAAAAACACCACCACAGCATGTGCTCAGACTTACAGCTTACCCTCTTTGCTTCCAAATGTAACAATGATCATTATGGCCAAACAACTTAATTTTTGGTTCATAAGACCTCAGGACATGTCTCCTGTGTCTATTTGCATTGCCATGGTGTTAAGCATGATGAATGTGACATCTTCAGGCATCTGGAAAGTTTGCCCAAGAATGAATCAGACTTGTTGAGGTCCACAGTTATTCTCTTCCTGATATTTTTTGACTGATTTCTTTTCACTTTCCCATGATGTCAGAGAAGGAAGCAATGTGTTTGACTTATGTCTTAAAATACACCCACAGGTGTGCCTCAAGCTAATCCAAATGTCATCAACTGATCAGAAGCTCCTAAAGCCATGACTCATTTGCACTTGCCTAAATTGTTTAAAGGCATTGTGATTTTAGTGTATGTAAACTTCTGACTTTGAAGAAACGAATTAAAATTAATTAAAGTAAAAAATACTATAATAACATTCTGTCAATATTTAGCAAATAGAGACAATCCAAACTGACTTAAAACATGAGACAGACAAAAATGATTGTCTCTCACCACACATACCTCTATACTATTTAGCTTGTGTTGAAGAAGCTCACAACTGCTTCACAGCACAGAGCAGAATCAGCTAATGAAGCTGTACATTCAACAAACTCCTCTTGCAATCTGTCCCATCAGTCTTAATGTTCTTTTGTCAGATTCAGAAACTGGTGATTTTTGCTGCAGTGACAGCCCAGCGTCTGCTAAACAGAGCACCTGTGGCGTAAATTATATGTTCGGTATGTTCTCATTTACATGAAGTAAATGAAGTCCTTCACGTCTCCAATATGAACTTCTGCAAGAGCTTCAGAAATGCTTACAATATGATTCCAACATTCAGTATTGTGTCTGAGGCCAGTGACTCTTTTTAATGCAACATTTGTTAAAGATATCTCCTTTCGCCCATTCAGAGCTTAAGTCTACATGAGTCATCACTCTATGTCAGAGCCATGTTTCCCTCAGCTCAAAAAGATCATGAGCTGTGGGAATTTGGGCCCCTTTCTCTATAAGCAGCCAATGACATCTCATTTATTACATTTACTGCATTTTACTGCCACCCAGTGGCAACTTAGGGAATAGTGTTGAGGAATACATTGCAAGTTATTGCTCGAGCATGAAACCATTCCTTGCTCTTTTGACACCAACAATCTTTTTTTTTCTATCCTTCTAACAGAGTAATATAGTAGAGTAACACACTAAAAAATAAAGTTTCACCTACACTTTACTGGGCTTAGCTTAGACACAGACGACCCAGAATCAATCTAGAATGCTGTCTATCTATGTTTGACGCCAGTAGCAGTAAAGAAACCATTGATCTGCCAGACGTTCACCTAACAAACACAAGTACAGTAGTTGGATAGGAATGCATCATTAGGACATTAGTATGAGATTATGATATTATCCTGTCGTGTTATATGTGAAGCTCAAAGAGGCGCTCTGGGCAAGGAAGAAATCAGTGAGCCTGAATGTCCATCTGCTAGGCCAACAGTTGTCTCAGTACTGTCATTCTCAGGCGGCGGAAGCTTTAGGTCACAGCTGTCAGAGAGTAAAGACTGGGGGGAAAAGACATAAAAAAACAACAATTTTATCTGTGAAAGTGGACTAAATTAAGCAACACAATCTCTCCCATCGTAAAAGAGGAGGACAGGATTTTGGTGGGTCAAATCAAACAAACAAGTTCACTTCATTCCTTTATTTCAAACATGCTGTACAAAACAATACAATAAAATGGAACATGGTAATTAGAGATAATATAAACAGATAATATTACAGTAAGTGCATCAATGGAATGAACAATTAATAATATCTGTATACGTTGTTGGAGTATGTCATCCATCTTTTAGCCTGTTCTGTCCTACAAATCCAAAACACAGCTACAAGAACTATCCTGTAGTGGAAGGTTATCCAGAATAGACGATACACATGCTAAACAAAGTTTTAAAGTTGACCCGAGCGGGTAACCTAGCTATAGCCGACCCTTAACTGGAGCTAAACTTCTCAATTTTAGCTCTTCCCTGGAATTTACTTATTTTATTTTTGATATTATTTGAATATACACCATCTTAGTATTTAAAAAAAAAACAAAAAAAACAATTCTAATCATTGACATAGATTAGAAAGAGAAACAAAGAAGTGATTGTGCTCATGGTTATAGCTGTACAATGTTAACTTAGCCTAGCATGGATGGTTATCTGACAGTTTAATCTTCTTTCACTTTTTCAAAATTGGTATCATAGTTGTATCACATTGTGTTTATTTTTTTTAACTCTTTAAGATGGCTTTATTTATTTTGTTTATCTTATTAAATCCTTCCATTTTCCTTATTTTGTGTTGTATTGCTTTATTGTAGTTGTTTTGTTTGTCGTATTTCTGCTATTTCCTGAGACTGATTTTCTATCCTCTTATGACTGTTTTGTGTCTAATCATGATAGCTTTTTCCTCTCTTTACAGTAATTGGTGCTTCACTTTGATAGTTTGTGACATCTTTTAGTCGCTTTACATCTCATTTTGGCTATGTTGTGTAACATTTTTCATTGTACATATATGGGATAGTGTTCAGAGCAATACCAGGTGCCCCCTCAGTCCTTGGACCCCCACTCTTGGCCTGACCCTTGTAGTTCAACAGTCATCCGACATTCATTCTTTGGGGTGTAAAGCTACTGAAGAGAAAATAAAGTCTGTCTTCTGAAGTTGGAGGGGTAAAGGCTCCTTATGGAGTACCAGAGGTCTCCACTATAGCCAAGTCCTTGAGGTCACTGAATTTCCGGGAGAAGGAACTCAGCCTGGTGCTGAAGGAGCCTCTCTTCTGGCTATGCTCCTCTCTCCGGGCCTTAAAACAAGCACACAGGCCTTTACAAAGGCCTCCAAGACGGCCCCGGAAATGGTTTCCAATAAAGCAATAGAGGACGGGGTTGATGGCTGAGTTAGAGAACCCGAGGCAAAGGGTGAGGGGTGTGAGGTTGTGTGTGGTCCAGGTTACCCAGCAGCTGTCCAGCCAGCCCTCACTCTTCAGCAAGTCCAAGAAGGTTACACAGTGAAAGGGGAACCAACAGAGAAAGAACGCCAGGACCACAGCAGCTACTGTCCACAAAATCCTCTCAACCCCTCTCCCCATCTGGGGTCTACTGTCATAAGTGTTGGGACTGACGCAGGGCGTTGGGGGTCGCTCTGGTTTGGAACAGCACTCCTGGGACACTGATAATTTAAAAGAGGGCATGCTGGAGGGATGTGATGCATTCTGCGTTCTCACCAAACCTGTGTCAGCTAACAAATGTCTCCCAATAGCACAGTAGCAGCAAGAGATGGCAAACAGTGGCAGCAGGAAGGCTAGAACAATCTTCATCCAGACTAATGTCAGATACCAGGTCTGATCAGGATATAAAATCACACAGGCCTCCACACCAAGCCCCTCAAGATGGTAAGTCTCCCTAAGTGCAAAAGTAGGGGCTGAGCAAGCACATGCCAGAACCCAGATGAGGATGCACATGAACCGGGCACGTCTGGGATCTCGTGCACTCTGTGAACGGAGTGGATGCACGATTGCCAAGTAACGGTCCATGCTCATGCATGAGATGAAAAAGATAGATGCATATAGGTTGAGATTATGGAGAGCACCACAGATTTTGCAGGCCACTCGACCAAAGGGCCAGCTGTAGCCCTGAGAGTAATAGATGGCCCACAGTGGGAGAGACAGCAGGAACAGCAGATCAGAGACACACAGGTTCAACATGAACGTGTTAGCTACAGTTCTCCTTGAGGCACTGCCGTGAGCCAACACACACGCTGCCAAGGAGTTGGCTATGGTTCCCAGCACGCAGATAATGCTGTAGATGGTAGGTATGATTGTGGTCATGGATACAGGAGACCAGTCTTTGCATGGGTTAGCTGAGGGGGCAAGGGAGGTGTTCACATAGACCTCCTCTGCTAAAAAGGGAGAGGAGGTGGAGCTGAAAAGGGAGAGGTCATTAGGGATTGCCATTATGGAACTGGATGTACCCTTGCGTCACACGATTGCACTTCCCTCCTTTCAAATTTCCAAGGTTGGCTGGAAAAAAAAAGCAAAGTAGGAGAGTTTTAGATTTCATCTGCCTTTTATGGACAAAGACTAAGTTTCCATACAGAATATTCTTTAACTGCCTCCAGTGATTATAAGCTATACTTCCTGATAACTAATCACAGCAAGAATTCATTACACCATGCTTGAAGTGAAGCAGTAATAAAATACAGTTGAAACAGTTGTATTTATCTGGCTGCTTATTGGGTTCCACAGAAACAGCTATATTATGTCAATGACAAAATTATGGCACGTTTATGACCCACATTAAAAACATGAATTTATGATGCACATTAAAAACACGTCAACTTTAGATTAAATCGATTTACAGAAATCATAAAAGTTACAGAAACTGATCTTGTTAGAGAGGGGCTCGCTAGGGGAAAACCTTAGTAGTAGCAGAAATGACAAATAATTTAAACCATGCAATAAAATATACAAAATGACATCAAGAAACTCTTATAATTGGAAACCGCACTGGTAATTATGCAAAAAGAATATTGGATGAGTGATAGAGACATGAAATACATAGATACTCCAACCTCTAAAATCAGAAGAAACTCAGTGTTTAACTTTTATACTTTCTATCCTTTAGAAAATAAGTAAGTAAATGCATTTTACCTGAAATGATCGAGTGTCCACTCTAAAAAGTCAAACGGTTTTCAGTGCTCTCTTTGGCCAAAGTCCATATCTTGATTAATGCTCCCACTGCTGAGTACCCCCTGGATCATGCTTCTATGTTTGTGTGTCTCTGTGTGTGTGAAGGAAACAGACTTGAGGCTCTGTGAAATCAGATGAGGCTGAGGGTCTTATAGCACCCAAGAGTCTCTCAATGATTGCACAACAGGGAAGTTGCTACACGTCACACCTTCATCATTACAGAGGGGCTGTACAAGCCAGCCTGCTGGAGCAGAGAAAAAAACAAAAAACAAAAACTTTCTCTTTGTTTTTCATTACAGTCCTCCTTTTTTCCTCTCTCCCAGAGTCTTCACTTGAAAACGAAGTCAAGATGTGTTTCACAGTAATAACTGCAGCTCCAGTGTACACAAACGTACAACCACATGTCATATCTGGCCATAATGAATGAGACAGGTGTGTGTTTGAGGAATCAAACTAAATGGCCTGACTGTACTCTTGGGGCCCGTGATCCAAGAGGCTGAGTGTTAATTAGCAGATCATTGCACTTTGTGCCGTATTCACTCTGCCAGTGGTCAGATAAGCCATGGGAAATATTTACTCTGTCTCAGTGGAAGTCAAGGCAGCCACTGGAGCAGAGGGAGAAGGGAGGGAGGCACAGCATGGAAGATGAACGAGGAGGATGAGCTGAAACTGCAGGGAGTGAACGAGAAGATGAGAAGGCAAAAAGGAGTTAAAGCGGAGATTCCCTCCAGTGGGTTTTCATTAAAGTTTCTGGTGAAAGTTGATGAGGGATGTGAGAAAAGCTGTGAGACTGATTGCATCACAGCTCCTTTGATCAACAGTGTAAGCAGGCATCACTCCCGTGTGTGCATCTCCATGCAAACGTGTGCACTTATGCTTCAATACTTGGTGTACTTCATCTCAGCCTGGCACACGTTCAGCAAACATGTGCCCTTGTAGCTGTTTACATGTGTGTGCAGTGAGGGCTAATGAACATGTCTCAGGATGTGACATGTATTAGCTGTGGAAGAGCTGACAGTGAGGATAAACGATGAAGCAGAGGCAGAAACCTGCAGATTTTGAAGGTTGACAATGAAGAGCTCAATTATTGTGTTTTTTGCGGGATATAAGAAATCCAGAATTGGCTGGATGCAGCAGAACTGTCAGAATAGAATTATGTGTTCCAAACCAGAAACCCTGTAAAGCTACATTCCTCTACTGACATGCTGGCTATGTACAGTTGTTCCGACACATGTTACATTCTTGTTAAGGCTCTTTTGAAACATCATGCAAAACATGTATCCCCTAGTCCCTTAGCCTAACCTAAGCTCTTACAGCTATACTATGTCTACCTTAAGCCTAACATAAACCCTAAAACCAAGTCTGGAAGCTTATATGAAGTGCTTTAAAGGCTCTGTCACAGAGTTTAAAGCGGTTACAACCTCAATCACTCCATGCAGAGATAGACACAGAAATGCAAACATAAACACACAGAGACTGACAGAAGCCAAAGGCCCTTAGTCATGGCATGCTGCAACTAAAAACAGAAATTTACGGGGTTGTGCTTGCCAACAGAAATAGCAGATGACAGAAAAAAAACAGAACTATGCCTGTGTCTCGGTTACTTTGTAATGCAGAGAAGAAAAATCAAGAGCTGACATTTTCTGCAAGAGATGACTGTACTCCACTATTAAATATGTCAGAAAAAAAGACCTTTGAACATTCTGAAACATATAATCAGCTTTTAAAATACAGTGCATCCCCCCTTATTAAACATTAGTATCAATGACATTAAAGCTCAACATGCATCAAGAAAAGAAACACAGATTTTGTATGTAAAGTTATAAGGCAGTGAAATAAAAGGTTATTTTTATTCATCTCAAAATACATATATATTATTTTTGCCCTGAGATGGTCTTTGTTGTTTGTTTGTTTTTTGCTACAGTGGGAACAAAGTCAATCTGTCTGTCCACCACTTTAGGGGAATTTTCATACCTTGGAAAACAAATTATGGCCAATCATTGCAGGGTGTAGTCTAACTTTACAAACTCAGCATCAAGATATTCTGCACTCTATCTGGTAACTGGTCCAGAATATTGCAGCACGAGTACTAACCAGAACTGGGTATAGAGATCAGTTCTCACCAGTTCTAGCTTCATCGACTCCCTGTTAAATTTAGAATTGAATTCAAAATATACATTTTCGCATACAAAGCTTTAAATGACAAAGCTCCAATATATATATCTGAAAAATCTCATAGTTCCATACTGTCCTAGTGTAACACTGCGCTCCCTGAATACAGGTTCACTTGTTCCAAGAGTCTGTAGGTCTAGAAAGGATGTCAGAGCCTTTAGCTATCAGGCTCTTCTGTTATGGAATCAACTCTTTGCCTCCAGGTCCAAGAGGCAGTTAAAGTTAGGCTTAACTTTCCTTTTCCTTTTTTGAGGTCGTCGGATCATTTTCTGGCAGTCTAAAACACATCAATGCATTCACAGTGATCTCTGCTTCCACCAGAAAAATGCTACTTGTTCAGGAGGGTCTACACACTTAATGACCCTTTTGCTTTATTGGCTCTTTATTGGCTTTCTGCCTCATGTCAAACAGGGATAGCACTGAAACTTGACAGCAATCAATTAAACTGGCTTGTGGTCAGGAAAAAAAACACTCTTTTTAAGTCACTATCTACCTGTCATTGAATTCTGGTGCAAAATTCAAAATCACTAAATCATGACGCTCAGGCATTTATAGTTTGCATGCGTGAGGAACCATGTTGATGTGATCTGGTGTGATGATCCAAACAGAGGGATTTAATGAAAGATAGAGTCTGTACAGGAAGGAGATAATAGGAGCAGCAGAGCAAAGAGCATCAAACCTCAACTTACAACACAGCCCTCAATTGACATCAGTTTTTCTTTTTGCCCCCACTGTTTCTCTAATAAAAGTGAGACTTTTATTTCTTTATTTTTTGCCACTGTTGTTTGTCAGATCTCTTTTCCTTCCTCAGGGCTCATTAAACAGACTAGAGTGATATTATATTACAGTAGATGTTGCTCAAGCCTTAACATTTTACAGCCAGTTTTACTGTCAGACCATTGAAGCAGTCGGCAATAACTGAATATTTATTTTTGATGATTAGCACTGCAAGTCTATATTATGTCCAGTATGTTTCTTAACGGACTGAACAGCCAACGGCAGAGTCAAATGTGAAGGGTGGAAAAATGAGGAGGAAACTGTATTTATAAACATGTGCATTAAATATGTACACACACTTATGAGCACAGAACAGTGAAACAATGCATACAAATAAGCATATACAATATTAACAAACACGTTCACATAGCTTTGGTAACTGTTGTGTTTATGTTTGTTGCTGATAAATGTGCTATGTGTTTATTTGACCAGGGGGGCGGCCTGAGAAGATAACCACCACAAACTATAACCAAAGTCCTCAGAGGAAATTCTGACTCGTGGGGTTGAAATACAGGAGGTCAAGGATGATCTCCCCCCATTTCCTCTCTGCTGGTTCAAAACAAAAAAAAGAAATCTGGGAGCATCGTGGCCTACATGACAGGAACCCAGTTTTAATATTAGTTTTGAGAACATTGCTCTAACGGCTGCTTGTGTGGGATGCTGGAAGAAAGGGAGCCCCACATATGGACCCATGAGAGAGGTGAGATGAAGCTATACTTAGGTTCACATCTTTCCAGGCGAAGAAGCTCTCAAACTTCCAGCAGTGGCACGCAAATTATAGCAACACAATGTCTGTCCTTCCAAACATGTTTCAGCTCCATCTTTTTTTTTTATTTTGAACTGAAAGAATATGCCTCGTGTGATTTAATTTATGCCTCTGTTTCTGCAGAGGCTTTTTTAAAAGAAAAAAACAGAACACTTGGCATTGCTTGTTGAAAGAAAACACTGCACCACCTCACGAGTCCCTTACCCTTGGCTCTGCTGCCACAGACAGTCTGGATCCCATATGTGTGCTTTTTTCCATTTATTCCAAGAACAAAGATGAGAAAATATGGACTTTTTTATGGATGTTGTTCTTTTTTTTCCTTTTCATTTACCAACGTATGAGCACAAGCGCGCACACACATGCACACAGAGACCAAGGGGTCATGACACTGGACAGGCTCTTGGAGAGTTTATGAGCTCCAGGAATCCAACTCTGGCTCCTCCGAGGAGCTGTGAAGGCACTAAAAAGAAGTTAGCTGTTACCCTGCTCTGTGCTCACTGTGTACATGCAGAAATAAGCAAAAACATGTGGCGCTAAAACTGTGCTCTGCTGGTTGATACGGTTTGTCAACATAATCATTTCTATTGCCAATATTTGTCTTTGTACTGGACATATTTCAAATACTTTAAAGTTATGGAAAATTTTTTGTTTCAGCAAGCTGTGTTTAGAGATTACATGGGATCAGATTCACATGTTGTGAGACTAGGCTCATATTCAAATAAATAGTTCTCACAGACATTTATATAAGTCAGTGTGTAGCTTTAACAAAGCTAGTGAACTACAAAACACGTGGATGATAGACATAGAAATCAAGCAGTTGGAAAATGCTGAAATAGCCAGAAAGGTCACACTAAAATCATTAAGCTTCTTCCTCTAAAAAAAAAACAAAACAAAATAAACAAAACATAAATGACGAGCTGTTATATACAGTATCATTAAAAGTCTTGACACCCTGACTGCTAACTAAATGTCATGCTAGTGAAGAAACCAGAGATTTCAGTGGAGAACAAAAGTGCCTGGACATTTGATCACATTTGTTTTATGTGATTGTGTAGAGCACTTTGGTCCTGTGGGTGTTTAAAGTGGTCTATAAAGAAATTGGTATGGTATGGTGTTTGAATGTGTTCATTGTTTCAAGCTGACTGGGCTGGCATGGGTCCATGAAAGGACAAAATATTAAGCTGTCAGCACCACGGGCAGGTTGACAGTTGCTGTCAAGCTTTGCTACAATTTGTGTTGGTCTCTGTTGATTAATTAAAAAAATGGACTTCCCTTAAGTCAGGAAAACAGTTACAGTGCTTTGTGAGACTGGAAAATAATGAATTTAAAACAATACAGGACTTAATGATAAAAGTCAACAGGGAAACATAGGCACAAGTTACTGTAGCAGTTACAGAACAAGCTAATTCAAGTCAGAGCTAGTCTGACTAAACACTCTTCATTTACTTTTAAAAATGAAGTATACCTTAGAATTCATAGAACAACCTTTACCTATAATGACTAAATCATTTTCTGTACAGAAATATAAGTCTCACCGATCATATTTAAGGTATTTAGACCCATGGGCGTCGTATTAGGGGGGCAAGTTGAAATGGTGTACCAGGGCCTCCGGGACTGTGGTAAAGTTTTGAATATTTTCATTAAAATATCTCAATCATTTAAAAAAAAAAAAAAAAATATATCTCTCTATATATATATATATACACACACACACACATATTAAGTATCAAAATAAATTCAAATTTGCTGTTTCAGTTCAATAATGAAGTCGCTTTAATCAAATTAGGACTA
>JBAMYA010000002.1:13851128-13865259 GCA_037176975.1 Arrhamphus sclerolepis
ATGTTTTTTAATTGCATTACAGAAAATAAAGAACTTTATCACAATATTCTAATTTTCTGAGACAGTCCTGTGTGTGTGTGTGTGTGTGTGTATATATATACACATATATGTATATGTGTATATAAATATGTTACTAACTGAGGTATATATCAACAAAACATAGGTCATAGTGCAGAGGATTCAGTTTATTGAAGTCAAATTTAACAACCTAGGTTTACAATCTGTATTTTTTGTAATATATATTCATATACAGTATATGAAACCAAAAAAGGCTACTTTAGGAAGAATAAATGTCATTTTCTTTCTTTTTTAATATCATCTTTAGTCAGTTTAATTTACAGAATAACAGTAAGCTAATATAATCATTGAAAAAGAGCAATATGTTCCTTTTTTTTTTTAATGTCGCAGTGCAACTTACATCTTACACACCTGTGCAATGTACCATGAGGTGTACACCCCTGAAAAAACACACAGTGGAGTCTCCCTTTTCGGCCTGTTTCTGCAGGTCCACACACAATGACCTGGGAGGGATAACACAGTCAGTGCCTAGAAAATAAAACTCTCAGACCTCCTTGAATCTACAGTTTGCCGCCTGCTCAGAGGAGCAGCAATTGGAGAATTTGACCAACACTACAGATGAGAAACAGATGTGCCTGCAGACGGGAACTGTACCATTACTCTTCTACGACTGTGAATGTGTGTGTAGAAACACCAGTACAGTCAATACTTTGAGAGAGAGTTGGGAGGCACAGGGAAAGTGCTTGCATTATTTAGTTTCTTTGTGGTACTCTCAAATTAACCATTCAAAAAAAGATGAGATATATCTCTGTGTCTGGTGTTTCACTTTAGTGTGCCATGATGAAAAACCTACACAAAAACTACAATCAAATATGAAGAATCAGTACAGATAAAGAGTGCTGGATGCAGCAAGGTGCTACACGTGTCTCTCAAAGTCTCGGACACTGGGGGGCGCCATTTAGTCTTTGGCCTGTTACTGCAGATGACATGATTCATCTGATTTTAACAGACATTACAGACCAGTTAGTGTAGAGGGTCTCCAATTGCCCAGTATCAGCCATATGCTTCGAAGGAATGTCACAATAGCTTTCATTTTAGAAGTAACTGCACTGAAGTCTCAACTGTAAGATGTCTGAAGGCTTTGGACCCCCATCAAGTCTTCCTTCTTATACCAAAACAACAAAGTGAAACCTCCCGTTTAGATGCCAAAGAAATATCTGCATTAGCTTGAGAAAATGAGTAGTCAAAATGCCTCCCTCAGTGGTACAGTGTGTGTCTTCAAACACTATTGAATGGAAAAATAAGAACCAGTGAACATATAAATAAAGTTTTCAACAGCACTTTTGCATGTGTCATGCGCTACAAGGCTAATTATCCAGCAATCATAAAAAAGAGGATAGAAAAAGAAAAATACAGATGATCCACAGTATTAAACCCTGTCCATTCAAATGAATCCCAGGCCTTTCCACATGCAACACATCATCAGGAGAAGAATCAGCTGTGATGTGAACCAGTAAAACTGTCAATCAGCTGTCAGTGATGTTTTTGTTTGTTGTTCAACTGCTGAGCACCCTGCATCGACAGAGTGAAGAGGGGGACACTGCAAAACCTTGGCATAGAATACATTATACTTTACATTATATCTATGACACAAAACGTAAATAGATTTATATATTCTCCTATGTTTAAATATATTTGTAGACTGTACACAAATCTTTAGAAAATGAGACGGCAAATGCATTTACCTGATATTTGGACAGCAATGGTAAGGAGGCTGATGAGACATAGACCCTGTGGTGCAGCCAATGAGATATAGAGATATAGAAAGTGCATTCTTTGTAGTGAGTGACTCCTTTGTAAAGAACTCTCTAGTTCTTGCATTCACTGTTTCAGGTAAACAAAACAAAACAAAAAAAAAAAAAAAAAAATTATAATTTGCACCCACCTAAATTAAAAACTCTCTGCCTTTCCTCCGCTACCTCTAGAAGCATATCACAGTGGTAGTGGAACGCAAACATTTACATCAGTATACAGAGCAGTATACACATATACACAAGTCTAGGAGGACCAGAGAGTGAGAGAAAGCAAAGAAATAAATTATGAAAGGAAAAGGAGGGGAAAGAAATGTTGAGAGGGAGAGAGGGTGCTAACAGAATAGTAGAATTGCACTCCAACAGAGGAAAGTCCTTCTGTGGGTCAAAACAAGGGATTCTGAACACTTCACAGTTTAAAAATAGCGTGCTTGTGGCCGGCGCATTGGTTTGTCAATGCTTGTGATGCTTGATTCCATGGGTTCCCAGAGAAACGATTAAAACACATAAACCAGCATTGATGGCTACCTCTCACAGTCTTACACCGATGTCAGTGCCCTTACATTTCCCCAAACCGTCCCGTGAGATCAGCCTGGATTAACAGTGAAGTCCCTGTAAATCAACAAGATATGCAATGTGTCAACAAAAAAAGAGAAAAACTGAGAGAAAGGGGGAGAACTGGTGGCTCTGGGTGCAAAGTTCTTGAGTACAAAAGTACAGTGTTGTGGTGAAAATGATTCTCCTCTGTATTGCTGCTACATAGCTCCCCCTACCCCCTGAAATCAAGGCAAAATAGCAAAACGAATATAATGAAGGGGAAAAAAACATGTTTGGGAAAAAAAAAAAAGTATCCTTTTTTCCTGTTTTGCTCAACAAGCATGTGGACTTTATGCTGAGTTCCAAAGACAAAGGAAGATTAATGCTTTCTCTTCAGGCATGCAATAGGCACCCTGTGGGGTCCTCAGGATTATCAAAAGTTCATACACGCAGGTCTCAGACTGTCCCCTCTATGATATTTACACATCTTACAATGTGTGTGTGTGTGTGTGAGTGTGTGTGTGCTCAGAGTCGTGATCAGCTCCGAGGGCTCAGCTAATGTAAAGCCTCGTGTTTGTGTGTTGGTGAATGTGCATATCGGTTCGCTCTTTGCTCTTTTCACACGTGAGTTTCAATGAAGGAGTGTGTGTGGGTCATGAGCGGTGCAGCCAGCGAGGAGAGGTCGTCCTGGCCGTTGGTGCCGGGACTGAGCTGGCAGATATCTGAGTACAGCTCGCTGTGCCACTGCTTCCATTCTCTGAAGGTCTGGGAGCACAAGCCAGGGTCCTCCAGGAGGGCACAGATTACTGCCAGCTCCGACTCTTTGGCCTGCAAGAGCACAGAGATAAGAGGGAAATACAACATCAAATCCTCTTGAACCATCACTTTGTGAAAATACACCCTGACTGAGTCTTCTGTGCTACCTTCAAGGTGCTGCGGAGGGCTCGGACCCGGTGTAGCCTGTCATTGAGCAGGGGGTCCCTGGCTCTCTGGGTGAAACAGCGTCGAAGCTCCTGTCTGCTGCAGGGTCTGGGATCTCCTAGAGCTGTCACGTTGGCCTGCTCCAGGGTCCGATAAAGCTGTTCTAGCCCATCCAGTGGTTCAGGCTCACGGCCCTCTGACACCCGCCGCTCCCTTCCTTCTGACACTCTCCTCTCTCTGCTCTCCACTCTCAACTCCCGGAGGTCTGAAACAGCCAACAGACATCCAGTGACTGTCCAATGTAATGTGTGTTTCATTCAAAATGTTCTTGTTTTTTACGTTTTCAAACATTTTAAGCATTGTTGGGATGAGTACTAGCTTCTCAACCTTAAATATACTCAGCAGGTCCATCTAGCGACTATCTGTTGGAGCTTATTAACTATCTTGGGGGAGCCAATCAGATCAGTCTATCCTTGTACAGCATCTTTGAGAGGACTTAGTGTGAAAACGACGGAGCTGGAACGTTGTGGTCTGAATGGCAAACAGTAGTGGTTTGAATCAACTTTGGCATCAACAGTTAGTGAAAGACTTGGATAAAATATTTGTTGAGTGTTTGAGCACTCTCAAACTCAGTCAACAACACTCTCCCACTGACTTATTTGTATCGCTCTGATCTGTCAGTAGGCTCCAGCAGACCCCTGTGACCCTGTACAGGAAATAGCGGGTATAGATAATAGATGGATGGATGGATGATCTGTCAGCTGGCTCGTCACTCTGATTGGTTGCAGAGCTAACCAACTGTATGCAGAAGCAGTTTGAGAATCAGCCGATAATCCCGTCTCCTGAATGAGGATGTGAGTCTGATCTATGAGGCTAGACAAGCACACTTTCAATAGAAAAACATATGGTTGATTTACTGATGGGACTTTTGTTGCAATTTTCAAGTTTAATACACACGTTAATGCTTTACATTTTTGATGAAGTCAATAATGTGGGGTGATCGTTCTTTTGTGGTTGCTGGCCTCAAACTCTCCTGAACACGCTGACCCTGGAGTTGCGTACCATCACTGACCAGCCTCTGTTCAAAATCAAACTAAAGACTGATTTAGTATGGCATTTGGCACATAATTGTGTCACTGACATCATTGTTTTTATATTGGATTTTTATTGACAGATTCTTCATTTTTATAGTCCATGCTTAGCATATATTTGTTGTGAAGCACTTTGGTCAACCTTGGTTGTTTTAATGTGCTTCATAAATAAAGATTGGTTGATTGATTACTTCATTCTTTAAAGTGTTTGAGGAGTTTCTCCCATTTTAGGATGATTAAGATTGTCAATCTTAAATTTTAGGTTTACACATAGACTTTTAGCAGATGCCTTTATCCAAATCAATTTAAACAAGAGAAACAACATTCAAGTGCCAGTGCAGTAATTCCTCCCAAGGCCTCTGCATTAAATACATGCAATTTTATCTGTTTAATCTATAAAAAGGGGAAAAAAAATTAAAAAGGCAAAGAGGTGCAAAGTAAGTGTGAATTATGTGTTAGTCTTGGGGAGCCAGAAGGTGTTATCTGATAAAGTCACTGCAACAGAAGTATGCTCCTTTGGATGCCAGTTTCTGACGCCAAAGCTATTTTTACTAACATGAGAAATTTTTGTCTGTGAGAAATTTACAACAAAAGCGAGAAGTAAAACAAATTGTTTAAAACTCGCAAAGAAGAGTAAATTTTACTTAAAAAACAAAAAGATTAAGTCAGGTCATCCTCATCAAGAGCAGTAAGGGCACAATAACTATTACAATAACAATGTGAGCAAAATTAATTTGAACAAGAGCACTATGGGGAAGCTACATCTCTATTACCAAACCTGTTTTCTTCTGAGGACAATTTTTATTCAGAATGTTTTTGCATTAATTGAGAAGAACATCAATAAAGAACAAGCAAACA
This sequence comes from Arrhamphus sclerolepis, assembly GCA_037176975.1. NCBI lineage: Eukaryota > Metazoa > Chordata > Actinopteri > Beloniformes > Hemiramphidae > Arrhamphus > Arrhamphus sclerolepis. The sequence goes on from JBAMYA010000002.1 coordinate 13,856,365, forward strand.
TCAAGTAGTTGACATAAAACAGGCAGCCTTCAAAACTCAACATTACTAATGCATTTAAATGAGCTTTTCTATTCATATGATAAAGCATATGAATCATATGAAGAACTTGTGAAGCACAATACGATGAATCTCATACACTAATGTGTTGCCAGACCACCGCTTTGATTATAGCAGACATTTGCTTTGACCTTGCTCCCATTAAATACATTTAAGTTTAAATAGGTTGTAACAGTTTTTTCAGTTCACTTTTAATTCAGCCTTTTGCTAGAATCTTGGTATTCATGACTGGAGTTACACCACAGCAAAAGGCAAAAGGTAAAAAAAGTTATTTTCCAGCACATCCCAGCAGTTCAAAGTCAGGTCAAAGTCTAGAGTCTGTGGTGGCCAATCCCGGTGTAAAAATGATGTCTCATGCTCCCTGAACCCCTCTTTCACAGTTTGAACCCCATGAATACTGGAATTGGTGTCTTGAAATGTGCCTGTTTCATCAGGCAAGAACAGTACACGCAGATGGAAGAAGTTACTAATATGCTACAGCATTAAAGTGATCCAACATGTTAAAGCAGGCGCAACTCATCACCTCCCCCTAGTGTAATCCCCTATGTTTAAAGGCATGGAGGTATCTAGGATCTACCCGTTCTGCTCCATGACAATTAATATAGAATCTAATAATGAGCTCCTCAAGGTTAGATGAAAGTTAAACATATCACAAGATAATTATAAGATACAAAAAGAATCCAAAAACTAATTTCTGCCCAGAATGTTTTTTTTTTTTAAATGTCTTATAGTTATTTAAAAAAATAGTTAAAGATCTATACATTCCAACCCTGACACATAAAGAACAACTGTGACAGCAACTGCAAAAAGATGGTTGTAAATATCGTTCCAATACATACCACATCTGTGCTGCTCGCCATCCGTGTCTACTGAGACAGCAGAGCGGCTTAAAGAAAACCATTTATTGGTGAGATTATTCAGAGGAATAAAAGGCTTCAAATTGTGAGTGATCTTTAAGATTAGACTGGAGTCATGGAAAACGATTATGTACTCTGATGTATTCAGAGTGATGGCTACATCAGGGTAAGAAGAGCAGTGGGTGTGCCCTTTACACTTTGTATCTTCTATGCAAGCGATTGGGGGTGGTATTGTGATCTGGGGTTGCTTCATTTGGTCAGTTCTAGGTTTAGATAATTGTTATGTGGCCAAAGAAAAAGGGTCAACTACTTCAGCATAGACCTTTAAAATCTATAGATATAACAATAGCCATCATTCATGATAGCTAAAAACCATCTTCTTGTTCGCAGACTCATTATGCTTTTCCCGTGAAAAATGATGGTAGGGGTTGGGGGTGATTCCCAGGGTTGCACCTGCCTTAACGTTTTGGATCACTTTATTGTTGTACTAAAATAGGCAAGTGATAAAAAAAATAAAACAAAATAAAATCTCTCATTAAATTTTAGATTCAATTTTAACGTAAATGACAAACTTTTAGCCAAAATGCATCATTTTTCCCTGTAATGAACTGGTGACCTGTCCTGGGTGCATCCTTTGTTCACCCACTGACAGCTGGGCCAGGCTCCAGGCCTCTGTGACCCTGAACAGGATGAAGCTGATAAAGAAAATGGATGGATTTAACATTGCAGTTGTTAATCCAGATTATGTTCTTTTCTTACCCTCATCGCCCTCGAGCATATCTGCAGAATGCACCTCTGCCTCCTCATCTTCACTCCTCTCTTCCATATGGGCTGAAGTGTGTAACAGCTTCCCTGGCATCGGGTCCCTGTTCCTGGGCAGACTCTGGCTCCGCTGCTTGTGAGAGCGTCGGTGTGTATGGCTGTGCGTGTATGGCCCCCTTTCCAAAGGGAAGGGCCCGTCCCGCTCCCTGTCCCTCTCTGCTGCATGGTGCCTCCGTACGGGCAAAGTGGCCTGTCGGCGCCTCTCTGGGGACATTCCCTGTCTGCCCAGTCCCCCATAAAACCCCATCTCTCCAGCCATGCTCCCCATCACACCAACATAATCACTCTCCCCTGGTGCTGTCTGGAGGAAGTGCAGCCCTGCGCTGGTCAGAGGGGTCTCAATGAGGTCCTGCCAGGAGCGGCGTTCACGATGGGAAGAGCGGCAGCCAGACGAGTGGGTACTGGTACTGCCTGTACCCGTGCCCATGCCCATGCCATCTCCACGCTGGTCCTCGGCTGAGGAGTGGGAGTGTGTAGACTCACTGGAAAAATGTCGACCGTGCTTGGGCTCCGGGAAGGGACTAGAAGAATTAACCTGGGGAGGGAGAGGGGATGTGGAAGAGACCATCTGTGGAGGAATGGGGGATGTGGAGGCACTCATTGGTGGAGGAAGTGGGGATGGAGTGGAGCGCATGAGGCTCATGGAGCTGACAGAGCGGGGCAACTGGTCATAACTCTGGAGGAGGTTTGACTTTGTGGGACAAGATTGCATGATGGACAGTATTCGTGAGGGCAGAGAGGAGTGAGCAGGGGAGGATAAAAGTTGCCAGAATGGTGCCAGGTGAGTGCAGACAGACGGGAAAGGTGACGTGCAAAACAAAAGGAGGAGGAGGTGTGCAAGGATGCGTAGAGGACAGAAGGGAAAAGGAAAAGGCACGTGTAAAGGACAAAAAGACAGCAGGAGATGAGAGCGAAAAAGCAATGAGATGGCTGAGATGTAACTCCAAGAATGATTGACATGATTGTTATATGCATGGTTCGGCTGGTAAGTGTGACACCAGATCACAATGTACATGTGTGAACAAGGATGTGCAAATACATTTAAAAGGACTGTTGCTCTAACCTTTACAAAGGGGCCCCCACCCCCACCCATGGTCTTAGATTTCACTTGTCAGCATGTATGCACATCTGAATAATCTTAGACATATTTATAACAATGCAAGTGGGCTGTTACTCAGGCAACAGTATAATAGTCTACACCTGTGCACATCCTTGTGTCTGAAACAATGAGTGTATATTATGGACAAACTCTGCCTATTGGTTTACACAGAGAGCTTTTGAGGCCCAGTTTTCCTCAAACTGCACAGCGCCATGTTGTAAACAGGCGGGACAAAGCCGTCAAAGGCAACGCCAGAGTCAATGGCTAACTCTAATTCAAGCATGGTAAATATATCTGGGCATCTGATTGGACAGCTATACTGCTTAAAAAAATGATCTGATGTAGTACATAAAATAAATAAATAATTCACCTAGCCCTCCCGTGCAGTTGTCATGCATATAACATCTAACTCTAGAGACCAAAACCTATTTCTGTACCATGCTGTAAATATGGTTAATTCTGCTGCAAAGTTGGCCTTTTTAACATGGGAATCAATGTGGATTTGCTCTATTTTGGAGACAGTACCTAGTGGTCAGTCAAGGAACTGCAGAAAACCTGGAAGTAGGATGATTGTCACTTGGTCTGAACATCCACTAGGACTACAGATAATGTGAGCAATATCAACTGTTGCCACCTAGAGGTCAAACTGGGTAAAGGTTCTGGCAGCAGAACACAGAAAAGCTGGTCTTGGCTGCATACAGAACCAGATAGTCTCACACTTTGATGTTTTATTAATGCTGAGAGCTGTGGTCTATGCAGCTCTGAGAACTGTAGGGCTTTTAAGAATAAAATATTCTATCAGAATAAACACTGCAGAGAAAACACTGATGTGCTTGAATGAGTGTGATTTACTTACTGATGGTGTGCGGTGGTAAGTGTCACAGTGGGATGAGGGTCCCTCCTGTTTGAGTGTCATTGAGCCATCAACCTCGTCTTGATCACTTTCACTCCAATAGTCTGATACGAAGGCAGAAACACATTCATACACACAGACAAATATGGATGCAACCACAAAAAAACCCAAACAAAACTGTGTGAATCATTTATTATCAAAGTACTCTATCTCACCTTCATCAGGGCGTGGCACCTTGTCATCTGGTGTGTACCCAATAGCAGCTAATCCCAGCCGGTTCATCCACCTGCATCAAACAAGGAAAGTAAAATATTAAAAGTAAGATAGTATTAAGGACAAGGGGTGAAATGTCATAAAGAGCACAGAAGAGGAGAAGAAAGAAGAATAAGTTGTGATGAGTAAATAATAAGTGTTAGATTAAAAAAAAAAACTGGATCTGAAAAGTTCTGACTCATCTTTGTGATGAAGGCAGAAAAGCTTTGAGATAATTAGACAGATGAAAGCAGAGAGGGAGAAACAGCAATCCTCATTCCCATTCTCTCTGAACTGCAAGTCTCAGCTAGCTTTCTTTCTCTGCATCCACACTTCTTTATGTCTGTCTCCACTGCAGGCCCCAGCATGCCCCGTGTAGGAAGTGTCTTCTCATACAATTATTATACATGAATCCCAAAGACTAAAATAAATGATTAATTAAGCAACCTTATGAGAGGTGGTTACTTACTGGAGCTGAGCCACATCTGACTCATCTTAGAGAGACACTGGGACCATGACGTAGGGGAAGAGACTTCTGAGCACCCAAAATAACTCTTAGGCAGGGCTTTTTGATTGGCTAATCTTGAATCAAGAAGTATTTAGAGTCTTGGTTGGTGCCACTGTTTTTGTAGTTTTTGAGTCATAGATCAAAGTTAATATTTATAAATCATATTATTTTTGGCAAATTCATACTGTAAAGGAACCTTTGGTTGGGTCAGACAGCAGAGTTGATCCAGTCCGACTCCAAACTGGTCAGATATGTCAAAAAACAAGGTCAGTTTTTAACCATAAACCATTAAAAAAAAAAGCGTTCATATATATTTGTGAGCAGTATTTTACAAGGCTCACCATTTACACATCTATACTGAACCAATACATGCTTGACGGTAGGAACATGAATAAAACCATACGCTTATTGCTTGGCTTCATCATTCAGTGATGTTTCAATCACTGCTTTAGATGTTTCAAAGATATAAAGACATTAAAACAGCACAGCGAGTTACTGTGACATTGAATTTAATTGAATATATGCATGGTTTTGACAATGAAAGGTCATTGGACATTGGTGGTTTCTTTAGCATGCAGATTTTGATAAAACTGCTACATAGTTTGTTTTAATCAAAGTAAAGTATGAGCACACCCTTAAACTTAGAGCCTGACTGAAAGTCTACCCTTCAAAAGTCCTCACTTGGCAAGATGAATTCAGACACTGAAATGTGAATTAATATGTGACCTGAAGGGCCCTGTACCTGCATTAGTATGTATTAGCTTGACCTTTCTTCAGAAACGCTTGTCTTACTTTAAGTTTCTGTATTTTTAAAAAAGCAGCTACTGTTAGCTATTTTGATAAAACATAAAAATCTGCCTGTTTCAGTTTGATGCTGTCAAATTCAGCCTCGAGTTTAGCTTCTGATTAGACAGTATGTCAGCTCATTTTGACGACAGGAACTTCGGGGGAAAGGAATTTCTTTTGGGAATTTAAGAACTCTTCTGGTTGACCTCCAAAACCAAGCTTTAGCTTTACTCAGAGGGCTCCACAAAGCCATGAACCTTGACATGAACATTCATCGTTTCACATATAACACATCTGAAAATGCGTGCAAAAACAATTACACACGTGAACTGCCAAATGCTGTACAGAAGTCAAATATAGCTGGTTAATTACAGTCCCCCAATTATCTTCCTATGTCACTGAGGAGAAGTGTGGATAATTAGAGCTCATCAGATAGCACTCCTGCAAGTATCACTATGATCTCTCGCTCACATACACACACGTGACACACACACACACATGCACAAATTATGCACATTACCAGCTCTACATTTAAAAACAGTGGTCCAAGTTCATGTCTTATTCATGTGGAGTGTTGTGTTGGTGGGCTGTTGCCTCGTGTAAACTTTTTTCTTTTTTACTGGGGTAAAATATTCATGAAAGGGCACGTGACGTCCCACTTCTCCCTCTATTGTTCACATTAAGATTCAAACACATGCTCATAGAATCACAGGAACACACAGTTGCACTCACCTGTTCATTTCTTCAAGACAATCTGTGGCAAAGAAGAAGCTCTTGATTTTGGGATGACAGGCTTTGAAGGCACTGCAATCAGTCAAAGAGAGAAAAAAAATCTGAAAAGTTTTTTCTTTTTTGTCTTGATGTGCAATGGGTTTGTGTGCATTCACGCTGCGTAGGTGATAGCAAATGGGACTGATTAGAAATTCTGGTGACATCCAAGCGACACTCACAATTTCCGTCTACACTCTATGGCTCGGTCTATTCTGAATTCAGGGAGGCTGATGAAGCCCTCAGCCTTCTCGTCCTGGAGGAAGAGACAGATGGAGAGTTGTGTTATGTTTAATAATAATCTTGTCAAACATACTGTATAAAGACAGCATATGCCAGTCACATTGGCTGGGATAGATTCAATGCTACACTTAACATGAAAAACATAAAAAAGATAAGAAATGACAATCTTATCTTCAGTGATCTTAAAATGCTGTAAAGGAAACAACAACTGATCTAGTGTCAGTTACAACACCTAGTTGATTAATATATACAAATATATTTACCTCTACTTCAAAGTTTAAAACAAGCTAAATATTTGATGACTGATAATGGCTCCTTCTCTTTTGTTTTTCTTTTACCTTGTCTGAACATTTTTGATCCTTTTATGGATTTAATTGGTGAAATAATGATTTTGTTGAACAAACATTTTATTAATTGGTTAATTGTTATTACTATTTAAATCCTCAATGATGCTCAAGTGATTTTCTATTATCTATGTCTATCACTTAATTTTTGAAACATCACTGACATTAAACTGTAATGTACATGTAATAATGTAACGAAAACTTAATACATGTTAAACTGAACCTTTGTAACATATGTTCTGAAGCTTTTTGTACTGATTTCATAAGGTATCCAGTTGTTTAGATATCTCAAAACTGTTCATTTGTAATATGCATTTATAAATGATGGGGGTGTTGTATTGAGGGATTAAAAAGAAATACATTAAATATTAAAGGAGTGTTTTTACAGTAATATCAAGCTTCTCAAGACTTAGACTCGCCATGAATATATATATATTTGTGGGCTCTTCCTCAAATGAACTGTATTTTTTTTTTTTTTTTTTTTTTTTTTTTAAATAATTTTTTAAAATCATGATATCTAGATGGTATACAATCTACACTCAAGCAATAATAATATCTTAAAAACCCTGTCAATAGGAATCAGAAAGAAAAAGAAAATTGCTTACATTTTGGTTGGTGTACCAGTAGAGGCAAGACTCTTTGAGGATGAACCAGTATTTCCTCCATTTTTGGGTAAAGTAGCCTTTAGCATCTTTTTTCTTCCACAGCCAGCCCTCACAGTCACCGTGGCCGAGGTCCTTACAGGAGATCCTCCTTCGACTGGCACTGGTGAGGGATCCTAGAGGGGATTAAAGGGATGAAACACGTCAACTCTTTAAGCAAACTTTGATCACATATAGAACAGTGAAAACATGAGCCGTTTTAGAAACAACATACTGGTATGTATTGATTTTCCCAAAATGTAGTGTACAGTATACAGTATGCAAAAAGTACCTGGATGTTGTGCTACATGTGGGAGAACTTCCAGTGTGCTACTGACCAGTTTACCTTACATACTGTATCGTAAAATGAATTGTGCCACTACAGTGTGGCACAATTCATAAAATTACTGTACATTGTAGACGCAGTATTCAGTATTTCAAAAACGGCCACAGTATTAGATTATAGTTGTGGTAAGCTCCTGATTTAATGCTAAGAATAGAGCAACATGCTGCCTACCTTTACTTCTTTTTTTGGTTTTTGTTCTTAAAGATGTGTAATGGGAAGACTGAAGATAAAAGAGAAGAAAGGTGTTAATCAAGTTGATTATGGAAAGAACAAACTTGAACAAATATTTCTTTTCATGACTGAGAAACTTTCCACACACAAAATGAATCCATTTGTCTTTCCATGTTTAGCTTTCTTTTTCTTCCATGAGGCACACAGGCACGGAGCCATCACAATACAAAAACCATTAAAGACAGGAAATGACCAATAACCTTTGATGAAGAACTGAATAATGAAGTCATTTGATAACACCAGAATTTTATTCATTTTTCGATTTATTTTTAAGGAGCCCATATATCTATCATAGTTTACTATAGGGCCCTTCAGATGGAATCCATCACGGTAGTCCACCTCTGGGGCAAACTGGGAGCCTCCCAGATAAACTAGAATAACTATACCTCCAGATGCAGTTGAGAATCTTAAAAAAAAAATGTTAGAATAAAATTAAAAAGTCTAATAAAACACCAAGCAGCTAACAGACAATAGCTGATGATTTCAAAATTCTGTTATGGTCCAGGTGTTTACTCTTATCCAATGTAAAAGCAAGATCAATCAATAATACAATAATTACAAACAAGCTACAAGCAGAAGTCGTGTCCCACATCTGCTGACATTAGGTGCAGAGATTTAGTCTCTGTTGCGGCTGTACTTCCTCTGCTCTTTTCTGCTAAGTTAGCAGGGTGATTTTTTTTTTTTTTCTGGAAAACAGCTGCTGTGGCTACAAGTGACATTCACACAGTGACATTTTTAAAAGTGCCCCATGAATAAATTTGACTCACATGAGGTAGTTTCGTTCTAAAATGTTGTGTAAAGTAGCTTATCGAAAGGGCAAAGTTAGCAAAAGTTTTGAGCTGAATGAAGTCTTGTTTTACTTGTTTTTTTCCTTACAGCAATATCCTTCCTCACAATTTACTAATGTTAGCTAGCATTTATGGTCATACCGGACAAAACAAAGCTGCACCCGCACAAAACCTGATTTTACTCTTTTGGAACTGAAGTTGATTTATTTCCTATTAACTAAACTGTTTTCTTTCTTTCTTTCTTTCTTTCTTTCTTTCTTTCTTTCTTTCTTTCTTTCTTTCTTTCTTTCTTTCTTTCTT
>JBAMYA010000002.1:13867827-13900714 GCA_037176975.1 Arrhamphus sclerolepis
TTCTTTCTTTCTTTCTTTCTTTCTTTCTTTCTTTCTTTCTTTCTTTCTTTCTTTCTTTCTTTCTTTCTTTCTTTCAGATATCAGTGTCATATCTTATTTTGTTATTTAAGTTATATACTATCATTTTGAAATGTCTTTCAGGTTTCTGCTCAGGTGTGTGTTTGCTGAGTCACGTCGTGCTACAATTCGTAAAGGTTTAGAGGAAAGGTTAAGGCTCATGACTAAGTCAGCTTTTTAACCTTTACTTTACTATTTACTTACACCTTTTATAAATTATTATAGCTTTGAATGGATTTAATAGCAGAAATCTTTCTGCGTGCCTGTATGTTTAAATATCATTCACGTATGGAACAGCAGATGTGTTGTGTCTTGTCTCATTAAATGGAGGTAGAATCAGAAGCAAAAATCTTCTAAAAAAAAAAGGAAACATAACTTAATACATCTAATTAATTAAGGGGTATACTACAACCCAATCATTTCTATGCAAAACACAAACAAACAAACAAACAAACAAAACAAAACAAAAAACACTTTCACAGAAAACATGTAGTCTTCTTATACCTTCCTCATGGAAGTGGCTCCTGAGCTCCCTGAGCCCGAGTATCTGCAAAAGGATGAACAGGATTTGATGTAACTACAGATGACCCTGAACAAAGTCGTTGCACTCATCACAAACATGTGGACAAACTGTCAGGGGTCACAAACTCACCGGTCCGTTGTGTCAGCTCGCAGTGTGTCTGCCCCTCGCTGATAGACACAAAAGACTTCTTTCAGTAATTTGCAAGAACTCCACAAACAGCAATAAATCGTCCTGTTTTTATTCACAGATATATCCTCTGGTATGTCAGAACTCAGTTAGTACAAAGATTAGTTAAAAAAAAACAAAACAAAAAAAACCCCACTACAAATCAAAATAGTTTCCTAATGATCTAGCATTAATTCATCATATCACAATTCTGTCTGGATTTGACCATTGGCAGCTGTTTAATTTAGATCCAGCAATTTTACAGAATATACTATACTGTATAATTAATGAAGTAACTATATGTATAAAGCATCTTACTATTTTATACATTAATCTATATAAGATGGTATACAAATCAAATCAAGTCAATGAAAAATATCAATCAAATATATTTGGTAATCACGGTGTTTTGTTTGTCTTTTTCGCACAACTTTTAATGGTCTCATAACACACACACACAAACACCCAAATAGCTCCATTGCCAACAGACTGTTTGTGGCTGATTACAGACTTGATGTCCTGATGACTATAATTTTCTTAGGCTTGGAGCTGCAGGACTTATTAACTACCACCACAAATTTAATAATTTGCGAATCCCTAAAATAATAATTTCAGCACAGTTCCCTGAATTTGCTTGTGGTGTTTTTTCCCCCGTGTTTATACTTTTTGTTCATACTTTTATGCATATTTGTTTAATACTTTTCCTGTTTTAGGCCAGCAAGTGTTACCAAATGATTCTTAATTGCTAAATGCCAGAATAATGAGAGGCATTTACACATATATTTAAATACATTTAAATTTAAATACATTTTGATCTGTAAATGTATTTTAAGGCACAACTTATACACATTGTTTCCTTGTCTGACATCTTGGGAATATAAATAAAATTCAAAAAAAGACATCAGACCCAAGTCATACAGTTTAAAGACAATGCTACCAAATACAAAGCAAATGTATGTAAACTTCTGACACTGAAGAAAATACTTTAAATAATCTCTAATAATTTTGGTAGTCCTGACCTAAAGCAGGAAAAGTTTAATCTGTTTAAATGCCAGTAGTGAGGAAATAAGTTATGTGTCTTTTTATACACTGTATGTAAAGTTCTGGTTTCAACTGTAAATATAACCCCGATTACAAAGAAAGAAACATAAAGAACAACAAAATGCTATGATCTGCATATCTCAAAAATCCATACTTTATTCCCAAAAGACCATAAAGAGCATATGAGATGTTGATCTGAAACTTTTTTTTTTATGTCATCAAAAGCATTACCTCATTTTGACTTTGACAAAAGCAACACAATTTAATAAAAAAGAGTTGGAACAAGGGCAACAAAAAAACTGGAAAAAGAATTGGAGCAGATTAGAAACAAATGAAGGAGCATTTGACAGCTAAGTAGGTTAATTAGCAACAGACCAGTAACATAACTGGGTATAAAAGGGGTATTTCAAAAACCATCTATCTATTTCAGAGAGACAGAGCCTTTTAGATGTAAAGATGGGCAAAGCTTCATCAGTCTGAGACAAACTGTGCGTAAATATTGTGGAACAATTTCAGAAAAATGTTTCTCAATGTAAAAATTGCAAAGACTCTGAAAATCTCATCATGTACAGTAAATAGTTTCATCAAAAGAGAGACTCAGAAGGAGTGTCTGTTGCCCAAGGATATGTATATATGCACAAGGAACAAGACCAAAGGTCAAAACTGGATGTATCTGATCTTCAGGCCCTGAGATGACACTAAAAATTAGGTTGACATCAATGCACATCACTGCAAAGAAGAAGCCTTATGTGAACACATTCAGAAAAACTTATCTTCTCTGGACCAAAGCTGAAACAAAATTGTGCTTTGTCGTCAGATGATCAAAATTTGATACCATGGATGCTATGTTCTACAGACTAAAGAGAAGAGGAACATCCATCTATCAACAGACAGAACAAAAGCCTGCTTCTCTGATGTATGGCATTTCATAAGGTCTAGGGTGTGGACAGCTGGAACATCTGGAAAAGCACCGTCAATGTTAAAGAGTACAAAGAGGTTTCAGAGCAACATTTGCTCCCATGTAGATGACATCTCTTTCAGGGAAGGGCTTGCATATTTCAGCAAAACAATGCTAAACCACATACTGCATCCATCGCAGCAGCGTGGTTTCACAGCAGAAGAGTCCAGCTGCTGAACTGACCTTCCTGCAGTCCAGACCTTTCACCAACAGAAAATATTTGGTGCATCATAACACAAAAAAATCTTTCCTTGAAGGTCCAGGACTGTTGACCAGCTACAATCATCATCAGACATGAATGGGACAACGTTCCTCTCCTAAAGCAGCAGAAACTGTTCTCTTCACTTCCCAGATTTTTTACAGACAGAAGAGGAGATTTTACACAATGCTAAACAACTGATTTTTTCGATATGTGTTGCTGCATTCAAAGTCAAGATGAGCTAATATTTTCCATGAAATGGTAAAATGTCTCAGTTTCAAAATCTGATATGTTCTTTAACTTCTACTGGGAATAGAATATGGGTTGACAGGATCCCATGAGCTCAGGTCTGAGCCTACAAAGGATAAAGGCATCCTAAGCCACAGTGTGAAGAGATGATTGGGATAATTTTTTGTTAGTGAAAGATGAGGCTCAGTCAGTGTGTCCAGGGGACCATTATCCGATAATCCATCCACATTTTCATTAAATCTAGCAGTGCAAATAACACTGAATGTTCCTCTGCTTCCACTACATGCTTTGGATTTTGCATGGCTTTAGAACATTATAGTGTAAGTTGAGGAATAAACATGAAGTCTTTCAAATCTTCCATCAATTAATCAGTTAGTTTAAAATTCTGCTGCTTTGCACTGCTGGAAAATAATCACCCAGAGAGAATGATAAACATGAAACATGCAGGTTGTTAAGGTTAGCATATGCTTGTTAGTGAAGAATCGTACACTTCGTATGCTGCCTAACAGTTATGAGTCACTGCCGTAAGAAACACACAGCTGACAGAGACAGAGAGGGCTGGTGCGAGCTGGGCTGTTAACACACCGTATATGTGTTTACGTTCTGCTTGTTTAATGCACAGACTGTCAGTCAGGTTTGTAACTGGTCTAGTGGATGCTGAGTCATACACCTCCTCACAGGGATACATGTTTTTGTGTGTGTGTGTGTGCGCAAATGTGTGTGTTTTTTCAAGATAAGCTCCTTTTTAGGCTCGGCCGTGTTGGAGGAGATGGGGATATTAGGACGAGTTAGGATGACTTGTGAGATGGCTGCCCTGCATAATAATGTAGTCTTGTGTGCTATGGTGTGTTTGTGTATGCATCTGTGTGTGCCCTTCTGTGTGCGTGACAGAAATAAAAGCTACAGAGGGGTGTGTCTCAATGTCATTGTCCTTCTCACCATCTGTGATGCTGGCACCACACATACAATAACACTTATCGTTCTCTCTCTCCTTTGTCTTCTCCACCTTATACGCACATACACACACACAAACACGACACCCCAGTTTTACAACATCCCAATTCTTCCCATTTTTAATTGATGCTACAAAAAAAATCAACAGATAGCTCAAAATGGTAAGGGTAACTAATGAACTTCTAGAGGTTATCAGAAACCTTTTAGGGTCACCCAAAACTGAAAAATAAAGTACATTTTAGTATCATGTAAAAAAAAAACAAAAAAAACATGCTTTTTCGGGGAACAAAGCAAATCAACTTCCAAGTGCAGCACATGGAGGAGCATGTTTAGCAGCAGACTACTGCCCCAACGCTGCTCCACAGATGGACTGAAGAAGTCCTTTGTACCCTGAGCCATTAGACTGCACTCTCTGATCTAGCTCAGGAGATTTCATAATGGTTGTGTCTTTTAACCTTGTAATGTTGTTTTTTTAATAAGATTTTGAATTGTATTTCTGTAACTTATTCAGTGTGCTGTGTGAATGAAGGCAGCTGACCATCCATAATTTCCTTCATGATCAATAAAATGTCCATCCATCCATCCATCCAACTTTTTTGGGAACTTCTGTAACAGAGTTGGGAAGAACTTTCTGAAGAATATTTGATTTCCATCGTAGAAAGAATCCCACGAGTGTGCTCAGCTGTTAGAGCTACCAGGGGGGATACTTTGATTCAAAAGTTGGTTTAAATTGATTCCATGTGTTGTTTTGTTTTTTTACTTCAGTTGTTTATTCATTCTATGCTTTCATTTCTGAGTACAATGAGACATTAAACTCATTATTTTCAACAACAGACAAGTGGAAAAACTGGGGTGACCAGTAGTGTGTCTACCTTCATGACCCATCACAACTGAGTTCTCTTTAAAGGTAAACAGATGTTTCCTGTGAATGAAGCTTGTAGCTACATAGCATGTAAACCTTTGATTCATACAATAATTAACTGTTTTACTTTTTTGCTTTTCTCTTTTTGATCACTTCTATGGCATTCAGGCGCCTTTATTATACCTTTCATGAAAATGCCAGTGTATGTCTACTGTGGAGATTGTGTACATATTTTTCCTCATTATTTTCATAAATATACGTTTACTGGTTCAGTTAACAGTTATTGCACTCCTGAGTCTTAGTTGGTGCAACACATGTATGGTATCTGGTGTTTGCATGAAAAAGACTCTTCCTGGCACATAAACACACACATGAAACAGTGAAAGGAGTCATTTGCCTTTCAGCTGTAAGGTAACTGTTACTGTTAATTGTTCTTATGTCTTAATAAGTCTCATAGAAAATACAGATTTGCAATACATTAGTGCTTTTTGTACAAAACATTCCTTAAAGTGGACATATAGCGAAAATTAAAAAGAAATGCTTGAGAGCAGAGATTTGGGTGTGCAAAGTTACTAACAAATGAAAGATTCAGTTGGCTTTAATTGTGTCCACATATTTCTGAAAATACAATATATATTAGTCTGTGATCATTCGGTGATTGCATCACAGACCCAGATCAGATTTTAATAGTGGAACACCTTGAAGAACAGGGGAGAGAAGTGAAGTGTAAAACCGTCTCCTGTGAACAAAGATGTAAAGACGTGACTGAAAATGGATCTGTTGTACTATCTCTTTACCTCTCATTTATCATTTTCATTAAAGCATGGACATTATTTCCTCTTGAAATTGGATTAAATTAAAAAAAGGCAGAATATGTCTTTTTTAATAGGTGCATAGTAGATAGCGTATTTAGTAAAAACTAAATGAGCCCACAGAATAACACATTTTTAATATATTTGCTATATTTAAAATGGACAGTACATGTATGTGAGACATGTGGCTTGCATTGCTATCCAATGACAAGTATGTTAAAGTGTATTGGTAATTTTAAATTGGCCTTAGGTGCAAATGTCAGCATGTCTGTCTGTATCTTTGCTAGTATGTACCCCACATCAGCACTAAAAAGGAATGGCTGCGGCAACCCTCAACAGGATATACCGTATAAGGTATAACTATTAACAAAATAAGCTATACTGTACCTATCATCTTACAGAACATATATCAGCCTTTCTACTTTTCTCATAATTTCTAGAGAACAGTGTTGAAAATAACCCATGACATGCTACAAATAAAAGGCTCATGTAGGTATGCCAGTAACATTGCTTGAATCAGATAAAAACCATCAGTATGAATTTAGTCATAATTTAAGAATGTATGTACATACAGGCAAAGGTTCAGGTGGCTGATCAAGACGCAGGGTGGAGGACAGCATGGAAGGACTGATGGGAAAGCTGGGGCTGCTGGGATTCCGACTTTTACGCCGAGAGCGCCTGGTGGAATCCCGCCGGCTTTCCCTACCTGGACCCTCAGGCTCCTCCTCGATCACCAGGATCTTGTCGTCACTGAGGTAACGCAGTAGAGAGTTGTCTGAATCTATGGGAAAGAAGGAGAGGAGGAGGCAGTGTAATCAGCAGATGGACAGGCTCAGTAAAATAGATCACACAGAGGAAAAACCTCTGTGTTAGGAGGAGGAGGAGATAGCGCTGTGGAGTCAAGGGAGAATGCCAGAGTAGGATAGTTGAGGTTGAATAGACACTTTGAGATAAAAACCCAACAGAAAGAGATGAAAGTACATCAGAGCTGTAGGATCTGATATGGATCACAGCTAGGGACGTACAGCTCTAATCTGTTTGTAGTGATTATGTTGACTGGGAGGGTTCTACTGCTAAAGCTTCCCTGTGACAGAAACTTTTATTTTGCTCATTTAACCAGGCAGATAAAGCTTCTCAACTAATTTTGTTATAATCCATACGTACGTACAAAATGAAAATCTAGAAAGTGACAGAAAGTAGAGACAGATAAAAGAAGACCCCATACATTAGTCTTGAGCTTTAATATTATTCATAGACTTTCTGTGGTAGAGCGGGGGATCCTCAGTTGAATACAGAACAAGCTTGACTGCGAAATGGGGAGGCTGGTTAAAACTGGTCATGTTTTTCAAGAGTAGCTGTAAAAATGCAATTCTCTTGCATTCATGTTGTCACTTGGTGAGATACATACCTAGGGAGATATGTATCCTCACACTACCACACCACCATGGATAACCAGAGGATGAGCTGATGATATGTTGAGCTGAGTATGGAGCAAAGCGCTGCATCGGTTTGACCCGACTGCATTAAATGCGTGTGAGGCTGTGTATTCCTGGTTAAGTGTGTTTTCATCCGTGTGCACGTGTGTGTACCTCGGCTCCCTCTCTTGCCCATGCTGGGTTCCTTGGCCTCGGCCATCCAGTTATATTCAGGAGGCATGGAAACAGGTCTGAGGTCACCTGGAAGCACCAATCATCAATCAGAGAGTCTGCTATGGGGGAGGTGGTGACTCAGAGACAGCGAGGGAGACAACTGGAGGGGTGGACAGGTGAGACAAAGCGAAAGTGTGTGCAGGTAGGGGAGGACTACTACGACTTGCAAGCAGAGCATCAAGGGGTGGCCCGAAATGGACTCTTGAGCTGTTTACAAAAGTGCGTAAGGCCCATAGAGAACTATGCTGCCATACCGTTCTTCACTACAAAGAGGGGACGTTGGCATTCATTCCTAGTTTAAAAAAACTTTTATTGATCACTTGAAGTTATTTGTCAGCCATAACTCTTAACAGAAAACAATTTTCATAAAACTTGTGTTGCTACTTTGAGTGACAAGTGGCAGCCATTGTCGTGGCCCAATGGACCTGAGTAGTGTCTCCAAGTTGTTAGATCCATCTGTCGTATATCCCTTCTGGGCCAAAAGCTCAATGTGCCAATGACCAAGTGATACTCCTCAGGCTTCATATCGCAGCTATCATGCTGCATGTATCCACCCTTTACATCAAGTCTATGCTCAGGCACACAGGCAGAAGTTCACTACTTAGTGACTGGGTGAGCAACTGTGCAGCTGCAGGAATTAAGGAATGAATGACCAACGATTTTTGGACTATATTTACAAATGGCAACATTTTTATTTATTTTATTTTATTTTTTACATAGACCAAGAAGTTAAGTTTTATCTTATCTTATTGGATCACTGGTGACTGATCCAATATGTAGTTTTCCAGATGTAGTTTAGCGATACCTGCATCTGTGTCTCTATACAAAAATGAAATATGTTGACATTAACTATGAATGATTATGCATATTATACATGAGGACTGAAGGATACATCCAATATTATTTTTCCCTGATTTTGCTAGTATAGATCTGGAAAAGGTTCTATTCTTTTTTTTCCCTTGTTTATTTATTTATTTATTTTGTTTAATGTCTTATCTAGCATAAAGGTCGGGTGTTTATTAAGCTATTTCATTTTTTTTCTTAAAAGTTCAATGAAAAAATCTTTCACTCAAAAACATTTTTGTAAAAGATTTTTTTTTCTGCCGCTTCATCAGACTCTTTCAACAGCTGGTATTCGGGACAAAGTTTCAATTTTTTTTTTTTTTTTTCTGGTCATCAGAACAACACTTTAGGGATTTGAGGATAATTATGACTGAATGTTTATTTATAAAGGAAGTACAGAGTTGTTCAGCTCCATGACCCTTCTCTTGCTCGTCATATGGTTTTGTAGTCCCTTGATAGACTGACAGAGAGGTGCATAACAGGACGGTCTGGACACTGTCTTGGGACAAGAGTGGACACAGGTGGTAAGGCAGACGAAGAGCTGGAGATAGCGTGTTTGTGCTGACTGTTTGGCATGTGATCTTATTTGTGTTAGGAAGCAGAGCCATGAAGCAGGTGATGAGCCAACACACGAGGAGGACTTCTGAGAAAATGATGAAAAAAAGATGAGAGGACTAGTGAGAGTGGGCATGCAGTTGGACTAATCAAATGGGGTCGGAGCCATTCCTGCTTCACTCAAACCGTCAGATGCTGCTTGCCACCTCACCATGGGTTGGGGTCTTGTCCCGCCGCCGTACTCCCGTATTGCGACCCCGGTCATAGTCAGGCCCTGGAAGTCCATCTCCTTCAAGCAGAGAGAAGTACTGACCGCTGTCCTGGTCCAGGAAATAGCTGACTGCCTCTGAACCTTTGGAGCCAGACTGGGAGCTAACACTGTAGCGGCTGATGTCATCACATGACATTAGACCCATCTCCTCCCTGCGGAGAGCAGAGCTGTCAGAATCAGTGTCATCCTCCTCATCATCACCCTTGTCATAAGGAACGTCATAATAATCAACATAATGATCAGCATCAAAGCCCTTGTGTGCACATCTGACCTGGTGCTATAGAGTCCGGAGACAGGAGAGAGGATATAGACGTCCTGCATACTTGGAGCATCCATTTTGGACATGCCTAAAGTTCCACCGGGTGTTGGGGAAGTGCTGGTGGGGCTGGTGGGGACAGGCTGGAGTAAGAAAAAAAGAAATTAAAAAAGAGATTTTTTTTAGAACTATTTCAATGCCTTCCAGAAACACAAAAAAGCGCTCAGCTTAGAGTGATGCCGCGTTATGGAGCAACCAGCGTTTAACACTATTATGTGTACGTTGTCTTTTATCGTTGTTTTTATCTGTGTGTCCCATGTTCAATTGCTTCACCATTCTGTCAGTTTGTCTCAAACCTCTTCGCTTGCTGTGTTCTCCATGTCTGTTCCCATGACAACCCTTCCTCTCCCAATCTCTACTTGCTTTTTTTTCTCTCTTCTCAGCCCTCCCTCTATCCTGCTCTAAAAGAGGAAAGGACGGGAAAGTTGACGTGGCCTTCTACCTCTGCTTTGCTCAAGGACATGTAAATTTTTTTGTCATCAGGTTCTCTGAGAGGACGCTTGTACTGTCGTAGAAGGAATTTCAGATCAATTTTATTTGTTCTCATTCGTAACAGCTAGTTGGACAAATACTTAGCTCACGCTGTCAATTTTACCCAGAGGAAAAGGAGTGTGTCGAGAATGACTGAGGATTTTGAAACATTTTAGGAAGAAGATGTGAACAGAATGGATAAATAGAAACAGAGCCAGGGAAATGGCGAGGCAGGCGGTGTTCTCATTAAGGAAGCCCAGCGTTTCATCATTTTAACAGCAGTGCATTAATCAAATTCGTTTCATATTCCAAACTTTCCAGCCTCTCCCCTCCTCACCACCTCTGTCCCCAGGCCCTGTCTCTTTCTTCCTGTCTTTCGCCTGCATGGTCGCCCTCTCATGAAGGCAGCTTACAGTAAGACGGCTTCAGCATTAATAATGAACACGGAGTGGAAAGAGACCAGCATGAGAGCTAGAGGGGGGACAAAGAATGAAATAGGACAAAGAAGGAGAGACAGAGAGAAAAAGCACAGGGCAGAGAGAGAGAGGTGGGGAGCTGTGTGGTGATGGTGACTGGAGAAAACAGTAATTTAGTGATTATAGCCCACTGCTCCCTGCATGGAAAGGGAGTTGTGGGGGTCCAGGGGTAGAAGTAAAGAGTGATGGGACTACCACAGCAGGTGAAACTTCAGTCTGTTCAAACACCACTTAAACCATTTGACCCCTGCTGCGCCCACTCCTCACTAAGATTGCAATGCTCAAACCCTCCCCATATGTTATTACTGCACGCTACCTTTATGAGTGCACATGGATACTCATTAACAGACCCAAGTGCATGTACACTCTTTCATGCATGAATCTTTAAAAAAAAAAAAAAAAAAAAAAGAAAAAAGAAAAACTATCCAATAAATATATTTTCCAATTCAATGATTTGCTTGGAAAGACATGTGAAGTAATGTGGGGTTTTTTCTAAATATTTTTGAGCAAGTTATTGATGTGTTCACTCAACCTTTCAGCTGCAGAAAATTCTTTTAAATGGCAAGTTTGTTCAGTGCAATGCATTGAATCGATGTGGGGTGACTCCCCGATGTCCACTGAAGTGGCTAGTGTGCAACGAAACCAACGAAACCCATACCTCTACTAGAAAAAAGGCTTTTGAATAGTGAATTCTACTTTCCACTGCACTGCTCACCATGCATGGAAGGGCTAACATTCTGGTCAGAACAATTTAACAGTGTAAAGTCAAACTGAATGTGAAACTGACTTGCATTATACACCAATATCCTGCTGAACTGAACCTCATGTTACCTAATAAACCAACCTGTAAGCTAGGAATAGGGAAAAACATGGGATCAAAAAAATATTGAATTACGATTTAACGTTTAGCCAACATTTTGTATCCTTCATTAACTCAGTGATCGAAAGAAAGGGAACCATCCAATGCTGTTTTTATGTCAACCTATGATAAATAATTTCAGAGCCCAGAGCCTACTGCTTGAGGATAAAAATGGAAAAATGTGTAAATTTTACTAGATGTGTGGAATACATTATAGGGTCAAACTTTAATTAATTAATAAGGCTTTTTTTCTTTTTTGTGTAAATATTTTTAACAATGCATGAAAACACTAAGATAAATTTATACCAATCAAAAAGTATTAAATCAATGTGCAAATTCGCCATTCAGGATAAGGTAAAACTAATGAAAACAGCATCATAAGCGGTTAACATTAATGCAGTAACTGTAACACCAGTCAGGACCACATATGATACCAACAAAATCAAATCATGTTTCCCTTTGAGTCTTGTGTATTAAACCAAGTGAGGCAAGTCTGATTCTTTAACAAATAAACACTGGTTAAGTCACAAACAACAGAAAAACAATAAAACATGGCCTTTGGCATACTGTTGGCAAGAAAACCAAAACCACCTGGAAAATAAATGACATTTCTTACTTATATTCTGAGAGATAAAATTATTTCTCTTACTGATCAGAGTCACGATAGGAATTATCTGAAAATGTTAAAGTGCATCTTTAAATAGCAGTTGTGAACCTTATAGTAACAACTCTACTGTATGCTGGAACCAACAGCAGATGGCAAAACAGTTCCACCTGAGAATCATTTCTGTAACAATTTTCTTGCTTTTCCTGAAATGTTATAATGAGGAACTATTACTGAAAGTACTAAAGTAGAAGTCATGGTGTGAAATTGTAAGTTAAAGGGAGAGTAATATTTCTGAAATAAGTAATATAGCATTATTCAAGAGCAGAGCCTTTCAATCATTTCTTATGATCCCATAGAGGTGTGTGGTGGTATATTTCTCTGCATAAACATCCCCTCTCCTGCTTTTAATTTCAATCTTGTTTTGCTGTTACTAATGTATCTGGGCTTCCAGAAAAAGAAGCTTAACATTTTAATAATTTCATCCCTTTTCCCTGTTTTCTATCTCAACATCAATGCTGCAAACATATTTCATGTGGCACACACACCATTCACACTCGTATATTTATCATAAAATCTGACAGTCAAGAAGCTGCACCTGGTTGTGTGCAGAGTTGCAAATGTGTTTAGCCGTGCTTACGGGCATTACCTTTGTGAAACAATTGGTAAATTATGTTCTGCATCCGGCCACAGTCTCTCTTCCTCTTTCTGAAAGCTACTTCTGCTTGTGCATGCATCAAAAGGAAGACTATATGCCAAGTTTGAATACTACATTTACTAACAGTAACCACTTTTTAAGCCTCAAAGTAAAAGTATGTGAGTATTGAAACTAAATCTGGCACACTAAAGCATAAAAGGGGCAGATTTATAATTCCAAGATAAATCTGCCTGAGGTCAAACATCATAAATATTGCTCATGTGACTGTCCAGTTTTGTGTGAAAGGTTCCAAAATTTCACTGAACTCCGAATACAGATGCATTCAGCTCAATTCCGCATTAGCCAAAGCATTTTTACCATGAACAACAATACAGCTCAGCTATATTTACATTTATTCTAGTTTTTTTATGACATAGGACTGCACAAGACGTAACAATGAAGATGAGTCATTAAATTCTGCCATCTAAGAAAATAAAAAGAAAAGAAGGAAAACCTTTTTGAATCAATCAATAACCCCTGGATATGTGTAAATTACTAAGTTACGTGACAATAAACCTGTCTCCTTGCCACTTCTGAAGTCAGTAGTCTGCTGAAATTAAGGACATGGAATGCAAGTGGTTGACATCCAAGTTATAGTGTATGTATTTAAAATAAACTTCAATTAAACAAAGAACAAAACCTGAAAAACTCAAAAAGCTTTGGTGTGGCAGATATTAAATGATTCCTTTTATAAATATTCAATAAAGATTTGTCTTAGACTTCTTCAAGTGAAGTTAACATGGTTAGACAAAGGATACAGTATATTCTGATGACATTTTATTCTGGAATTCCAAATCAATCAATCAAACAAACCTTTATTTAACCAGAAAGAGCACATTGAAATTTAAAATCTCTAGAAGAGTGTCCTGGCCAAGAGGTAGCAGCTTAAACAAGGATCAAACATATCACCTACATGGAAACATTCACACAAAATATTAAAGACATAATACAACATTAAAATAAAGATATGTATATTTAAAAAAAAGCATGACAAAGTGAGACTAGGGCATAAATTAATCAAACAAGGCATCTACACACAGATGAGTCCACCAACAAGGCTGCATAAAAGGGTCCAATGAAACCATTTACGCAGATTTCAAGGTTTTTAGCAGGTTGTTCCAAGCATATAGAGCTGCTAACTTAAAAGCCTTTTTTTTTCCAAATTCAGTCCACACCTTTTGCAAAGAATAAAAAAATATTAATGTACAAGCAGACCAGACAAATACCATCCCAATTCCAAAACAGTTGGGATGTTGTGTAAAATGTAAATGAAAATAGAATGCAATGATTTGCAGATCTGTCTGTGTCGATGTCGAAACTGAGATATTTTACCATTTCTCGGAAAGTATTTGCTCATTCAGACTTTGATGGCAACAACACATCTGAAAAATGTTGGAAAAGGGGCAGCAAAAGGCTGGAAAAGTAACTGGCACATTCTCACTTGTATAAGTGATAAAATGTCTGTTTCAACATCTAATGTGTTCTTTAAGTTCTACTGGGAATAAAATATGGGTTTATGAGATTTCCAAGACATTGCATTACCTTTATATTTACATTTTACACAGTGTCCCAACTTTGATGGAATTAGGGTTGCAATATTGTGTCATTTAATGAATCTCTTCATTCACACACTCTCTCTTCCTGCATACAGCATATACTGCACAATACTGCACGTGCATCATCTGTGCAGCAATGACATCAGCCATCTCAAGCACAAAATGTGCTTTTTTTCAGTGGTAAATTGTGTAATCAACGGTGAATTGCGAGTTCAAAGCTTATTAAATTGCTCTACAGCGATTCATTTAAATGGTTTCCTTCCAGAATTCTGAATTGAAGGACAAGAGCAAAGATCATGTATCTCGTGTATGTATTTTCCCACAGCACCCGGAGAGTTAATACCAACAAGAGTACTTGGTGCAGGAAAATGTCTTTGACATCCAAAATTAATTAACATCATATTCTTAGATTAGGATATCTCATTCATTCATTAAAAAAAATATTTATCATGAAGCTACTAAAATGTTCTTTTTTTTTTACATTATGCTTTAGTTTTACTCATCCTGGTTCAACTTTACATGAAAAAGAATATGAGGTGTTTTTTTGTTTTTTTGTTTTTTATGTTCACACATACAGAACATGAATGAAATAACTAATGACTAGGTAAATTGGATATTGCAGAAAAAAAAAACATACTTTCCTCTCAAATGGAAGGGACTGGAAGTAAAAAGTGACATTAAGATTAAAGACAAGTACAACTAAATATACTTTATTTATCCAGATGACACATCAAATTTTATCTCAGAACTTTTAGTGCTGCTCATCCAAGTTCATGTTTGGCTTCCAATTTGGTGTAAAACTTAAGTTTCCCTCATATTGTACAATTCTTCGTAGGAGTATAAATATTGGATACACCTTCATCTTTAAAAGGATGTCATTAATTTTAAACGGAGCTGCAACAGCACCCAAACACAACATGACACTGCACTCACAAAAATAGCGTATGAGTACATTGTTGTTATAATAATGCACAAAAAATATGACATATTTAGTACCAATAAAGTAAATAGCTGGTTATTTAGCAAGAGTGATGATTTGAGTATGTACAAGATTTGTGAAAGCGGGATCACAGACAGTGCGTAATCGGTGAGGTGGGCTATGAAGTGGATGCTGATGAGGCGGTTGGTAGCACATGAAATAAATCTGCACATGCACATTTTATGGCAGCACAGCAGGCAGTCGTGCATGCAATATGCATCACCTCAGTAATCCTGATACTCTCAGCTGAAATCATTTCAAAAGCATCATATAATTAAAGTGGATCATCAAATTGCTTTCACTCCATCATACCACACAGGCACACTGAGAGACAGACGAATATGTTTCTGTTTGGTGGAATAAAAAAAAGAGAGAGAGAAAAATGATGTCACGGAAGGATTAAGAACTGAAATCACAAGATAATTTGCAGAGATAAATTGTTTCCTTTGTGGATTCGGTCAGCATCCAGTTGATCGTTTGCCACGTTTTTGCTGAAATTCACAGATGTACAGTTTACCCCCCAAAACTGGGCTTAGAGGTATGAGTGAGCATGTGCCTTCTTTGTGTTTGTTTTGGGAGTGTGCAAGTACAGTATGAATCCAAAATCAAGAACACAGAATGCAGTGACCCAGTTCTTTCACCTCTCAAAGGAGCAACAGGACTGATAACAGAAAACCATCTCGCCACGTACAGTAACACACTTCGACACGTAAATGGACACGTATGCATGCGGCTATATTAGGTAATGTGCACATACCTGTTCTATAACACCCATCCACACACACACTCAAACTGTTTAGCAATATACTGTATGTTCGATTCTTTGAATTATCTCCAGTATTTGCTGAGCATAGAAGCTCTTGTTAAGAGCCAGTGGAGCTGCCTATAGTTGCTTATGAATAATTAAGAGCTTCAGTCTTTCTGAAAGTGAACAAAACTAAAACATTCCTTTCTTCTTTCCTCCCATGGATATTTCTGTGCACTGATGTGGACGCTTGTGGCGTGTTTGCATCTCAACGATCTGTCTGGGAAACACTCCCACAATCCTCCACTGCTGAATACAGCAAACATAACAATAAACTTCTGATAACTTGGGGAAATAATAACAAGGCAGCAATGTAAAAACAAGAACAATCCTCTAGCTTGTTCCAGAAAAAGAGGATGGTGATGTTTACTTCATGGGTTTTAATGGTCCCTTTGACATAATAAAACCCATTATAGAAATATGAAACGGTGCTTCTCTCACATAAACGCACCCTCGCTTGTACAAGACGAAATACAGCATTTATATCTTCACAGACATGCGGAAACACAAACAACAGTTTGCATGGAGAAGCAGACTGAACCAGCAAATAAAAGGGAGGATATTAAAAAAAAGAGAAAGAGAGAAAAAAGCCAAAGAGCAGCTGTGCACTGAAGAGAGATCAAATGCATACAAGTAGCATGTAAATGAATTGGCCTAATGCAAAGTTAAAAATAGCAACCATGGAACACAGGCGTCGGCACTTCACAGCACCGAGGCAGCATCAGACTAGCCTTCGCCTCACACTCCATCTGTGTCGGTACAACTTTTATTTTCTATGCCCCCAAAATTGGGATGTATACACCCCTTAGTGAACTCTAGACCTTGAAACAAGCCTCCCACCACTAAGATATAGAGTGTATTAATAATTGACTCTCTTTTGAAAAGGAGATGTTCTCTGGGGCAAAGGTTGAATCAGTAAATATGAAAGTACGTGGGAGGGTGGATGGACCCTTAGCTGACCTGGTAGTGCCCTGCAGTATACTCTCACTCTTGAGGAGAAAGTGCAAGCAACATTACACCAACTAAAACAGCAAGTAGACATACAACTAGCCTGTTTCTCTCTTCCTCTTTCACAGTTTTGAGCTATCTATCAAAAATTTGCTTTTGGTATCTCTAAATTCTCTGCAGGTAGATATTTAGCTGCCAACACATTTGTGAGCTGCTAAAATTGTGAAGGTAACATAGCCTGCAAAAAAAAAAAAGAAAAAGAAATATCAAAGTCCACAACAGGTCTGGTGCATCTGTGAGTATGGTTTTGTTTAAAATGAAAGCAGGAGAAGACAAAAAAACCTGAGTTGCATGATCAGTGTGAGACACATGAAGCTAAGCATCCATGTGTTGGGGTGGTGTGCACCTGTAGGCCCAGTGGTTTCCAGCGGACGTTCCTGAGCAGAGCTGGCGTGGAGCTCAGGGTGTTCTGGGGTCTTTTCTTCAGTGTGAGGATGACTCCACATGGGTCTTCTCTTAGAGCGTTCACCAGGTTCTTTAGCTGCCATCCCACCTGAGGAGCACACATGTGATGTGTTCAATGCATCAAGTACAATGAGTTCAACGGCCACTCGTAGCAACAGTTAACACTCTGCTTGAAATATTATGACATCACTTTTAAAGTCAATGTATCTGATCCACACTGGGGCCAGGACAGTTATTAAAATCTTGATCATAATTCATTTAAGTCTTCGAGAAAAAAAAAAAGTGATGAATAAGTAATTTGTGTTTTTCTGTTAATTTTATGTCCGTTTTATGGTATAAGTGCAGTAACAGTATAACTATATACATGGACCTTTTAAATAAGATGTGGGTGGAATAACAGAATAAAGTTATATGTGCTTGAAGATCAATACTTTAACAGCTCTCCAGTGACTGTGAACCGCACTGATCAAGAACCTGCAGTTTAAAAGATTATATATAATATTGTATTAAAATAAACTGTGGCAGTCAGTGTTACTTCAGAGATATTCTATGATTTGATGTCTGAATGAAATATCTATCACATTATTCTGAAAAGATCACAGAAATACAGTACAAAAGCTCCCTTTCAAACCATGCTTATACAACTACAATTCTACTCGAAGCTCCATCTTCTACTTGGGGTACCTTTTTGAAATTGGAGTTAAATTTTTGTGCCATCCACTTTGGGATACAATAAATGCAGCATTATCTGAAGCTGAGTGAAGACAAAGATAGGAAAGCAATACAATTTTACTCTGATGTCACAGTGCCCTGCAAATCAGAATAAATCACTCAATCTGTCCCAAACACATTGACACAGCTGCATCTTCAAACAAACAAGATCATTGCTCTCAAACACACACACAAAAAAGTGATTTGTTTCATCATATGCCCTCTTTAAGTTCTGATACAAAGGAAGATGGTAAAGGAATGCTGATTGGACTGTTTTCTCTGGCCAGCATGTCTCCAGAGCACGCAGGACTCGTCCGGGCATTGATTGGCAACAATGGTCTCAGTGACTGGAAGTGTCCACTGGGGCCAGCACACAAAACACCCACACAGACAGATCTGCTCTGACCTTATTCCTGACATAATGATGACTAGCCTGTGTCAGCCTGTATAGTGACCAGCTTCTTGCTCTCTTGGGACCAGTTCAGAGCCCTGACATCAACCATTGTTCATCTCTAACAACATCCAGGATCAGAGTTCGCTCTTGAGCATTAGTTGAGGCAGTCGCCATCACTCCAATATCAGTCCCTTTAGTATGAGTGTGCCAACAACATATGATAAGCTTGGTAAGCAGGTGGGAGGTAGCGGAATGAAGACACTTTCAGAAGACAGAAGATTTTCCAACTAATGCCTCTACAACTGAACAGATAGACAAGAAGGTGGTGTAATACTCATCCTCTCAGAAAAAAGGTAGTTTAATGGGAAAAGAAGCGGTATTCTGAATAACTGGAAAGTGAACCTAGCCAGACATTAATCAAGTTAAACATTCCAAACATTGTTTGATGATCCAGTGAATATGTCAGCTTTATTAACAGTGAACACAGACCAAACTCAACCAGTCTAGTTCAGAGCTGTTCTGTTATGCAAATATACAGAGTGCAAAGAGAAACAAGGAGACATCTACAGAAATAATAACAGCATAAATTGCTGTTTGAAGAGATTTTTTAAAAATCCCAGGAGTCTTCATTATTTTCCCAGATGTTATCACCTCCACATAATTACGCTGTCTCTTCAAACAATCAGCTTACTATTTGGGCAAATTCCACATTTTCCTTCAGTGGACTAGTTTAGCTGAAATGGGTCCCAGTCAAAGTTCATTGAACGATATAAAGGTAGTGTTGTTATTTCATTTGTAGAACTAGACAAACTGTATATAATGATTTTAGAATGTAATATAGTTTGCTCAGTCAATATATTTTTTTTTTACACTTTTTTATTTTTTGGTGCCTGATGTGAAAAGGTTATCAACTATGATGTTGGGTTTTCTGGGTATCCATCTCATCCCCAGCAAGTCAAATTTGAGACTGAAGAAAGAGCTATGCTGCTGTTATCTCTCCTCCCTTCCTTTTCTTTTTATCTACTTCCTCTTCTCCTCAAGTCCCTCTTTACCTCCTCCTCCCTCTTTGCCCCACTCTCCCAGCTCTGCCTCATCTCGGCCTCCCGAGATGGTGCTGTAGCCCCGTTCCCCCTCACACACACTAGCATACACCTCTGTTTCTCCCAGCTTATCTCCTCCCCCAGAGTGAGGGATCAGAGTAGTGAGAGTCTAGCCGAGGGAGTAATAGAGGGTTGAAGCTGCGAGCCTGGCAGGGTGCGATCTGCTCTGTCACCTCAAGGAGAGAGAAGAGATAACACGCACCTCCGTCATACGTCAATCAAACACCACTGCACTCACCCTACATGCATGCTTTTGCATAAGCGGTACCTATGGAGACGTTTGAAGAGATGCTTACGCAGACAGCACACAAAAGACATCTGTGAAAAGACACAAACCATTCTTTTCCCTTTAGAAATCTCAAAGCAAACACTTTGCTGACAGCATGAGCAACAGAGAGTGTGTTCAATCGCATGCTCTCACAAGGCTCTGCTCCATTTTAAATGGTTGGATGTTTTTTTGTTGTTTTTTTTGCTTCCCTCTGATGTGATGATTTGATGACAGAACTGCAACATATTCAATACTAAAGTGGGACATGGGTTCGTATTTCAGTCCAGACACCCTCCTCAGGGTTTCATCATGACAACACAAACAGATTCCACTGAGTAAATAATAAGACTGGACTGAACAAAATCTTGAAACAACCATCCTGTAATCTGCTCCTAAGGCAGTTGTCATTAACCTACATAGCAACAAAAGCACAGAACAGGATGTTCCATGGTGGCAGAAGATGTGGCGATGGTGCTGGACACCATTTGACTTGAAAAAAGTGTACATCTTGCTATTTCGAGTACATCAATGCGTTCAGTTGGTGCCAAACATAAAAAAAAAACACCCCAAAGCATTCATTGTGATCTCTGGAGATTTCTCTACACTTCTAAATTCCCAGCAGTTTGCCAACTGTATTTGTTTTTCATTATTATTATTATTATTATTCTTATTTACTTATTCATCATTCCCTTCTAATTTATAAAGGAGTAAAGTAATTTCCATGTGAGGATTAATTAAGTTTTATTGAGCTGAACTCACCACTGTCTGATGGTTGACTTGGATCACCTCATCTCCTGCATGGATCTTCTTACACTGGTCTGCTGGAGACTACAGGGGTCCACATTTGAAGGGCAGAAAAAGTGTGATGGAAACAAATTTAGGAGACGGAGGCAGTGCCATTGTGATGATACATGAGGCTGTGAACTATGGTTGATAAAGTCAATGAAACAAAAGCTCACATTCTCTGTGGTTCCAGTGATAACATGAAGTCCATCATATGTTGATTTGATATACATCCCCTGAAACAAAAGCAGATACAGACAACAAATGGGCATTTGAAGACAAAGAAATACATATGTTTATGGGTTAAAGCTACGAGTTTCAGACAAGATTGGACTCGATTCAGAAAAGGAAAGACTTGGAGACTTGCCTGTGAGACATATTTGTATGGATCGATAAGAGTAACTAGCATAACATGTGCTGGCTCCTCAAGACTCCCCATTTCCCATTAGCTTCTTTTTGTTATCAGTCCTCCAAGTACTGAAATGTTCTTTATGTTTTCATAAAACTGGAGGAGAATGTTGTTCAGCATGACAAATGTTTGGGCTGTAGCCTTAAGTTACCACCTACGGCCGTTTGATGTTCACTCGTCTTCACTGGAAAGCATCAAATATATAAATAAAAATATTGTTCCACAGAGGTTTAATTACGCCCATGAAGTTGGGATAATTTTCTTTTCAGACAAGTTATCTATCTAGAATAAATCGCATCACAATCATTTCATGAGAAGAGGTAGATAATATTATATTCCAACTGTAGGGGCAACAGTATGTTTACTGTTTCAGTAAAATGAGATACAATAACACATTATTTAACTCTCCATGTATATTATTCAGAATTATAGAGAAAACCACAAAAGTCACAGCTCGTTTCATATGTGTCTCATCCATGTTGCGCATGTTTACCCCCTCGTCCCCATTTTTACATGAATACCAGTTTGTTCCTGAGTCACATCGGTCTTTAATGCAGTGCTTCACGACAGCCTGAAGATGACATCCAGTGTTGGTATTTGATGTTCCTTGCATGAAGAAAGTTCTCTTGATGCTCTGAATTTCTTAATGACACTAAATTATTTCCAATTTTCCAAATTAAAACATTTTTCAAATTAATTGCACGTTTTCATTCAGGAAGATTATTGTTGAACTACGGTACTTTTCAAACTCTTTGTCCACAAGCTCATATCTCTCCTCAGTTTTCCTGGTGAAAGGCTTGAGATGATCCATCATATGTCTGATTTTTAATACTTGGTGCTGCTATTGTTCAATTTTCAGTTAAAAATATACTTAATTTACATTTTGCACAGTGTCAAAACCTTTTTGAAAATGTGAGCATGTGTATTTAAAATTCTTAAAAGCATCATGGGACATGTTTATGTATATGATAAAGATATTTATAATATTTGATCGCCATGAATGTTAATAAGATGCAATGACAAGAAACACCACAGCTCCAAGCAGCACGGTGGTTTGGTGGTCAGCACTGTTGCCTCACAACAAGAAGGTTCCTGGTTCGAGCCTCCACAGGCACCTTTCTGTGTGGGCCTTTGCATGTTCTCCCCGTGCTTGTGTGGGTTCTCACTGGCTTCCTCCCACAGTCCAAAGACATGCTCCTTAGGTTAATTGGTGTTTCTAAATTGTCCCTAAGTATGAGTGAGTGTGTGTCTATATGTGGCCCTGCAATGGACTGGTGACCTGTCCAGGCCTTGCCTTTGCCCGAAGTGAACTGGGATAGGCTCCAGCAGACCCCTGTGACCCTGCACAGGAAATAGCAGGTATAGATAATGGAAGGATGATGTGGTGGTGCTTTTGAAGAGAGCAGATTTCTTTTTCACTTACATTTCAGTGGGTTTACCAGAGTCTAAAATAACTATATGACATAAAACTATGTGCTAAAACATGTGTTAAAATACAATGATTGTTTTGTCACAGCTTTAAGACAACTTTAGTGCATATGCCTATGTGTGAGTGTATCCAAGTGTGTGTCCTCACCAGCCCTTCATTTGGCATGATGCTGGTAAGGTGGACCACCTCCAGATGGGCCGACTGAGAGACCAGAGAGTCTGACGACAGAGAGATGATATGGTCGCATATCCCTGCTAAGGTCTTACACTGGAGACAGAGTTTGAGTTGAAGAGAGGAGAAAAAATGACAGAAAGGGAAAAAGGCACACAAAGAGAAAGACAGAAAGTTATTGAGATTGGTTTTGGTCCGTAAGGGATACTGTGACCTAGCTGGAGGAGGTGAAACAGACATCATTTCATCAGATTGTTCCACATCACCACTTCCATCACTCCAGCACACAAACTGTTTCCTGTCAAAGTCTGTCCACAAGCATGCCCACAAGACACCTTCACAGACACAACAACGCTTCACTGAGACTAGATAGACTGAAGTGCCCAGATAACATTTTCTAACAGAGCTCAGTTTTTATTTGTTGTAATCAGTCATGTTTGTTGGGTTGGACAGAGGTTTTTTTTTGTTTGTTTGTTTTTTGTTGGGGTTTTGCCTTCATGTTAACAAAATAAATCCACACACAATTCACACTGTCAGCACTTTTATTGTTGTTATTCTTAATCTACATTTCCAAAGGTGACTGAACCTGAGGAAAAACGTAAAAATGAAAAGCACAACTGCACTTTGCCTTTGTTCTGAGTAAACTTTGATTGATTTTCAGGCTACATGTCTGCCTGGTCACAAATGCAACCTAATTTATCATCAGCATCATCTCTGCCTTCTTATCTGGGCTGGCTGACAGCGGTGAGTTTACGGAGACTATTTAAACTCTGTTTATCGCTGCTTAACGCAGACACACACATGCAAGCACATTTATGCACATGCAGGAATGTAACAGGCACACATGGAAGAGAGGGTAAAGCATGATTGCTATATTAGCACAAATAGCTTGACAGTGATGAACCCCTATATAAAACGATCTTCAGACCTCAGTCCTAATGGGAATTTACCAGATTATGGTCACAAAATGAGCATAAGGAATCCTAAATATATATGTAAAATAGGCTTCATATGCACACACTCCACAGCTTAGAACCTATGCTTGTGAAAGAAAATGTGTAGCATCACCAGTAAACACACACACATACACACACCTGTAATTCCACGCACCCGTCCTCCCGTTTCTGGGTCAGTTACTAGAATCTTACAATATCTGTTTAGTTTTCTGTTCATGCCGTTACATTACGTTCTCATCAACGTGTGTGCATTACGTAACTGGATATTCAGTAGTTTAATCATAAAAATAATAATTGTGAGGTTTTGAACAACAAAAAAAGAGAAATGGAAAAGTAAATGTGCAAATTGTGCATTTCTAATTTTGTCCATAAAGCCAAAAACAGCAAGTGAAGATCCCAGCATGGGACAGTGTGCTCTCCTCTGATCACTGGACTAATAGTCTTGACCGGGGATTAACGCAGAGCTGAGAGACAAAAGACCAGTCACCAGTGTGGAGATCGAAACTCCTCCAGCTCTGAAACACCCGGCCTTGATCTGACACGCCTCCAGAGCATCAGAGCACAGATTACTGGGAAGTTGACTTATGCAGCTGGCTGGCATGAGATTTAAGAGCAGTCAAACAGAAAGCCCAACATAGTAAACTGGCAAACGGATTAAGCTTTGTAGAAAAACCGCCATCATATTCCTCATTCACACTGTCCCCTGCACTTTGTTTCTCATGAATGCGCATTTTCACTTTCTAACACACACCAAGTGCAGTTGCGTAACGCAAAGCTTGCACTGACATGGGTACACACACAAATATATACTCAGACACTGGAAAAGATTGAGAGGGGGGGGAAAGGAAAGTGGGAGAGAGACAGAGCGCCAGGGAGGTGGGAGGGAGAGTCTGGGAGGAAAGGGGAGAAAACAAGGGAAAAGAAAAACACACAAATAGGACAGTGTTATGTAATTTCTCTCATCCTTATGCATGCATGCACATAAAAACACTCACTCACTTCACGCTTCATCAGACACACAGACTCACACATGCTCTTATCCTATCTCTCTCTTTCACTATCTCTCTCTCGCTCTCTCTCACACACACACACATGCACGCACACACACACACACCCTGTCCATCTGATTGCTGCAGGCTGTCGTCTAGTGGAGAACAGAGTAGCAGTGAGTTTTGCATTATTGAGCAGAAACAGACAAATGTGCAATTGCACTACATTAACCATCATGAACGCCGTTCTGAATGTAAAACATATTTGAAGTCTGCCTGGGTCAAACTCAGTACATGCAGGACATTTAATGAATAAAAGTATGACAACAAACAAGTGAAAATACTGCTTTAGAATTAAACGTATTGCAATCAACCAAACTCAAAACTGAGAGAAAGTATAAAGATTTCTCACCACAACGTATGTATTATGTGGATGTGTTGGAATTATAATGATAGTTAAATGTGAGGAGCATTTTTACATGGTTGAGGTGCAGTTCATTAAGACTACTTTACTTAAAGATATCATAGTCATTCTGTTGGTCTGAGTCTTTATTTAAATACATTGCATTTTAGATGATCGCATGTAAAGTATTAAAATGTTCATTTGAATGAGAACAGGAAGTTCCTCATTAAATACAACCCCCAAATGAGAAACTTTCAACTTCAGGCTTCTAACATCTTACAAATACAGTTGGCATCGTAAAGCTTTTACTGCAGCAGTATATGTATGTTACTGTACGTTCTTAATGTTCTTTTCTGAATTAATGGTGTCATGACAAAACAATACTACCAAGAGCAGTGATATGACTACATACTATCACAGACACTGACTTTTGGATTTCTTGTTAATAACAAAGATGGTATTTTTTTGTCTTTGATACACAGCACACATTGAAGAAAAGATCTGGAATACTGATCTGTCTGTCCACAACACATCTTTCCATCTTATGATGGTCCATCCCAGATGCTTCTGAGACCTCTATACTGCTTCTTCAGAAGGTTAACATAAGGCTTCTTTGTTGCACAATAACACGTTAAGTGGCATTTGTGAATTCCCTAAGTAATCCCTTGCCTGTGTGATTGTATCAAATATTGATAAATACAGTGATGCAGTGCCAGCTGACAGATCAGAGATTACAGGTGTGCAGCTTAGGTTTGTGCCCTTGCCCTTTACTCTCTAAAATACCTCCAGACTCATATAATCTTTTAATGATATTGTGAACTGCAAATCCATATCAATTATTTCATTTGTTTATTTGTTTTTAGTTTGTTGTTGTTGTTGCTGTCATTGTTGTTGTTTTGTTTTTTTAACCTCACTCTCAGCCCTAAACTGCCCTGCCCAGACAATCTTTTTGGTACGTACTGTAGCCTGAAATGCAAATATGGATATCTCTTGTTTTGTTTTGAAGTTGACTAAAGCATTTGATTTAATGTCATATGTTCGCAATCTCTGTAACAAAGTCAAATTAAGGGCAAATCTAAGAAAGTCGGCATTCTTGTTTGTTTGTTTACAGACTCGCTTCTTTGTGTCCTTACCTGTTTGTTTTTTTTATTTATTTTTTTTATTTCTTTTTTTTTTTTTAATTTTCATTGTCCATTGCATCTTAGCTTTTTTGATTTTGTGTGGGGAGAGAAGACATAACGGTGTCGCAGAGAATTGATAATCTTCATATGGATTTCATGCTTGTATTTTTGTAGTTTAAGGTTAATGTAGTTTGATAAGAAAAACTAGAAAAAGAAACCATTTTCTATTTGTCATTGGTGCACCTCTATTCACGTTTGTCTGGAGTGCATTGTTTTAGACACTGTCTGGTGGGTTTTAGATGCTCTCTTGTTGTTGTTTTTCCAGGAGCTGTACTTCCTGAAAGCCCATTGTAGAGAAGCATACACCACCTTGGGGATTTTGGAGTTAAAAGTGACCATATTCTTACATATTTTGAACTAAAATGTTATAAGTCTTTGAGTAGGTGGCGTTGTAATAAAGTATACAAATATTGGAAAAAAGTGTCACTATGTTAAGACAGTATAGAAGCATGTAACTCATTAAGATTAAAACAAGGAAAAGAAGTATTATCAGTGTTAATGTTTCTCTATGAAAACCAGTGTGGTCAAGACATTTTAATTAATTCTGACTGTTTTGTGTGTTTGCCGACTTTTAGCCGAGAAAAATAGTCTTAATTCAAATATCCATTTAATCAACCAAGAGGTGTGTCACTAGAAACATCCTTAATACAAATGTTTGAAATGATACTGTGGAAAATAAAGACTAATGAAAAGATTTTGTCCCAACCCCCTACCCCACCCACAAAAAACAAAAAGAAAAAACAAACCATAAACAGCCATATAATATGAAAGGTAAAGTAAAAACGCACACTTCATTGATGGCCTCTAACAGTATGTTTTTAATACTTAGTTTATGAATGAGTTAGCCGCTATTTAGGAGTTTGTTAGTAACTAAATGTCAATCAAAACACTTGTTGTATAAACAAGAATTAGAAATACTTAGATCTAATTAGAATAGGGATGCCTGTTTCTTTGTTCAGTTAATTTATTCAGTTACTCCTGTGTGTGTTTCTATTTATATGATTTAGTTGTTGTACCATTTTGCCCCCACTTAATTTTTAAAACACGTGGTATAAAAGCATCTGCGAAAAAAGCTGCATCTAAAAACAAACAGTTCCTCTCAGTTTCCATGCTGTCTCCTTGTATCACACACAAAAACAGCTTCATATTACTGAGTTAGTCATATGCAGTTTATTTGTCTGCCTCCAAGGGTTGTGCATGTATATCAGTGTGTGTGTGTGTGTAAAATATTATTAATATTATTAATGCAACCTAATTTTTTATTATTAATATTACTATCATCATCATTATTATTATTATCATTATTATTATTATTATTATTATTATTATTATTATTATTATTATTATTATTGTTATTGTTATTATTATTATTATTGTTGTTGTTGTTGTTGTTATCATTATTATTTTAAATAAAAGGTAAATGATCAATCTGAAATTTTCACCAAAAAACTTGGAGTGACTCATTTGAAAGATCACACAAAGTAGAGACCAAAATATTATATAACGGTCTCATTATTTTGTGTTGTAGAATTATATTTCACAGTTCCATACAGAATGTGTCAAATGCTGAGAAATCAGCTTATTTTAGAGTTTTCTTTACCTTTTTGTTTTCCAGCGTTAACTCCACCTGCTAACTTGTTTGGTTTTCTACTATCTGATGTTGAATGGCGGCAGAAAGTGTCCCAATCCGACTGTCAGTCTGGATCAGAAACTAGCAGCTCACTGGATTTCACACGTGGGTGCAGACAGTTCCCCACCTCCCATCACTCATGCGTCCATGCACATGCACACAGGAACAGGGATTTCAAAACGCCTTTGGCTCATTTACACTTCTCCACGTACAAATTTCCACAAGGAAAGAAAGAAAGTCCAGTGCAGGAGCACACATAAACACAGGTTTCAGCTCAAGTCTTCTCAAACATCACATTTTAAATGAAACTATTTTCCTTCACATTAAGAATCAATCAAAATATTTTTTTCTGACCATAACAAATAAAACTTTGAACAAATTATTAGGAAATCTAATCTAAGATTCAGTCTAGCACCTGTTAACTGATGAACATGGTACTTAGAAATATGCTGAAAAGATACTCATGTGTGACACTCAGTTACAGGAATGTCAGGTGAAAACATGAAAGAATATTCTTAATCTTGAAAAAAGAGTCAAACTAAAGGCACTATAGTTCAGGTGACACCTAATAAAGGAAACCAACCACTCCTTATCATCATGGATATTTTTGACCAGGCTTTGCCTGTGCAAAGTAAGCACTTACCACATGAAGAATTTTATTCTCTGTCTCATACACAGTACAGTCCTGTGATGGAAGGAGGAAACAAGGAGAAAGAGAAGCATCAATATAAACATCTGCACAGAAACTCTAATATTCCTCTTCCCTACATTTAACACCCAGGAAAAAAGAAACTAAGGGAAATGTAACATGAAAAAGGTAGAAACTAATAACTTGTGGAGAACGTGAACAGCAGCTCTTTGGTCTCTAGCAACCTCTGTTTGTCACTTAACAATGAAGGCAAACTAGTACAGTGGATCAAGCAGTTTTGGATCTTCTTCCTGGAATTTATAGGCTTCCTAAAGATTTAAATACAACATTATGTGAACATGAAAGATTGCCATTGAACGATAGCTGATGGTTAATCTATTTCTGGAAAGCAGCCCATTGGACAGAGCAGATGAGTGTGGTAGCAGGTAATTCATCCATTTGATGCATTAGTGCATGCAGTGCTGCCACCTTTGTCTGGATTGCCGCACCCTGGCATTCACATATTCATTTGGTCTATTGTAGACCTGTGGTAGCCACTTTCACTTTGCCCTCCGCTAGCTATTGTCAGAAACTGTGGGTGTTATCTGCTCAGCTCCAGGACTCACTCTGGGCACAAGTACACACACACTCTTAAGTAAGCTTTTAGTGTCAGAACATGGATAAGGTCCAACAGAGCAGACACAGATTCTGTCCAAACAATGGGACGGCTATTGCCAGGGTCTATTGCTGCAGCTTAAATTTTTAAGGTCACACATGTGCGTGCAGTGTGACAGAGGGATCATAAAAAGGACAGGAAATGATGGGCTTCTAGTCCATCAGAGCCTTTTAGGTTAGGGAGGGGTTGGGATCCAGCAGCACGTTTATTGAGAGCTTCTCACCCAAGGCAATGGGCAAATGTTAGCTCATGGTCAAAATCAATAGAAACATGTCATAGATTTGTACATCCATACTGATGTCCTATAAACACTTTGCCCTTTCAGGTCCAAACATGGCTGTTATTGTAATGAGTATTAAAAGGGGATAGGGGATTCTTGCACTGAAGTACCTGTTGTACAATGGTAGTCAGTTCTAAGCAGAGTTGAACAATGTTGTTCTTTAGTAATGAATACTCTGTCACACTTGCAAATGGAGACCTGGAAAAAACAAAACAAAAAGAGATTATATTCTGGCAAATACAAAAAGTACACCAAATTAATTATCAATTTTTCTCTTTTATTTGAAAGCAATATAAATTCACATTATACAAGAGGTGGGATATGGGGTAGACAAAAGTAGAGGAGCAATAGATGAAGTATAACAACAATGGTTTTAAATCAAGACCAGAATGGTATGCAACAGTATTTCAAAAAATAATACAAGCAAAGTAGATCTATGAACATAAATAAATGCATTGTCACTGTTATTTAAATAGTTTAGTCATAGAATATCTCATGCATTCGTTTGACCTAAAACTGGCCATCTATTCCACAAATTAAAGGG
This sequence comes from Arrhamphus sclerolepis, assembly GCA_037176975.1. Taxonomy (NCBI): domain Eukaryota; kingdom Metazoa; phylum Chordata; class Actinopteri; order Beloniformes; family Hemiramphidae; genus Arrhamphus; species Arrhamphus sclerolepis. Next base: position 13,897,694 of record JBAMYA010000002.1, read on the forward strand.
CAGGCTGCAGCCCTTACCTGTCGAGCCAGGCTAACAGGTTCTTTGCTGCACCAATTAAATCCACCACGGATGTAAGGAAATCATTTGGCAGCCTACGAGAGGCTCGTCCATCATAGTGGCCACCCCTTCGCCTGCCCAGGATGAAGTTCTGGAGGTTCTTTGCTGATGCGTTCAGCTTGTGGGACAGAGTTCGAAGGTTCTCTGTCTCTAGGCCGTAGTTCTGGGGGACAAACACAAGGATGCATTTACAGCAGAACAATACTTGTCTCATGTTCCAACACGGTCTCACTGCAGTTTGAAATAAATTTATTATGTTTTATTTTAGGGCAGCATGGTGGCTTGGTGGTCAGCACTGTTGCCTCACAGCAAGAAGGTTCCTGGTTCAAGCCTCCACAGGGACCTTTCTGTGTGGAGTTTGCATGTTCTCCCTGTGCTTGTGTGGGTTCTCACCGAGTACTCTGGCTTCCTCCCACAGTCCAAAGACATGCTCCTTAGGTCAATTGGTATTCATAAATTGTCCCTAGGTGTAAGTGAGAGTGTGAATGGTTGTCTGTCTAAATGTGACTCTGCGATGGACTAGCAACCTGTCCAGGGTGTACCTCTGCCTTTTTGCCCGAAGTGTGCTGGGATAGGTTCCAGCAGACCCCCATGACCCTGTACAGGAAATAGCGGGTATGGATGGATGGATGTTAATTCAACTAGTTAACTTTTTGACCACAATCTTTGCTCCTTTTGGTCCATTTTTGTAATATTCTTGCCCTGCAAAGCTACGCATTGCCGACAAGATTTTCTCTTTTCTTCACAAGTTATAGTGACTAATTTTTGTGCGTGTGGTCACATCGAGGAGGCTCCGAGTTCCTGCCACAGCAATCCTCCTTGAGTGCTGGTTAGCCTCTTGCAGACAACGTCAGTTGTACCACAGGCCAGCAGAGGAATAGGTAAATAAACACAGTAAGCCATAGTTAGCATGCAGCAACCTCGAGGTTAGCAATTAGCTACAGTTTGCTTTTGGCTAGCCCATCGTTATCATGTGGCTAGCTTGAAATTAGGAATTAGCCACAGTTAAACGGGCAGTATGTACATGTATGTATGTATGTATTTTAGAGAAGACAAATGTAAGTAGCAGGTGCAATAGTGGTAGTTAGAAACCTGGAAAGTCTCATGCATACTGGTTATACCATCACAGATAGTCACTGAAGCCATTTGTGACGGTTAATCCTGTGCACCACTGAAAGGCTCTTGCACTGCTACTGTCTGGCCACAGAGGGGCATATTAATGCCAAAATGGGGTTTCTATTTTTTTCTCATTTTATTCCATCCATCCATCCATCCATTATCTATACCCGCTATTTCCTGTTCAGGGTCACGGGGGTCTGCCGGAGCCTATCCCAGCTCACTTCGGGCGAAAGGCAGGGGTACACCCTGGACAGGTCGCCAGTCCATCGCAGGGCTAGACTGTGACATTTTAATACATTTATGATGTCAACAGCAGATCATTCCATGTTGAAAAAAATGCATTTGTAAGCTGACACATCAGGGGAGTCTCAAAATTCACACACAAATGCAGCGAAGTCCACAGACCAGAAGCCATTTGTAAAAGTTACATTTGTGTGTGCATGTGTGAATCTTGTCCTGCACATTTGTGAATCTTGAGACGGTTACTCCAGATGAGCTTTCTGTTGTTGTTCATCTTAGTTAAATGTGCTGACCAAAGAGGTGTCACTGTAAGTGTCACAATTTTTTTTTTTTGTGTGTGTGTTTGGCAATATTTATACAGGCAGGACGCAGGTGGAAAATGATCAGGACAGAAGGGACCAGGGACGTATAACAGAACACAACAGGCAAAGAGACAGACCTTCAAAGTGAAACAGGAAGTTACAAAAAAAGGAGACAAGGAAGACGAGGAGAAAACCAAACAAAACCCAAAATTGAACCAACATCCTGACAGCGAGTAACAAAGGCCTCATGGGATACTCCAGTTACTAAACGTGCTAATGCTAGCTAGTGAACGTGAAGTTCTAATAGTTTGTGTTTTATCCAACAGTAATTTCTCTCAAAGGAGATATTTTGAAGTGTGAAAGCCGGTGAAACACAAATACAAATGATCAGAGCTCCCTCCGTCATGGCCTCACACTTCTGTGGTATTCTGGTCAAACTGACCTGTTTCTAACTTTTGCTTAAAAAAAAAAAAAAAATGATACAAGTATACATTTTTTTTCTAACTGAGATTCAATGGCCTGAGCTTATGTTCTGTGATAAACATGTACAAACAAAAATAATGCGCACAAATAACCCCACACATACACATCCCTCATATGGTCTTTGGGTCAGTTTGACCCGTGTCCACTGAAACACAGAAACATGGCCACAAACAGCCTGGACAAGACCATGGCCTGCTACAGCTATCAAAGAAAAACACTACGGTGGCCACTCGTGATCTTTTACAACATGCTGGATATCTTAACCTATAATGCATTTGCAATCTGGATGGCAGTCTACCCAGGCATGGACCAAAGGAAGCTCAGAAGAAGAAGGCTTTTCCTTTAGGAGCCAGGCAAAGCCCTGGTGACATCATACAACATGAGCTACATGAGCACAGTAAGGAGAATGGCAGAGACTCCAGCTGTCCAACCTGGACACCTCACACGTCCATAACCTCAGGTTTCTGTTGCAGTTGTGGGATTTTTAGAAATGATTAAAATAAATCCTAAACTAATCCTAATAGCCTTTTCATCATTCTTGGTTACAGTCAGTGGCAAGAGGAAGCACTTCAGGGTGTGCAGACCATCAAAGGACACAACGATATAAACCACATGCAGAAACTGCAAAAGTACTTATGTGGTATACATACTGCCAAACTTTGTGATGCACGTGTTTCGTAAATAGGATCATGGATTATGCCTCAGTTGGTCACCTGCATTACATAAGATAAAACCGATTAACTGATTGTTGAAGTTCAAGCTGATGTGTTGATTACATTTTAATGAAAACTCACTTCATTTTTTCCAAGATAAACTTTAC
>JBAMYA010000002.1:13903796-13940880 GCA_037176975.1 Arrhamphus sclerolepis
TGAAGTGGTCAAAGTTGAATGTTGTAGGGGAAAGCACTACTCTGAGCAAAATGAATACAACTCCAACATTTATAAATGTACTAGTTCGCCTCATTTAGTGAGAAACAGGGGCGTCGAGAGACCTGGGCACTAAAGAAAGAATCCGTCTCTTGATCCAAGGTTTATAAACCACAGTTCGCTAGAATGCTATTCATAGCCAACAACAAATGGTGCTAGTCAAGGTACTTGTTACGTCAGCCAACCTGCCCTTTCAAAGAACTGAAGCATTTTGTTTCAAATAAAAATAATCAAGCCCCCATGAACAAAGCTGAACTCTTCATTGTCTAGCTGGTCATAAAGTGCGTTTAAATTGCATTTTAGCAACCCTTTTTTATCAAAATTCTCCCGGGGGAGAAACCCCCGGACCCCCGAAAATAACATACTGGAATGTATGGGCTGCAGCCCCGAATCTTTGCTCAAGCTCCCGATGCACCTGGTGAGAAATATTGTGCGTCTAAGCACTGGGGGCTGAGCACACCTGAGGACCAGATGCTAAAATCGCCCCTGCTGTTGACAGCAATATGCACGTAACTTTTGTTGAGTTTTGTTACCCCATAGGTGCATTTAATTAGAGAAGATTCAATATTTGCTTGTTGTAGTACAAATAAATAAATTTTACACAATTGGGATGTAATTTTTCTTTGTTTTACCCCTATTTTCTGTCAGTCAGGATGATACGGTATGCAAAAATCTTACTGAAGAAATCAAGAAGAATGGCAAAACCGTCGTAAGAGAGTCTGAAATGGCAAGACATGAGTTGTAGACTGCTGTAGACACATTAACCACGTTATCTAAAGAAAAATAATCATAAAGAATATCCTAAATGTTATTGTATCTGTGCATGAAGCCAAACAATAGCATCTACTAGTGAAATATAAATACATTTTTAATTTTTAATAAAAATTTTATTTTGGATAACATTTTTGTATTTGAGGGTCACTTTTTCATATTCCCAGATTAATTAAGTTTTGGCTATATTTAAACCTGTCTGTCTACTTTTGTTTTGTACCACAACCACATCGATGTATTCTTTTCTCTGTGTAGGTGAACATTAAGTGTTATTATATGATAGAAATGACAGCAAGAGCAACAGAAAGCAAGACCACAGTTGTAAAAAGCTAGTATTATCCTTTAAAAGTACTCACAGCAGTGGCTTTAGTAATTAATCTTGTCTACTTGCATCTTTAAATGTGTCTGCATGACAGAGTGTGTCAGTGTGTCCAGTTTCAGGACATATGGTGATTGGTACTCTGGGACACTCATTCCCCTGCTGGAAGATTTGTATGAGCAGAGGTGTTGATTAGCACACACTCCCCCTCTCTCACACACACATACACGCACATGCACACGCGTACGTGTGTATATACATGCATAGATGCACTCTTGCACACATTTAAAAAGCTCCAGCTAATCCAACCATGTGTGCCTGGGAGATAAGGTGCATCCTGCACACTCTTTCTACATACTTTCTCTCTTTCCTTCCCTCTCAACTCTGCTCTTCTCTCCCTTTCTCTCTCTCTCTCTCTCTCTCTCTCTCTCTCTCTCTCTCTCTCTCTTTCTCTCTCCCTAGGAGAGTAACACCTAATTCCCCCTAATTCCCTAATCCTGAGCAGGGCCACTGCACAAACAGTGAGCAGTGACCAAGGAAGTACACACAAAGCAGGGCCCAAATGACGAGGAATTTTTTAAAGCTGTTCTTAAGCCAGTATCAGTAACTGGTAGAGGAAAACAAGCAACATTCATTATATAAATCATTCTACCTATGAGAATTTTCCTAATGGCTGTGTTGCAGCAGAATATTTGTGTGAAGATTTGCTTAGATACTATGAAAACATTCATACATATTTGCACTATACTTAGTCTATGTCACTAAATGGTTAATTTGTATAATTTGTGTCCAAATACATTCCCATTTAGATCCAAAGCCATAAAAAGATCCCAAATAAAGCATATTGTGAATGTTGGAATATGGCTGAAAAGTGAGCAATTGGAAAGCATCATTGTGGTATTTTAAGCAAAGCATGTCATAGATATGTCCTTAATATTATTTAAACATTAAAACATTACATCAGTTTATGGAAAAGGGTCATGATATGTGTTCCTTAATCTACCACACTCCCATTTTTGAGATTCTATTTGAATTTCCTTTCAGGTATCAATAAAATATTTTTGAATTGAATTTGAATTTAATTGAATTTGTAACTTCCCTCGTATCATGGATCGGTCTGGGTTGAGTGGCTGCTGTTTGACCCAGACGTTTGTTTTTCTGTGTTTTGTTTTGGCTTGCTCTTTGGCTGAACTTGGCTTTCTTCTTTAAACTGCATTATCCAGAAGAAGAGAGATGCATCATCATCGTGCATATTCTCAGTCAGTGCCACAATCAGGTGCAGCGTCACTATACAGTAAACTTGTCCAGGGTATTAGCCAGCAACAAAGCCAGCAAGTTTATTCTGCTTATCTAAGTTCAATCTATTTATGTTTCACATATCTTGGATTTATGCCACATTTTAGTGTTTTTCATCACTTCATTTGGGTCGTCTTATGTACGTTTTCACATACCAGCCACATTAGATTAAAGGGTTTGTTATCTAAGTCCAACCCCTCCATGAACTTTTCATTGTCTTAAAAACATGAACAGAGGCTGACCAGGGCACAAAGGAGGTCGACAGCTTCCAGGATGAGCTCCTGATGTCCTATTCTGGTGACGCCAAGCTCCTCCAGCTCCTGATGGGTGATGTGTAACAACTGCTCTCCTCCCATCTGCTCCCGCTCAAAACTCTTCACGTACTGCTGGAGACAGTCATCCAAACCTGAGGAGAGTACAGACAGATGCAAATGAGGATGAGCTAATGCATCTGTAATTGTTTCAATGTGCGCAAGGCTGTAATTCAAAATAGCAAAATATTTTTTTAGCCTCATGAGTGATTGTGAGTCCGACCTGCCTGGAGGCCAAAAGGTAAAACAAGATCAGCAACTATAAGGCCTAGAAATAGCAACAAAGATAAATATAATATTGTTGAGAGATGCAATGCAGACATCAGGCTTGAGAGAAAATGCCAACACCAAAAACACACAAAATTTGTCTTATTCTGTTAAGAGTAACCTACAGATAGACACCAGCTGAAAGGCAGATGTCTTTTTAATGCTTTACTGGAAAGTCATTAACTATCACCATAAAAACCCATCTGTTGATGCACCTTTTCTCTATCAAATTATCAGCACATTCAGTTCATGAAGTAATAAGATTGATCTTGATGCCACTCCTATTTTCTTAAAAGATAAAGTTACTGATGGCCAGTGATGTATTTGTTTTCTCTTTGTTTTCTTAGATTGTTCCAAGTGAAAAGAATGAATGTCAAGCGGATTCTGATTGATTAAGGGCGTGTCATGTGTTCATATATGATTTTCCACTAATATGCTGCCAGTGCATCCTGCAAAGACATCCGAGCCACTGCACGTCGGTTTGGTGGCTCTTGGATACTATTGATCAGTAAGAGCCTCTGGCTCCGAACCCAACAAAGTCAGCAGAAAGTCCATCTCTCCAAAGACCTAATAAACAAGCTTGCTCAGAAATGAGCCAACACAGAGAAAAAATGCTCACGGGGACGCAAAACCATGCGCACAGTCACGCATCGCGGTGCACTCTGTCCATCCACGAACACACACATCACAAGTACAATTGCAATTACAACTGCTGTTGTTATTCAAATCCACTGTGGAGGAAAATTGTTAGCGTCGAGTGGAGCTGTGAGGAAAACACTGATGCCCAAGGGAAGTGATGCTGACAGAGAGCAGACAGTGTGGTAGCACCTTTATTTAGTCACCACACATGCACACTTGATACAAACAGGAAGCATGTTGCACTGGGACAAGAGAGACAAAATATAAGCCTTCTGTTGCTCTGAGAGACATGCAGAAGCAATCTTGTTACACACCGCATAGCAGAGCAATTTCTAATCTCACACATCTGTAAGAGGCTATGAACTGCAGCACAAGTGAAATTTATTTAAAACAGTACATACCCTGTAAGAAAACCCTGTTTTCCTACTGGTTAATTTGTGTTAAAATATAAACATTTGAAGTGCTTCCAAATGCCAAGAACAAATCTTTCATACACATGCCTTATATGAAATAATAGGTTTCTTATGGCTGAAAATGACATCAAAACTTGACAACACATGCTAATATATTACACAACCTTTTTATGATTTTTATCTTAAAACTTTTATTTCCCATCATGCATTTACATGGCTAATGTAATTTAGACAATTTTAGATTACTTTTCTTATGCAATGATCAATGCAAGGGTTTTAAAGGTGGAACCCAACCATGTCATCGTTAGTTTCTGGACGAGAACTCCAGCTGGCCCTTTCAGAAACATTGATATTGTTTTCTATCAAACCTTGCTTGTATCCTTTGGATTTATATTTGCAACAACAGTCCTGTGAAAGGCTCAAAAGTGCCGAAGGCCACGCTTTTAGACCAATGAAAGTAGTTTTTTTCTTTAACTTCAAACATGCTGAAAGGAGGAGAGAAATCCCATTGGAGACACACAAAAGCTGAAAATACCAGAACCATGTGATTTGTGAGATGTAAGCAAATATTATGTCACTGATTACAAAAATATAAAACCATATGAAAATATAAATCAATACATTTCTAACAAATTGTCAGTAAACTGTTTATTTTTGAGAGGTTTTGTGCTATGTGCTTGTATTTTTTCTTTTTTATTTACAATTTAATAGGAAATCTATTTTAGTCTTCTTTATTTATTTAACAGTTAGGCTTCTTTAATATTGCCAATGTATGTACTGCTACTTATATTTATATCTAATATGTACTGTTTATACTACTATTCTGTCTACTGTTTATAAAATCACTATTTTATGTGTAAAAGATATGATATTTTTCAAAACATGTAATCAAGTGCATTTATTTTAGATGAGAACAAATATATTATATTATATTATATTATATTATATTATATTATATTATATTATATTATATTATATTATATTATGCCCCGGCCTCCTTGTTTCATTCATTCAAGCTGATGTTAAATTTAGGTTTTCACATAATGATGAAAGATGCAGGATATCCGCTCCGGAAGGTATCGTAAAGCCTGACTTCTTGCTGTGTTGCCCTTTCTGTTCCCAGTGGTCATTCAAACGTGAAACAGTATTGGTATTGTTTTGCTCCATTCCCATGCTGCTCTCTGGCCCGAGTGCTGCTGTTTATGGATTATTGTCATGTGGACCGCTGAAGTCATTTCCCATGCTCTAAACAATAGAAGAATGGGAGCGGACACGGCAGAAACGGAGGAAGCTGGGAGAGATGCAGGACAAACGAGTGTATATGCTCGTGTCAGAGAGGTAGAGTGTTCGTTAGGCCTGGGCTCACCTTAAGCCTCTAATCAGCTCAATAGGAGGACTCATCGGGGGGCTCCTCTCAGCAGGATGCCTATATGTGAGTGTGTATTTTAATCCTCATGTTGTTTTAACATCCTCTTTAGTCCCTCAGTCATCCTCACAGTTCAAACATGACCCACTCTCACTAAAACCCTCACATAAAGCACATTACTTTAATTTTAATTACCAAATCTTTTTTAAATAAAGTCAGACTTTCTGCTCTGTTTCCACAGAGCAGAAAGTCTGACTTTATTTACTGAAACCACTGTTTTGTTTTGTTGATTTTTACAACACAGCTGATGTAATAGTTTTCTTTACTAAAGTAGATAATTAGAATTGTTAGATACTTAAACAATACTGTTCACCAGCAGTTATCATATCTGTAGATTGTCCTTGTGTAAATGAGGAAAATGACATGTGAAGAAATGTGTAAAAAGCAGTCTTGAATGCACTTTATTAAAGCAACACAACACAACCTGAAATCCCCCAAATAGGTTTATATATCTGCTTACAACAAGACAAATCACACTTGTCCCATGCCTGAGTGCGTCTGCGTCTCGAGAAGAAAACTTAAACCTCGTTTTTGATGCAGCCCACAGAAAGTTACGATAGTAGGAGGTGGGTGAGTTATCAAATCCATCATTCAAAACTTGTTCAATTAATTGTGATATTGATTTGAGGTCTTATAGTGATGAGGACCATGTTATTAACACGTTAACAGCCATTGTGTCTGTCAGCTTCAACTGAAGATGATGCATCAAACTCTGGGTCAAATGCAGAACCTGCATCCTTGGAGCTTCAGAACATAGAGGTTCCAGCACTGTTTAAACCTGAGTTCAGTACGAGATCCTGGAAAAGTGATACTGCGCCGAATAAAACTGACTTTTATTAATTAGATTAATTTTAAGGACTCTAAGATTAATCAGCAGCACACAAACGTAAGTGTTTGTGTGTGTAACTGTGATTTTAACTTTCAGGTTAATAAATTCAAAAGACCCATTGACCCAATCTTTGTATTCTGGTAGTGGAATAGATTCCATGGAAATGTGAATAAAGGCATTATTTCCTTTTTTAAAATCTTGTAGTCACTCTTAGAGAATTATTACATTTTAAGCTTGAAAAAAAAAACATTTAGGGGGATTTCTCTGCTGTTAAACATCGAGACAATAGGAGGGCTAAAGAAAAATGACATACGAGTTATGGTATTTTACATGAGAATGTATGTTGATGGATGATTAAAAAAAAGACAAAATTTTTTTAATTTAAAAAAGTATAAGCTTATATTTTGGGACGATTATGAATTTTTAAATTGAATCTATTGACATGCTAGTGTAGCTACAAATAAGGGGTAGCATTAAGTCTTCTAAGTAGTCCTCAATCTTGTCATACAGGCTTATTCAATCTCACTGCATTTGCTCAAATGTTTGTCATCTTTGCATATCTGTCGTCAGAGGTTCAGCGACATTGTAGTAATGAAATCCTCCTCTACAGGTTAGTAGTAAACCTGAGCTCATCAGAAAGCTACAGATGTTCCATAGAGCTCCTGCTCATCTGCCAGTCGTGTTCACACAGATTTGATGCATTTTCAGGGAAGTAGGTTAGATTCGCTGGCAAATGGATTAGGTTGTGATGGGTTTAACAGCATTTGTTTGGTCTAAATAGTAGTTGTTGTCAGGAAGTATAACTACTTTAACGAATGGTTGAGGCAGATGAAAGTGACATTTAAGCCTTCAGTGGTTGTGCTGCATCGGTGAGAATCGCATTCCTCGTAAAAGTGCTTCACACAGGCTTAACAGAGACTCTTGCAGTCCAAAAACATGTCATTTAGACTAATATATATGTCTAAATTACCTATATGTGGTCCCACAATCGACTAGCGACCTGTCCAAGGTGTACCTCTGACCTCTGCTCCAACAGATCTGGGTTTAGGCTCCAGCAGACCTCTGTGACCCTGAAATTGGAGGAAGGAAGTGAAGATGGGCCAGTTGCAGTGTATTTGGCATGAACTGCCTAAATTCTTAATGTCACAGATTCAGCAGTTAGAAACATTCTTCAGAGGTTCTGGTCCATACTGACCTGACCTAGCATTAGCAGTTGCTGCAGATTTGTCATCTTCACATCCATGGTGAAAATATCCTGTTCCGCCACATCCCAGAGTTTCTCTACTGGATTGAGATCTGGTGACTGTTGAGGTCATTAGAGTACAGTGAACTCATTATCATGTCGAAAAAACCAGCGATAGATGATCGTGTAGGTAACTCTAACCATCAGAAGATGGTACACTGTTGCCATAAAGAGATCGACATGGTTAGCACACCATTGCAACACAATCGTTGATACAAGACGGATCTATGCTTTTATGTTTATTCCAAATTCTGAATGTCGCAGCTGAAATCCAGACTCCTCAGACCAGACATTGTTTTTATAGTCTTCTGTTTTCTAGTTCTAGTGAGTCTAAGTGAATTGTAGCCTCAGTTTCTTGTTCTGAGCTGACATGAGTGACACCCGGCATGGTCTTCTGCTGCTGTACAACATCTGCTTCAAGGTTCTACGTGTTGTGCGTTCATTCTTCGTACCTTGATTGTAACGAGCATTTATTTGAGTTTCCCATTTTCCTATGTCATGGTTTTTCTACATGCTGTGGTCACAACGTGCATAAATGTAGATGTTATTATGTTAACATCTACATTTATGCACGTAGTGAAATGTAGATGTTAACATAACTTTTCACACTGATCATAGTAAAATGTACCAAATAGGGCATAATTCATACACAGCTCTGTTTTAAGCAGTTTTCTGCAGAGTCTTGTAATTTCTGAATGTTATTACCACACCTCCAGACTATCTATTTTGCTGTCTCATCTCAGGGACACATAAACCAAGGTTTAAGATGCCAAAACACCATTTAAAGATTAGAGGATGCTTAATAAGTTGATTGTTAAAGTTGATTTATAGCTTTCAGGCTGAGGTGTTTTTGTATTTAATTATTCTGGCTTGTTTCACTCTGTGATAGATGGATGAATGAGATCCCAGTGGACTAATCAATATTATTCCATTTACAGGGAAATATACTTAACAACAGGCTGAAGCCTAGCCTTTATAGCTCATTATTTTTTTTGTTTTTCTAATTACTTCCACATAAAGACACATTATCTTATATAATTCACAACACAACATGTTGCTTCCCTCTCAGGATTCTACCCACAGATTGAGGCCACTATGTTTTAAATATGTGGGCTATTGTTCATACTTGCGAGACTGGACTGGGTGGAAGGTTGGTGTAAAGGACAAGTTAGAACCCTTTAAATTTTTTAGCACAAATCACTTTAATAAAAAATGAACAGTGCAGCAATAGCCTTGGGAGAATCTCCAGTCCATGAGGATTGGCGATTGAGGAATGCTCATGTCTGACACGGTTGTAAGAATAGCCTTTCAGTGGAAGCCATAAAATGCAACTGTTTAATTATAAGAGAGAACCTAACAAACATTTTTAGGTGGGTTTCCATCATCATGTTCTCATTCTTTTATAGGACCTTGAGCTTTAGCTCCATGTTGATCTTGTGGTTCGTATTTTTTTTCCCTACCTTTTGTCTCTATTTATCTTACTATTATTTATTTTATTTTTATTGATTAATTTTTTATAAATTATTTCATTTGATTTATTTTTTTTTATTTATATAATTTTATATTAATTTTATTTTATTGGTGGTAGTTTGCTGACTCAGTTGATCCTGCTGGGTCCGACACTGTAATGGAGACTGGGGAGGATGTCGGCCCCATTACAACTCCAACCTCTAATGTTTTACCTAACTCTGACCTTCAGACACCCCGTGACCCTGCATAGGACATAGCGGGTATAGATAATGGATGGATGGATGGATGGATAAACCTCTGACAGCCACAAATGGAAATCCGCCATTCATTTTTTGTTACATCATTAGCACCTTCTCTGATATGAACTCTGACCTTGTTGTTGGTAACAGTAAGACTAGTTGTGGTCAGAGTCAGGACAAAGGTGTGAATGGAGGATCAATAAAGTTAAGCCGGTAATGGTTAAGGTTAGGGTTAAAGTTGATTTTAGGATGGATGGCCTTAGTATCTGTGTATGGTCTTCTATGGGAATGTTTGGAATCAGAGCAGTTATTATTCTGGACTGTTTTTTTTGTTTTTTGTAATGTTCACTGTACCCTCTTTGTTCTTTCGCCCAGACAATGAATGGCAGTAATTATTTTCCTCATTACCACACAGAGAGACTAGGATTCTTTAACCGTTTCTGACAGACACAAGGAAGTGCACGTGAGCGACATACACACTCTGTAAGTGGGTGTGGCTCCGCTGTGGATTTATTAAAGGAGATCAGTAAGTCAGTGGGAACAGTAACTAAACAAATCCAGCTTATGTATACCGTCCACTAATCCCACAACCTTATTTTACCTACAACCACTGAAATGCAACACCTTTATTAGCTCAAATTGCAGGGTCAATTGTGTCGATCTTCCTGCTGGTCTGATGACCTGAGCATGTGTAGATGTGGAAGTGTTTGTGTGCCAGCATTTGTGAAAGGGCTTTAAAGGAAGGCAAAGTGATCTCATGGGTTTATGCTGAAACAAAACAACACAAACAAACAAAAAAATATAAACAACCCTCCATAAAGTGGAAACCAAGCTCCAACACAGTAATAACAAAAATTGCAGCTCCTCTGACCAGTCAGTAGAGATTACAGCAGAAATAAACATAATTATAGAATGGTACAACAAACAGTTTTGACCTCTTTAGTTAGATTTCACATCCATGACAACTGTATGAAGGGGAATTTATTTGTAAAATTATATAAAGTTACAAACTTATGTAGCTTTATAGCTTTATATCTAGTCTGTAGTTTCCCAACATCCATCTGCACCAGCTGAGGATGGAATTAAATTCAGGCTTTAGACTCTGAAATTGGGCAATTTCTAAGTCATTCAACTGCATAAACGCTCCAGTGATGGACAGTCCTTCAATTTTTTTTTTCAGTCACTTACTCGTGCACACACTCTGCTCAATCTCATGGATGCAAACTGTTTTTGTTTTTCTATTTTAAACTGTCAATGTTATAAGCATTTTTTTTTTCTTTCACTCACCATCACCATGTAGCTATTTCATTGCGTAACATCATATTTTATTGCGTCAAAACTCCTCTCATGCTCTATTTTTGTTCCTCTTCTGCCTTTAATTTCTACATGTCTTGTGTTTCTCTTGCAGGCGTAAATGGACAGAGAGTGGAAATGGATGATGAGAAGTCTGGTTATGTGGGCTCAAAGGTGGATCTGCGCTGTCGATTCATCAACAGCTCTCCTCCGGTCAAAATCTCCCAGGTATTCAACTGCCCACTGCTGCTCCCTCTTCTGCAGATTAACATTTAAAACACAGGGAAGAATTCACAGTTAGGATACAAAACAAACTACTCTTTACACGGGTGTATATGCTATATAAATACATGCAAGATGTTTGGTTTAATTGAAAATGAGAAATAAGATACATTTATGCCGGCACGTAAAGATGGATTTAGTCATAGCAGTCAAGCTTTGATGGTTTAAGTGCCTGTATGTCTCTAAAATCAGTTTTTAAAATTTGAAACCTCTGATAAATTGCCAGAGCGATTTAACAAACCAAAAAGCTGTTCTCAGTGAGATGGCAGGTAAAGAGCCAGAGGACTTTTGAAACCAGAGTAAGAGATTAAACTGGGATGTGTCAGTTATCCTGGATGAACGTAACCTCCAGTTGCACAACAGCAGGGGTGGATGAGTTGACATGGAGCTTTATTAATTCTGTTGCTCTGATCTCTTCAGTCAGCTGTGAACGTGATCAGAAATGATTTTATTTAACAGTAATTCACAATCTTCTGTGCTCTTAGTCTTAGAAGAGGAGAGTTTGAAACACTCCCACTGGTCACAACTTCATAAAAAGACATAATTTCTCTTGTGATGGTATTTGTTACTTGATGCTTCATTTAAATTCAGTTAAATTAACATTTACATTATGTACACACACAAAACTATGACAGGAAATAATAATGGAAAGCAGTTGTTAAAATATTGAAATGAAATGAATGCTTGTGGGTTTATGCTAGTTTTGATTTTAGGATTTCTGAGTGAATGTTGAAGGAAGATAACAGCATTGAAGTTTGACATTTGGAGTTGTAGATATATTTCCCATAGATCATGAGAAAGTTTACATTATACATAATTTCCTTATTTTCATATTTCTAGTGCAATGTAAGTGTCAATGACTCTTGCCAGAAATGATCTTTTTAGGCATGTTAAGGTATAGTTTTACAGTGTATTTCCATTTTTATGTTGGGATACGTCTGCACCCCTTACCTCATAAAATGTCATTCCAATGTTTGATTGACATCACCCACAGTAAGACCTTATTCTGTAAACTATCACTTTAAGTGTAGCCTAAATATTCCTCCATTCCTCTCCATTTCTGAATTGGTAAATCTGTGATTGACCTTGTTATTTGCTTAAGAAAGTGGTGAACGTGCACATTCTGGAATTAGCTTCACCTGGCTGATGTTGTGGCAAAAACAAACAAAACAGAACAAAAAAAAGCTTCATATTTCTGAGTTCTTTGATTATTTATATCTAAGCAAGACTGAAAATAAAGACATCACATGCGACAATTGAATGGCCACAGAAACAATAGGAAATAATGGATTTAAGCAGGTACAGGAAGGTCACAGAGATGTAGGACAAAACCTGGAGAACAATAATATCTGGCTGACTCATGACGAGTCCTGGGAGCTGCTGAGAGACTCGCAAACAATCGTTACACGTATTTCTTTGTCTGGTTGTGAAAATCATAATTTATCATCTAAACCACATTTCTATACTTATTTTTTCCCTCAAACTTCTCATGCTGGTTTGGTGTTCATGCAGCAGAAGAATCCAGTAGGATACGTCAAGTTCACACATCCATAATCTCTTGATTCTATTTCCATGCAGCAGTAATCTGGAGCAAAAAGAGCAAGAAAAAAAAAAGAAGTTATTTGCAGTCTCGTCACACCTCCCATGTCCTCGTGCTGCACCACACATCCAGTCTGAATGGTCTGGAGGAGTAAAAGCCACATTTCTGTATCTCTTCATTGCACTTCAGTGCCTGATGCACAAAATCTATCGACTCATCC
This sequence comes from Arrhamphus sclerolepis, assembly GCA_037176975.1. Taxonomy (NCBI): domain Eukaryota; kingdom Metazoa; phylum Chordata; class Actinopteri; order Beloniformes; family Hemiramphidae; genus Arrhamphus; species Arrhamphus sclerolepis. The sequence goes on from JBAMYA010000002.1 coordinate 13,916,412, forward strand.
ACAGTCAGGACAGTTTCTTTATAGCACGAGTGCAGTTCATGTGAAGCTGCTTCAGGATTCAATTTTTTATGTTACCATAGTGACCTTAATCACAAGCATTTCTTCGTTTTGATGAGATTATATAAACTGTCTTGCAAACCTAATGCCAGAGAGTTTTCATTTTTTTTTAAATAAATGAATGTTGTTGTTTTAAAGAATATTCAATGCTAAGCTATGCTCCAGTATGTTCATTTACTCACAATTGTCTTAACACGGCACCATACTTGTCTTATTATCATTTATTAATCAAACAAGGCCAAACATATAAAAGAAATGAATCTTTTATGTTTATCACTTTGCCATATTTTGCATTTTGCAGTTAGTCAACATGTTTCTTCTGTGAACTCTTTTTCCTGAGTCTTACGTCTGGTCTCGTTGGCAATAATGATCTGTTGCACCTTAAATTCAGAATAGCAACCTTTGCAAACATCTTTTACTTGATCTTAGTAGCATACGAAACAGAAACAGTTGTAACTTAAAGTGCATTGTAGGTCTCTGCTAATTTAGCAACAATTGATGGAAGTTATGCTTCAATTGTAGACTACATGTGGACCTAAAGTGCTGAAGTTGTGCAGATGTGCTGAGTTGTTTCATTGTACTGCTTTAAACCATGACTCAAAGAGGAAATATGGCACTAAAATACCAGTTGGTATAAACTGGATGGTAGGGAAAGACTGGATTTAATGAAACTGTAAATGTCTGCATGTGCAGGAGGAAAGACGTTATATGATTAATTTGCTACAAGGATTTTCTTTTACCAGTTTTCAGCTGTTTTTCCTCGCATGTGCATGTCCAGTGGACAAGGATGGATGTGTGATATTGGAGCTCTGTTTTGCTTTTGGAAATTATGATTTAACAATCAACAATGCTTTAAGCTGTCTTCATCACCCAAGACAAGTCGTTCATATTTTCCATAGTGATGCTTTCTTACCAACACTGTACAGCTCTGGCTCTTCTGCAAAGGTTGGGGGGCAGCTGGGGGCTTAGTACAGCCCTCTTCTGCTTCTGGAGGAATTATAGTCACTGTTGGGCTGTCTTCATCAGGCTGGAAGTGGTCAGTGTCTATGTCAAATCCTGAGTAATGCAGAGTCCTAAGAATCTGATGGCGCTCACTCTTTCCACCACCTCCCTTTTGATGGTAAGTGGAGAGTGTGTGGTCCTCCTTAGTCTATGATGTCATTTGTCTTGGTTGTGTTCAGAACTAAGTTGCTGCTCTGTCAGATGTTGGACCTACTGACTCTAGTGGAGCTCATTATTATCTGTGATGAGTCCCACAATGGTGGTGTCAGCGACAAGCGAATGATGTTGCAGGAGTGGATAGGTACAGTGTGCAATCATTTAGCAGCAAGATGAAGGGCGCTGGACTCAGAACACAACCCTGTGGCATACCTGTGTTGTTTTTTTTTGTTGTTTTTTTGCTTTTTTGACTGCCAGCAGCAAGAAAAGCACCAGTTCAGATCCAGGAAAACTAGTGCTACACTCGCACCAAAGTCTTGCTCAGCCAGATGCAAGTACCAGTTACATCAGGGATGAAGGGTGGGATTACTTTACCAACTAAAACACTTTGACCAGCTCTGTGTTGAGTTAGTAAAATTGAAATTTATGAAAATCCTGTTTGTAGCTGTGTTGGTGAACATTTAAAAAGGCTGGTCTGCACAGAAGTGAGCATTAAAAACCCCAACTACGACAAGCTTTATTTCGTCATGCTGGTGACATTGACACTGAAGGTAAACACTGTTATCTGTGTCCTTAATGAACCGTGGTCCCCTACAAAAATAAGCTGGTTGAGACATAATGATGCCATGGCATGTTTCTGTACTGGTTCTGTGTTTGTGTGGAAAAAGTAAAAGCAGCTCATAAAAAGTTCCACAGTAGAACAAGCTCTGAACAGCTTGAGCACCAGACGAGAACCGGGACCAGTTACAAGTTGGACTTAAAAACAGCAGATGCGCACTTCAAGTTGGACAAAGTGGTATTACAAGATGTACCGTTAAATTTGTCAAGTTGATCTAGTCACTCCCATGTGGTCATAAGTGGTATTACTATTTAGAGTGGATTTAAATGGTGGTGGATGACATCTTTTTTAAATTAATTTATTTTATTTTATTTTTTTTTTTTTTAAGCTGTAGCTTGTTTGGGTCACTCATGACCTCATATTTCAAGTCATTTGGATGATCTGCTACATGCATGCAGGCTTGCATGTCAGTGATATTAGTAACAGTAGTTGATGATAGGTATTCTTTCCTAGCTGATTGTCCATTTCCAGTGAATTATTGTGAACGCATCAAGAGTTTTAATAATCTAACGCTGTAAGTCTGTGTAAGCTGCTTTTCATTTCATAGTATCCTGTAGATGTGAGGGTCATCTCTGGGTCAGGAAGTCAATTTAAAACCAAGAGCTTTGAAAGCCTGGCTTGTTAGCTTTGTTTTTGTTTTTTTTTTAGCCTGAATTGCATAAAATAAAACCCAGTGCTTGTTGTCAATAAAACCACCAGTGTTGTAATAATAATAAAATTTCAAATGAAAGGTACGATACTAATTTTCCCTTCTTCCTGACTGTCCACCAGGTAACATGGCAGAAGCTGGTGAACGGGACCAAACAGAACGTGGCCATTGCCAATCCCTCGCTTGGGGTGTCGGTGGCGCCACCCTACAGGGATCGCGTTGTGTTCAAGAACGGCGCAGTGAGGCGGCGAACTCCAAATCTCGAAGACACTACCATCATCTTCTCCTCGCTCCGCCTCTCTGATGAGGCCACCTACATCTGTGAATACACCACATTCCCCGCTGGGAACCGAGAGAACGCCGTAAACCTCACCGTCTACGGTAAGGACCTGTAAATGGCGCTCTGACCACTGACAGAGGCTCTGGTGCCACAAAGTTATAGGTCAACATGCTAACAAACTACTAACTTGAAACTAATTGGTTGATTTTACTTTGCACCAGTTTTTTGGTATTTTTCTTTTATCCATGACAGATTTAGTGATGGGAAGCTAACAGACAGTTGGTTCAAATAACAAGAAGTTTCACTAAACTGATATACTGCTGATATACTCTTCAGACAGAACAACCTCCTTGTTTTTCTCTCTAGTCGGTGAATTACGATTGTGTAGCTCTGTCCCACAAATGTTTGATAGGAAAATCAGTTATTGACTTTACTTTTAACAACTAATTTGACAGTATGCTTAGTCTTTGGAAGGCCCATTTACTCCGAAGCTTCCTGACTAATATCTTTGAGATGCTGCTTAAATATTTCTGGATAATCTTCTTTCCTCATGATGCCATCTATTTTGTGAAGTGCATCAGTCCCTCTTGCAACAAAAGACCCCCACAACATGATGCTGCCACCCCCATGCTTCACAGTTAGGATGGTGTTTACACACTTGCAAGCATCTTCCTTTTTCCTCCAAATGTAATGACGGCCATTATGGCCAAACTGTTCTGTTTTAGTGTCATCAGACCACAAGACATGTCTCCAAAAATGAAGGTCTTTGTCCCTGTCTGTACTTATAAACTGTAATCTATGTCTTTTTATATAGCATATGTAAACTCCTGATTTCAACTGTGCATATTGTCAATATATTTCCTCAGCTCAATTGGTTCTTTTTTTATGATGAAAGCTGAATATATGATAGAGGAATCACGTCTTCCGTATATTGTGGATTATTTCATAAACAACCACTGTATAAGAGGAGGTTGTGGTTGCACAAATTTCACCTATCCATATATTCTTTATACAGTTGTTTAGCAGGTTTAATAATGTAGAAAACCTTCTTAGATATGTTATACATCTTATTTTGCTCTAGTCTAGTGGGGCAGATACAACAAATCAACAAAAATTTGATCAATATGACACAGTTAAGCTGAATATTTGACATGGAAAGAAAATACATCACAAAAAGTCTTTGGCCATTTTTTCCCCTTCAGATAATAAATATATTGATTGAATGGTAAATATCCAGCTAAGCAAAATCTTAATCTGTCTATTAATTCTCAAACTATTTCAGGCCTTTGGATTATGAGTGTAAAACACACAGAAAGCGAGGAGAAAATTAACCAGCAAACATAGGAAACAAAGTAGCACAGATGCACCAAAACTGTGAAATGAATGAGATTGTTCTGAATCAGTGAACATTTTATTTTATTGAACCTAATTTGCATAATAAAACAATGTAAAAACAATTAACATATTTGGGTATGATCTATTTATTGTCTCAGTTCGTCCAACAACTCAGATGACTCTGTCCACACCCACACTGGTGGCTCGTTCATCCAATCTGAAGACCCCAGTGGCGACCTGCGTGTCAGCCAATGGAAAGCCTCCTGGCACCATCAGGTGTGTTTTCATGTGTGACTGTCCATCTTCCCCCTTAAAAAATAATTCTGCCTTCCTTTCACCCAGGCAATAACTTGATGTCACTCATAAAACGTTTTTGAATTTACATCCTCTGCTTTCTCTGCTTTTGACATTTATCTTATACACAAACATATATCTACAGGGTCATGTGCAGACATTTGTTGCTCAATATAATTTAATGAAACATATTCTAATAAAAATTTGAAATGATTGCAATAAGATTGATAAGATTGCAGTGTTTTATTGTAAAACTGAGAGCTTTGTTATATAATAGTGGCTTATAAATTTTGCAAAATTGCAACAGCTTAACCTAGTATTGCAAATTTTTTAATCAAATATATTTCCTTTCATAAAATTGTGAACATGAAATTATGACTTTTATGTTGTAAAATTATAAATTTTTCAAAAAAATGCAATTTTCAGTGCTAAAATCAGTAACTTTTATTGTAACTTGGCAACATTTTTGCAAATTTTTGCCATAAAATCTCAAATTTCATAAAACTGTGGATTTCAAATACATTAATAAAATTAACTTTATTAATTTTTTTCATAAAATATTGACTTTCACATAATCTTATTTTTTGACATAAGAATAAGATTTATCCTAAAAAAACTTTTGAGAAAAGTTCCCAACTTTTTGTTGTAAAAATGCTATAGAATTGCAACAATCATAACTTTTCGTCCTAAAATATCAACTTTTGCTAAATCGTAACTAAATTTCTGTTGTAAAATCAAGAACAAATTTAGAAGTATCACAAGTTTGTCACAAAAAGTGATTTATTTATTTTTTTCAGTGTGTAATAAAAGCTTATACATCCCAAAATCACAAATTTTTGACATGAAATCTTTTGTTGTAAAATCACGAAATTTGCAAGGGTCAGTTTTTTGTAATTTTTTTGTTTTTTGTGAAAATAGTGGCTTTTATAGAATTGCACATTTTACAGCAGACAAAAAATGTTTGCTGTAAAATTGTTGCTCTTGCAAAATTGCAACTTTTTGATGCAAATCTGTTATGGTTGTTGGTGAAATAGCTGTTAAAAAGTTAAAGTCATTGGGTAAATTGGAAGGAGCTTGAACTGGTGACTCTAACTCTGTCTCTGTATCTAAATCACCAATAAAATGAGCAGGTGGGAGGCAAAGGTGCCCGGAGAAGTGACCACCCGCGAGTACAGAAACTCAGACGGGACGTTCACCATTCAGAGCGACTACATCTTGGTACCCAGTAAAGAAACACACAAAGAAACGCTCACATGTGTCACGTCGTACAATGAGGAGGTCTACACCGACAGCGTCACCCTCGATATTCAGTGTAAGTCTTTCTCACCAACAATTCAGAATGTAATCTATTAAGATTTGCTGTCGTAAATCTCTGACGGGCTGATTTTCTTTTGTTGCTTGTGCACCAGATGAGCCAGATGTTACAGTGGAAGGGTTTGATGGAAATTGGTATCTAAACCGAGAGAACGTCCAGCTGAGCTGCCAAGCGGATGCCAACCCGGCTGTGTCTCTGTACCAGTGGAAACTGTGAGTTTGATGAGTTTGACACTCATGCAGATACAACAGCAGCGACGTGAAATTGATATACTCCCAGGTCATTAAACCATAACACTTTAACCGAATTAAATAGAATAAAGTATATAGAAAAGATCTCATTGAATATACAAAATATACAGTTTATTCAAGCTATAGAAGATATAGTGTCTGGGTCTTATACCCATTCTTATGCTTTTAAAAAATATATAAATAATATAACATATCTATTATATAATATCAAGGTTCAACGTACTTTTATTATCACCGCAGGACAATTTGCTTTACAGCCAGCAATACACAAAACCATCAAAGATCTCATCAATTCAACAAAACTCAGAACAGTGCCTGATTATATCAATTTCCCATGTGCTCACTGTAAAATGCCCTTTTTGTATTTTATTTTTATTTTGGTTCTATGTTTCATATGGTAGTGTGTAAAGGTCTGGGCACACCAGGTCAAGTTTACGTTTGTCCTGTGTCTATGTGGAACTTTTTCTCTTGCACGGAGGCACTTGCAGTTCGCTGCAGAGTGTATTATCCTGGCTCATCAAAAACCCCTTTCACCCACATAAGCGTCGACTGCAAAGCTCATTACAGGCTTGTAACCCGTACGGGGATAAAAGCGCAGCACTCACTCTGTCTGGGTGATCTTCACTCACAAATGGACTCTTCTATCTTTGTTTTTGATACTTTTTAGTCTGGTTTTCATTTGGGTTCAAACGGGGAGAGACTGTTGCAGCCAAGCCTGCTTCCCCTCGAGTCTGTGATTGGATGCCTTTATAAACTGATCGGTGCTTTTCTGAAAATTTTAATTTTAAAATATCATCATCGGGCTCTAAGTTCTGCAGGCTCTGTGGGACTCCACAGCTGCATGACTTCATCCAGAAATCACTTTAGGTTCTTACAAGTGAATCCTTTTATATTTCTATTGAAATTGGAAAGAATTTTTTAAATGATAGAAATGAACAGCAGAATTTGTCCATTTTTACGTGAACCAGTTTCTGAGACATTGGCATGTTGCAAATATAGTGCCCCCTCCTGTTGAATTTGAGCAAAACTTTACAAACTCCTAAGGAATGTCGTGGTTATGCTACGTGCCAAGTTCGATGATGTTATAGACATTGTGCTCAGAAAATATTAATCCTTGAATCATGATTTTCTAATTGATCAACTTTTAATGGGCTTATGGGAAAATGGGCTTGGCTAGGTAGGTTGGACTCGAGACCACATAAGGATCCAAAGGATGTCTTAATCATCAACAGTAGCTTACTTGGATTATTGTAAAAACTGGAATATATTTGCTATTCATAACACAAATGTGAACGCATGGCTGCCACGTGTATTCTGCATTTGTTTGGCATCTTGATCATGCACAACCTCTAGAAAAAAAATCGAAGATGCGATACGTACAGGCAAGACAGACTGCTAGTGAGTGGTCATGAATCTGATGCATCTACGTCTCATTGTGTGTTGCGATGTGATGAACAAGGGCGGCAATCTGATGAAACAAGAAGTCAGTCGTCGTGGAGGAAATGCAGAAATATTATCAGTGTTTCATGTAATGAATTTCAAACAAACTCAATGATGTTGATTTAATGGTGTAATATATCATCGCTAAGGTGCCCAAACTTTTGCATACCACTTTTAACTGATTTTAGGTCCAAACACTGGCTGAAAAGATTTCCAATTTCCCTTCTACCTGTTCAGTGTTTGTGTCTGTTTACTTGGCAGGATTAATGGCTCCATCCCAAGCAACACTGAAATCAATGGCAACGTCCTCATATTTAAAGGGCCGGTCACGTATGATCTGCAGGGAACCTACATGTGCGACGCAACCAACAGCATCGGGACCAGATCAGCCTCCGTGGAGGTCAGCGTTATAGGTAAGGTTACCTCTGACATATAGTATAACTGCTAATGCTCCTGATGAGAACTCTACTTTTGAAACAGCCAACACGTGTTATTATTCAATATTAATTACTCATTATCAGTCTATGTGTTTTTGTGTGTTTTTTTTCTGTAGAGAAGCCGCTGCCGCAGATTGCAACGAGTGATGTTGTCAGCGTAATTGCTTTATTGTTGGCTGCTGGAGTGCTCATTGGCATTACGATCACAGTCTTGGTGCTCAAAATCAGGACGAGGCAAGACAAATCATCGTACGTACTCTATGTTCACGCCCCACTTTGTCCTTGTGTAGTTTATGCCTGTCATTGCAGTTTTTATTCTCTTTTTTCTTTGTCCAGAAATGGCTCTCCATCCAGAAAACTGACTCAGGCAACAAAAAAAAGACCAGGCGATGACATCCAGGTAAGTGCTTGGCTGCCTTTGGTACTTACAAAACACTGATTTGGACATTTTAGTAAAAACTGTGGTATTTGTTTGGCAGATCAGCAAAGAACTTGAATTCCTGAAAGTATAAAACACTTATAGAAGAAGAACAAGCCCATCAGTCAATCAATGTGCTAATGCACTCTATTTTAATACAATGTCACTACCGCATGTACTGAGGAGGGTGTGTAAGAAAAAATACATTTTTGTGGTTCATTTGTCTGTCAGGACAATAATATTAATTTTCACCACTAGAGGGCAGGGTTGGTTGATCAGTGTGAAGTCTGCTGTGCCAAATACCAATGGTTCAAAGACTGTACATGTGTTATAACAGCCAATAGCTGGATTGGACTCGACTACGATTTTTCTGTAATAGCTTAGACTCAACTCGGGACTGGACTTCAACTCAAACTTTTGTGCCTTGACTGCAACACTGCCTCGACCCACCATGAGTAGGGTCTTCCATCCCTTTTCGAATGAGTACCGCAGTCTCAGATTTGGAGATGCTGGTTCTCATCCCTGCTGCTTCACATTTGGCTTTAAACAGCTGAGGATTGCATCATGACGATGCCAACACACCAACGCCATCTGCAAAACAGCAGAGATAGAATCCTGACTCCACCAATCTGGATCCCATCTCAGCATTTTCTGTACTGGGAAATTCTGTCTATTATTCATTTTGTTTTGTTTATATAAATATATATATTTATCTGTAATTTCCCCTCAGCATTCTGGACGGTTTTATGAAGAGCTTCCAAACACGGCGGACTACGTGAGCTACAGACTGGCTTGTAACAAGGAGGACTACCCAGAGCCCTACTCCCCTCCAATCAACCCCCCTCTGTCGTTTCTGCCCCAGCACCCGTACCCCACCCCACAAACGATGCCAGCTACGGGCACCGGCACCTTATCAAAAAACACTTTTGCTCCTCCTGCACACACCACGGCTGTCTTTAAATACCCCTCTCCGCCAGGTATGGCCTCTCCTCCCCCGGGAATGGCATCATATACTTTCCCCAAGGAGCAGTACGTCTGAAGGAACATCGTGTCACCTGCTCGAACTTCTCCAGTTTCCCCCCCAAATGGAAGTTGGAAAAACTTCGCATTGAACCAAGCTGGACTGTCAGGCAGGTTTATCTGCTCCATCGCAGACAGCTCTAGAGGTCCAAGGGCATGTTGAGATTTGTTGTTGGACTTTGTTTTGTTCTGTCCTTTATCATGTTATGTTTGAAATGGGAAGGTTGTGATTCATGTTAAACTTTTAGGTTATAGGAGGTTCATTTGAAAAAGTATGTTGGATGTGATAATTGTTTCCATCAAACTGAATGGATGGGATGGGATTACCTCTTGATGTGGTATATTTGTCATTTTGTTAAAAAGAAAAAAAAAAGAAGAAAAATACAACAAATGTTATCAGTTTCTTCTTCATCTCCGGGGCCACTCTTTTCATCCTGTGTTGTCAACAGATATTACCTTTTGGTTTTACCTCACTATTTAATGTAACACTTCTATTGTGCTTGTATTTTCTATCATTTATGTTTTTTTCTTTGTAAAGAAAAAAAAAACTTTATATAATGGAAGATTTGTGAATTTTATGTTTATATTGGTGATACTTCGATGTTGGATGAACACTGACGTTTTTAGCATTTAAATAAAGATGATCATAAACAGCAGTTTGCATCCATGAATAAAAGCATCTCAGAAATGAAGGACAACTTTTTATTTATTTATTTTTATTTATTTTCATGTTAGGGAAGCAAAAGGTGTAGCATTTTCAGTTCTAGTCATATCCAGTTAGGTGAACAGCACAGGCTTCAGTTTGAACTAAAATTAAAATACATTTAAATGAAATAAATACAATAAAATAAAGAACAACAATTAATTTCAATGCAATACCTAACTGCCACTTTGCTAATTCAGTTCCTTGCTCTTGATTCCTCAAGTTAAACTAAACAATGAACATGTAAAATAGTTGAAGGCCCCACAGATCCTCTGACAGACTGGGTGGTCATTCCTTTCCTTAAGAGGGGGGAGCTGAGTGTTTGGTTTCAGTTTCAGGAGAATCACACTTCTCAGCTTCCCTGGTGAGGTCTGAGCAGGGGTGAAGGGGTCTCAGCAGTTTCTAAGGTGCACAGTGTGCAAGTGAGTAGTGTCCCATTTTAAAAGTGTCATTGTTCTCTTATTGGTATTAACTATAGAAAAGTGTTTCCTTAGGTTTCTTTAGTCAATTTAAATCCAAGAACAGGATTTTCAAGTAAACAAAAACAATTGTTCTTCGCATATGTCTAACCCCACCCCCTTTTATTAATGAGTGATAAAAGCTGGGCAGAGGTCAGTGCCAACTGGAAACATTTTTCAAAAGGTGAATTCAACATTGAGGACATGATGTGTCCACAGTGTATTATCCAGATACTTGGAGTGTAATGTGCAACATAAGAATTTTCAGTGTGAACACACTTATGCCCTCAGCATAGTATAAAGGTACAAATGGATAAAAGTGTCCTATAGATACTGTAAATATATGTAGAATTAAGATTGTAACTATGACAAACATGGCAGTCTGTATCCTTCTATCTATCTGCTACACGTCCCTGGCCACTCTTTGTATCAAGCTGCACACTCTGTCAATGAATGTCAGCCTTTGAAGGAGTAGGACTCAAAAGGCATGCTATAGCAGGGTGCAGGGACCAAAACCAAAGACACAAGAGACTGATAATAAGAGAAGCAAAAAAAGGAGCAACAGGGTGGAAGACTGACAAGTGTCAGACCAGTAGGAAAAGAAGGATGATATGTACACAAATGCTGATGAGACAGGATAGAGTAGAACATCATAGTAGTTAGCGCACACAAAACAGAAGATAGGAAAGGATAAAACTAGACTGCAAGAAAAAGAGTCAATAAGCATTCTATAAAATACACAGAAGATAAAGAAAACAAACCCCCTGAAACCACAGAGGCAATAACACAAAGAACACGGGGAAACTTAAACCAACCAAACCAAAGCTCAGGTGCATCAGACCGTTTTATCCTGGACCGCATCAGCATTCTGCTTACCATCAAAGATAAACTGCAAGACTATCTGTCCATCCATCCATCTGCTGGTCCGTCCGTCCGTCCATCCATCCATCCATCCATCAATTATCAATACCTGCTTATTCCTGTGCAGGGTCACGGGGGTCTGCTGGAACCTATTCCAGCCCTCTTTGGGTGAGAGGCAGGAGTACAGCCTGGATAGGTTGGCAGTCCATCGCAGGGCAAGGCTGTCTATATTTAAATCTTTTTATCATAAAAGCCTCTGCATTTAACTGTTAAAGCAGAACAAAGTCCTTTTGTTTATATTGAAATATCAGTTTCAATTTCGATGGAACTAGCTCACAGAACTCCAGCAGACTTCACGGCAGAGCAGACTGAGATGCTTAAGAAAGAAAGTGATGGAAGCAAAAATGAGAATGATGAAGGAGGAGACTGTAAGTGTCGTAAAAGCAACTTAACCTCCACCAACTACAGGGACATTCTTAGTTCTATCTGTGCTGCTTTCCACTGTGTTGCTTTAATCGTGGTGTGAAAGGAAATCTGCCCTCAGGCCACTAAAAATGGCCAGATGTGCTGCACCAGAATTGTCAGTGCTGCCATCAACAACTAATGAAAACATCACGAAACTGAGAGCGTCCTCATCCAGTTGTAATTAGATTTCTTGCTGGTTCTCTGGTTGCGTCAGGTTTTCCTGTAACTGTTGCTGTAATTATATATTTATTTTTTAATTTTCAAACCGTTTGATAATTTTCCGGGTGGCTAACATTAACATACTTAGCCTCCATAATTGGTGTCAAAAGTCCAACGTGTCCACTGTGTCTTTTGGACACCATCATTGTCCAAAAGTAAAGAAGAAATGCTTGCTTGTCTTCATTAATCAGAAACATGTTTTTTTTTTAAACTTCCCATCTTTCTTTACGTATCCATTCCTCTGGAGATTTGTTTTTCTTTGGCCATTTTTGGTCCAGACCCAGCACTTACCCAGCCAACATCTGTATGAGGGGCCGTCTGAGATGTAAATGGCCTGAAAAATATGGCCTGTTTGGGTTCTCTTATGTGGTAGACTCAAGACACATGCCCTTTCATCACCCATGTACCTGAGCCGAACCACTGAGGGAAATTCACACGTACACGTACAAAACAGTGGCTGCATTTGAGAAAACAAAACCAAGATTTAGTCGGACATGCAGTCCTGGTTCACATGTGTAAAGTGGTGTAGAACTGGTTTAAACATTAAGTTAATGACTGTATTTGCATACTCTTGCAAGCCAGATTAAATGAGGTGGCGGGCTGGGTTTGCCCCACAGATCTTGAGTTTGATATGTGTGCCTTAGATATGTGTGCCTCCCCCCCTTTCATATCCTTTTTATTTTCAGAGGAGGGCCACTGTCACAGGCCTACCAGACTTAAACAAGTTAAAAATGATTTTTTTTACTCAACTTTGCGCTCACTGTCTGATAATACAACAAGATTTAGTTTTGAACTTTCACTTCTACGAGTGTGTTTTTCTTTGGTGTTCAGGTGAAAATTACCAACTGATGTTCAGACATCAAAACGCAGCAGATTGTCATTTAGTCAAAGACACATCTTTAATCATACGAGATGAATGTGAAAGTCTCGACTGGAGGAGGGTTCCTGTACCCCGGCTCTGACAGGTGATGTACAGGTATGTGCATTAGTGCATGTGTGAGGAAGACTAAAGCATTCACCCATGCAAACGCCTTGTATAATAGATGAGCTTAGCATCACTGTGTTACTCTAACCCTACGTGACAAAGAACGAGGAATAGAGGGATGGAAAACCAGGAGAGCCGCTGAGCCTAAATCAGTTACATTCTATGTTTTCTTTCTTTCTGTCTAATTTCACATTTGTGCCTCCAGTGGGACTCCTTCATAGCTTTGAAAGAGCAGAACACCTGGCATCTGAGGATTCTGTGGTCCAAAACGTTGATCTGTACAACACCTTTGGAGTAAAGAGGGGGTTGGACTTGGGATCATCATGATACCATGGTGGTCCAACTACTAGGGCTGGCCTTCCTTTATCTCACTACGGGTCCAGTCACTTTTACAGCACATGGTAAGGTTCTTTGTTGTCCTTCAAATTATCAATAAAATCTGTCTATATTTCTATCTGCCTATATATCAATCCATTGCATGAATTTAAGAATTTATCAATCTAAGATTAAGAAAAGAAAATACTTTATTAGTATTTATGTTTGTTTGCTGAATCAAAAACATAGCAGATAAATGTATTGGTGTAGTTTGAAATGAAAAAAAACAAACATCTTATACTACTTTAATTTTCAGTTTAAGTGTAACATAACAGTGAGATACTGTTTCTTCTCCTATTGCGACTGATAAAGTTTTTGTTCAGCAATCTATTATCAGATCATGACGGTCTTTCTAAGCTTACGTAATCAGTTTTACAGCTGAACTCTAGCAGGACACATGACACCATCTTCTCATGTTCCTCAACACGCTCAGTCGCGTGGCATGTCAGAGTGTCGTCTCCCCTTCAGCCTTGCAGATAAACCACACGGGGGAGGTGGTGTATCGTGACAGCAATGTGTTTGGGGTGGTGGACAACGCAGTGATCCTGGAATGTGGTGCCACGTTACCCGACTTGTACATCTGGAGCTTCACCCGGCCCGGCTCTCAAACCATTAAAGCACTGGTGTACAATTTGGGGAGGGGGCCGAGGATGCAGAAGCTGGCTGAGGTGATTGGACAGCCGAGAGTGATGCCAAACAGTGCAGCTGTGAGCATCGAGAAGCTGCCTCTGGCTGCTCAAGGGTTGTTCACCTGCCAGGCCTTCTACGATATCGAGGAGGAGCCAGTAGTCTTCTTCTACTATGTCCACCTGACAGTTGGAGGTAAGGGTTTCATTAGGCTTCAGTGCAACAAAGTTTTAGATATTTATCTTTCCTCTTTATGCAGCTCATCTGTGTCTTTTTTCCTTCCTTGTTTGACTGCGTTCACCTGTGTCTCTCCTCAGTCTGCTCACCTCAGCTGTGTCATTGCTGTAATCAGGAGCTGTTTTATTTCACATCGCAGACCAAAGCATGATGAGATTCTACATGCTGTTTTATTTTATTTTATCACAAAAAAGAAAAAAAGAAAAATGAAAAAAATCCGACCATTCCCCTACTAGAAAGGACTAAAAACCTAATTTACAAATTAACTTAATACATTCAATGATATAAGCCTGGCCCCCAAATAAATAAATAAGAACATATAAATAAAGAAATAACTGTGATCATATTCTACGCTTGTCTGATTTTACAAATATTTATTCTTTGGGGGAATAATGAAAATCTCTCTCATCTCAAATTCCCTCCATTTATTAGATCTAGAGATGGTGAACTGTGTTTTGCAAATGTCCTTAGTCCACGTGTCACACTGTCTCCTCAGTCCCCATCAGTCAGCCAAACCTGCTGATGAGTGATGTCTCTCCAGTGGAAGGATCTTCTGTTTGGATGCGCTGCAGTGTGGACAACGGGACTGAACCGATTCAGTACGTGTGGAAGCTGAAAGCTCACGATGGAAGCATCACAAACTTCACAGAGGGGAACAGCAGCATGATCAACCTGACTGAAGTGAACCGGAACCACACAGGCTGGTACCGCTGTGTGGCCAGCAACGCTGTCAACACTGAGATCTCTGACTGGTTGTGGCTGGACACCAAGTGTGAGCACTGATACATCACTTTATTTTTGTTTCAGGGCTGGTTTACTTTTCATTGAGGCTTATTCATAAGTGATAACTCTGTTTCCTCATTTCTGGTTTCTTTTGAAAACAAAAATATACATTTGTCCACATGTTTCTGCTTGTGTTCTAGTTGGTCCAGATGTTCCTCATGTAGACGTGACTCCAGACAGAAAGACAGAGCGAGGATACTCGGCTCTGGAGACAGAAAACGTTTCTTTGTCGTGTCAAGCCCAGTCCAATCCAGCCAGTCAGTACGTCTGGTTCTACAACGACTCCCAGGTCTACACCGGACCACAGTTCACCATCACAGACGTCCTCCGCATGCAAGCTGGTGACTACACCTGCTTGGCAGAGAACTACTACCTAAACAGCAGCTCTAGGAGAACCATCAGCCTGGCTGTCTACTGTGAGTTACACCTTCAACTTCAATTATGTGTCCCCAGAGGTTTCCCAGAAAAGGAGATAACGCACAGAGCACATGGACACAATACCTCAAATGCATAAAAACACTCAGGCACATAGAAACACAGATGCTTAAAAAATACATTGAGTCTGAGATCAAAATACATTGGACTTAATAAATGGTAAAGATTAAAAAGGAGACCATAAAATAGAGTTAGACCTGAAAACACATGATTCAATGACAAAAAGTTGAGATTTTGTGACAAAAATTGACTTTACTTAACTTTAATAACAAAGTTAGATTTGTGATATGACATTGTAATAACTTTACTACAGAAAGTTACAATTTTGTAAACACAATATTTCACAGCAGAAAGTTCTCAATGTACATATATATATATAATACACACACACACACACACACACATATCTATATACATATATATGTATTAAAATTTTCAAAGTGGAGAACTTTGTGATTTTAACAAAAAAAATAACACTTGATTTTTAGAACATCATCGTAATTTTCCGTCAAAAAAGGTATGATGAAGTCGATATAAAGTGTAGAGTATACTTTATGTCCTAAACTCAATATTTCTTATGAAAATGTTACAATTATATGAAAAGATTTTCAAAGCATTTACAATTTTATAAAAGTCAATGACTAGTCAAAAGTTGTAGTAGTCTACTTAGTTACAATGTTGCCATTTTGCAACCAGTCATGATTTCATGACAAAATATAATGATTTGATGTCGAAAATGCAAGAATTTATGGAAAAAAGTCCCTTTTTTGGCATATTGTGAAATTAAAAAAACAAACTACAAGCTAAAGTAATAAAGGTGTGATTTTGGTAAAGTTTATATTTTACGTCAAAAAGTGACCATATCAGGTTCAAAAGTTCAGATTTTGCAAAATTTTTGATTGCATGGCAAAATGTCATACATAGTATTTTCAATGCAATGTGAATGCATTATTGTAGAATTATGTGATTGTATAATTAAACAAATATTACAGAATTGAATTTGTGCATTTTGTTCATGAATTCATGTCCATGTAAGACTCCTGGTGAAGTCATGGACCTGCAGGTTCCTTGTTGTTGTGTTGACCAGGAGACCAGAGCTTTTCATTCATCGTCTTATTCTGTCTCATCCCTGCAGACCCCCCCAATGGCTCCCCGTCCTGCTCTTTGGAGCCAGCTCTGAATCATACCTCTCTGAAGTTGCTCTGCTCCTGGCACGGTGGGTTTCCGTCCCCTTCCCTCCACTGGACCGGAGACCTGATACATTCAGGCCAGGAGCAAGAGGACACAGAACAACAATTCAGTTTGCTCAACAGTAAAAATATCTTGCTGCCCTCTGGAGGTCTGAATTCTTCCAGCAGCTTGTTTACATGCCAAGGCTCTCATCCTGCTTTGAAACAGCTGTCAGAGTGCAGCACACACACATGTGAGCACCGAAATAACAACAAAAATAAATTAGAACAGTCACAATGAAGCAGACTTAAATGTTGCACTGATTGTTTTCTAAACCTTTCACATCTTACTTTCACATCTTACTACTCCAGATGTTCCCCCAGCAGAGCCACAGTGTTTTTCCAATGTGACCACTGACAAACAGTTTCTGATCTTATCCTGCTCCTGGGACGGAGGGGTCCCGACAGCCTTAGTGTGGTGGGAGGGCCCCGGAGTAAAGAGCAAAGGTGGTGAGGAAAACTCCAGCATCCTGGTCCTCCACTATGGCAGTGCTCGCAGTGAGAAACCATACACCTGCTACGCTACACACCCACTTCTGGTGCAAACCAAGACCTGCAAACTCACTCTGGGTCAGTGCTCATTCCACCTGCACAATGCAACAAACGCCAGACATGATACAGAGATTATTCGGTGCATTTCCACCTGTAATGCAACATAGATTTTAATAGATTAAAATACATTATACCCACTTCCATTTTTTGTGACTTGACAACATACTGGCAGTTCATTTGGACAGTGACATTTTGTTGTTTTATCATTTTACTGGTAGACTGAAATCATTTACTTTGTGAACATAGACTTCAAGTGCAGACTTTCAGCTTTAATTACAGATTTGACATCCAAGTTGGAGCTGGAGTTTCAAAGTTAGAGCTCCTAATATGTGGTACCTCGCTGTCAGGGGCTCAGAAGTTTGGGTGTGGGTTAACATGTGATTCTAGGCTAACAAAAAGATAATTAGATTATGTTTTGTACTGTTGCATTAAAGGCAAGACCTGTTCTATACCAACTTCTCTGGACAGATAAAAAAAAAAAAAAACACAAAGTAAATATCTGGCTTTGCCTTTAATGCAGCCCCCGTCAGTAAACCCTACCTCCTGCTGAGTGATGCTCCAGTGGAAGGATCCTCTATCTGGATGCGCTGCATTGTGGAAAATGGGACCAAACCGATCCAGTACGTGTGGCAACATGAAACCAGCCGCAGTAACTTCACAGTCTTCACACAGAACAGCAACAACTTCATCAACGTGACTGACATGAACCGAAACCACACTGGTTGGTACCGCTGCGTGGCCAGCAACGCCGTCAGCTCTGAGCGCTCTGACTGGTTATGGATGGACACCATGTGTAAGTGTTAACATGGTATTGTATACTACATTTGTTCAAAGTTTCTAGAATAGATAAAAAAGACAAAAACATGCATCAATGTACTAACCAACTTCTTGACTGAACATTGAAAACAATATGTAGCCTACAGTAACAAGAAATGTAACTACCAAGATAACCATAAAAATATATTTGGTCATATTCACAAACAATTTATGATCTCTATGATTTATAATGAAACATTTAGTTACTCTCCTGCTGACCTTAAATGTGTCCAAGGTTTTGTTACTTTTAAATTTAAAAGTAACTAATTTAAGTTGTCATGTTGGTGGTGTGATTCAAATTTTTATATTAAAGCTCAAAAACTGCTCTCCATTTGTTTGAAATTCACATTCTCACCTTTTTATCTCAAAAACCCATGTAACACGGTCTTAGTTTTATCCACTTCTCTGTCTGTTAAGGGCCTGCATGAAAACTTTTTGTCAGAAAAGTCACTCTGCTGGTGACTTTACTCTTGTTAACACATGCTTTAAGTGTTTGTAGTGAATCCAATTCAACACTTCATACATTCTAGATTTTACTATCACCAATAGTCACCAAACCATGTAAAAGTTAGGTTTCATATTTCAAGGATACTCTTCAGTTCTGTCACAGAGTAAGATTAAAAAACAACAACAAAAGTTTGTTAACCTGGGGCTTTCCTACAGTATTCCCTTGTGATGTCGCTATGTGATATTTTACTCTAATTGTGATCTCTGGGTATCATTTTCACAATGTGCTGATGTTACCACAAACTCCATGTAGGTATTGAATGTGAGAGGGTTTTTCAGCGCTCCTTAATGACACCCATCCTGCGCTTCAAAAAACACATTTACTCCCTTTAATAGAGGCCCTCCGTGCCATTTGGGTTATTAAATCCTGACTTAATGATTATCTTTTTGTAAATGTCTGTGAAATCCATCTTTTGTCTCCATTTATATGTTGATGTTCTTTTTCCTCAGTTGGTCCAGATGTTCCTCAGGTAGACGTGACTCCGGAAAGAATAACAGTGCGAGGATACTCGGCTCTGGAGAGAGAAAACGTTTCTTTGTCGTGTCGAGCCCAGTCCAACCCAGCCAGTGAGTACGTCTGGTTCTACAATGACTCCCAGATCCACACCGGCCCACAGTTCACCATCACAGAAATCCCTCGAACAAACACTGGTGACTACACCTGCCTGGCACAGAACACCTATCTGAACACCCGCTCCAGGAGAACCATCAGCCTGACTGTCTACTGTGAGTGTGACCTCTAAAAGTTTTATTAACATTCCTGGTGCTCTGTTCTACCCTCTATACACTGCTTGACTTTTGGGTTGTCACAGGCAAAAGATGATCATCTTAAAAGATCTGTGGCAAAGTCTTCATTGGTGTTTATACAGTGTGAGCAGGTTGGCTACGGCTGTCCCATTGGTCTCGCTGCCAAAGATCGCCTGTGGTAGTTTTCTGACAACCACTTCATCTACTGACTATCCAATTTTGCAAAACACGATTCATAAGTGGGCAGCATACACATTCATCTCGGGCTTTGCAGATTTGTGCCTTTCCGGGGTTTTCTGTGCCAGTGACTTCCTCCAGTTATTCCAGGCAAAGTAAACAGGATAAGCCCCAAATGCAACGTATTATGACATGTCAAATAACACACAGATCCAAAGAGTAATAACAGAAACAACATTTGTAATGGACAGATGTACCAACATATGAAAGTGGAGCATAAATGGACCTTTAGACTTCTGCCCCCACAACACAAATCTGGATAAGAGGTGGTTAAAGGGTGGATCCTTCTTACTAAGTATAAAACTATCTTCCTCTATTACTTTACTTCCATTATAAATTAAAAATGCCTCTTTTAATGCGTTTCACTAATCTTAGAGCTACTACACATGGGATACACTCTAGGTCACGATAGGGTTGGAGGTGCTGGCTCAGTGGTGGGGAGATCTGTAGTGGGCCCTGGTGCCCCTGGTGGTTGTTTTCATCTCCTCACTCTCCCTCTTGGCATCCCTCCTATAACTTTATGGAGGAGAGCTCTACTCTAACCAGCAACACCACCTGTTAGCTTAGACTACACCCAAACTCCACCTAAATCTATCTATCCAATCCCTGCAGACCCACCTGATGGCTCCCCATCCTGCTCTGTGGAGCCAGCTCTGAATCACACCTCCCTGAGACTGCTCTGCTCCTGGCTCGGTGGGTTTCCGTCCCCTTCGCTCCACTGGACTGGTGACCTGATACCTGCACAAGAACAGGTCAACACATCTCGACAAACAAACCAACTCAGCACAGATGTGTCAGTACCTTCTGGAGGTCTGACTGGTAACAGCAGCTTATTTACCTGTGTGGGTTCCCATCCTGCCCTGAGACAACTGACAGATTGCAGTACACATGCATGTGAGTTCAAAAACAACAAATTAAACAAAAAATAATTGTGTAGATTTTGTTTTCTGAACATTTCACTTTTCTGTGGCCAGATATTCCTCCTGCAGAGGTGGTGTGTTTTTCCAATGTGACCAATGACAGAAAGCATCTGATACTGTCCTGCTCCTGGGATGGAGGGGTCCCTAAAGCCTTAGTGTGGTGGGAGGGCCCTGATGGTCAGAGCAAAGACGTCAACATCCTGGTCCTCAGTTACAGCACCTTTCACTTTGGGAAACCATACACCTGCTATGCTAAACACCCACTTCAGTTCCAAACCAAGACATGCAGCCTGACATTGGGTTAGTACTTCATTTTATTTAATTGCACAAAAAACACTAGATGGAACGTGTATGTGAAATACTTTATAAAGTCATGCGAGCATTAGGATCACTTAAAGCCACAGTATGTAGCATCACCACTTCTGATCCCAGAGGGGAATATAGACGTCTTTGTCCCATGAGAGGTCCACTCTGTTGTGTCTTACATCAGGAGCTGACAAATTCATTTTCAGAAGTGGTGTTACCACTTGAAGTGCCTTTAAATTTATAGCTGCTGAAGAATTGTGATTCTGACAAGCACAAATTGTGACACTAAGTGCCCTCTGCTGGATAATACATTTTATTCTTTACATTCTTACATCCTATTTGATTATATCTGGATATATCATCTAAGGAAGATGGATGTCGCCCCATCATAAGTCTGGAGAGGTGGGCAGGGATATCAGCATGTATTATGAGTGATGTAATAGTATGATAGGATAAGCAGCACCATGAATTTAGCCAACTACAAATAGGCCCACTTAAAAAATCAATATTGGTTGAAGTATACACCACATTTAGAGTATTTGCACTGCTTCAATTGCTTGTCAGACATATTTGGATTTTTTCCAGTAATATATTATTGTTAAAGAGGAAAAACTCTTGCAAAAAATTGAGGGTTATGATCTATAGCTGCTTTGTAAAGCCCTTTAAATCACAGAGCAGAAACTCTAGTTCTGTTTCTGTCAAGGAACATGGCATAACAGCTGCAGCTTTTTGTCAGAGAGGGATTTCTGACAAATAAAGCATATAGTGAAATCAATATTTGTCTTTCCAGTCCATTGCTCTTCTTTGCATAGCTTCCAGCCTGATTTCCAGACATGGATCAGGAAGTTAATTCACTCATAGTGAATAAGTAGCTCATAAAAATCCACTTAAAAGAGTAAAAAAAAATCTACAAATTATGAGAAATTCTTATTTGCTTTCTTTCTCAGCTGCTTTTTATTTCTTAACTATGTTTTGCTTTACTGAAAACAAGTCTCTACATGGGGTCTGAATACTCACTAAATATAGCTACAAAGTTGCTAATTTGGCGAGACTGCTTCTTTGCCACAGGAAAATGAACTTTAGCTCCGTCACTGCCACCTACCGGGGTGGAGTGTTTCCATCCGCGTTCCCAGTGTGTCAGAAATGTACACACATGTAAATTGTGACTTTGTCCTAAATGCAGTCCCCGTCAGTGAGCCACAGCTGCAGATCAGTGATGCATCTCCAGTGGAAGGATCTACACTGCAGCTGCGTTGCAGTGTGGAAAATGGGACAGAACCAATCCGGTACGTGTGGCAACGTGAAACCAATAATCACCACATCACAACCATTTCAGAAGGTAACAGCAGCGTCTTCACCATCACCAACCTCAAACGCAACCAGACTGGCTGGTACCGCTGTGTGGCCAGCAACTCCATCAACAGTGAGACCTCTGAGCAGCTCTGGCTGGACACCATCTGTGAGTAGAAAAAAATTGCACATTAACACAGAGAAAAAAAAACAACTCAATAAGTATTTTTTTTCTTAGCCCAGTGGCTGTTTTTGTGGTGTAAGACAAATTTTATCACAGTTCTAATCATGAAAAGATGGAGTGTTTTTCTTCTTTTGATTTTTGGTAACACCCTTTCGATGAGAGTGGAAATACTTAACAAGAAGATGTGCCATTTTAAACGTAGTTATATTAGTTATTTACAAATTTACAAACTTGTACTTTCCTGTGTGAATATCTGTGACCTCCACCTATTTAACACATTCATGTTCTTTCTCGTCAGTTGGTCCAGATGTTCCTCAGGTAGACGTGACTCCGTACAGGGTAATAAACCAAGGATACTCGGCTCTGGAAAGAGAGACCGTTGCTTTGTCGTGTCGAGCCCAGTCCAACCCAGCCAGTCGGTACGTCTGGTTCTACAACAACTCCCAGGTCTACACCGGACCACAGTTCACCATCACAGACGTCCTCCGCGTGCAAGCTGGTGACTACACCTGCCTGGCACAGAACTCCTACCTGAACACCCGCTCCAGGAGAACCATCAGCCTGACTGTCTACTGTGAGTCAGACCTGCACTCAGTCTGAACAACAAATAGTAGAATGTAACAAAGACTTAAAATGATGACAGTTATTATTTTCACTTCAAGACAACTAGAAGCTTAATCTCCTTTGATTTTGAGTTAATTTTTAAAATACTTTTTAACCAGTAACAACAGAGGGGCTGGTATAATGTGCTTGTTTTGTTTCACTAAACATGTGGTGTCTAAAAACTGGTTGCCCAGTACAATTCTAGCTTCTAAAGTCAATGTCAAAGACACAAAAAAAACATGAGGTCACTTTCTGGAATAAATATCAAACAAATGGATCAGGGATGCCAAACTATGTTTAATCACCATGGTTGCCGTCGAAGGATCAATCATTTGTTTTCTCAACCAGCTGTGATGTCAGATTTCTCTCTAGTTCCTGGACTCGATCTATGATGGAGTTTCTGGCTATTTTGACGTAAAGATCCTGCATCTGGTCAGGACAAACCTCAATTTAAAAATGTAGTTTCTATAGATCTTGATGTTTTCCTTGTTGACTAAGGTTAGCTGATTTAGCTTGTTGTTTGGTGTATAGGCTACTGCTAGAGTATGCTAACAAAATTGTAACTTCTTGTCCTTAAAATTTTGTTGTAAAATAACAATTTTCTTCTTTTTTTCACTTTTTCCTAAAAAAAAAAAAAAGAAAAGAAAAGAAAAAGAAACTTCTTCTTGAAAAATATTGCAAATTTTGCAAGATTGAGATTTTTATTTTGAAACCAAGACTTTTTCTCATAAAATCACAACTTTCAGAAATTAGAGGACAATTGCAACTTTTTGTCCTGAAATCGTGAATTTTGTCATTACAAAATTTTTATGACAAAACAGTCTCATATAATCGTCACTGTTGATGAACTGTTCAAACCGTTCATGATGTAAAAATCACTAATTTTGGTTGTAAAATCACAACATTTACAAAATTGTTACTGTAGCTTAAAATCTGCATAGGTAGACTTCAGGTGATGCTCAAGCTCCTCCCCCTTTGTCCTCCATCTTGATAATTGTCCCTCCTGAAGAACAACCATTGAGCAGCTATTTCAGGATCAAAAGTATCATTCTTTCATCAAAAACATAATCCAAATCACAATTTTCGAATAAAAATCGGCTATTTTAGGGGGAAAAAAGATGTAATTCTATGTTTAAAAAAAGCAAACAAAAAATATGATTTTGTAAAATTCTATTTTACAACAATAATCTTTAGTACTGTTAGAAAGTATTGCTTTTGTGAAAGTTGATATTTGTTGTAAAAAAAAAAGCTAACGTTTGAGAAGTTAAACATTTGTTTTTTATGACAAAGTTGCTAAAACAAAAAAAGGAATTTTATGTAAAAAAATTATGATTTTGTAAAAATATAGCTGCCTTATATCTCTGTGATTGTATGGTTATAGAAATCAATGACTATGATTAAAACAAGCAGTACTGTAGCTATATTATATTATATGATATTTAACTGAGAACTCTTGCCTGAATCTTACATGGAACTGAAGTTTGGTAATCCCACATCTGCTTAATATTTATTTAAGCTCTATAGTCTAACTACCCCGATGTTGTACATAACCACCCAACATTGCACTCCCTGCAGACCCCCCCGACAGCTCCCCGTCCTGCTCTGTGGAGCCAGCTTTGAATCACACCTCTCTGAGGCTGATCTGCTCCTGGCCCGG
>JBAMYA010000002.1:13940980-13955195 GCA_037176975.1 Arrhamphus sclerolepis
GCTGCTGGAACCACAATTTCCCTGAGGGAGACCTCAAGGGATAAATAAAGTTCTATTCATTCATTCATTCATTCATATATTCTTCCTACATTTCACTGAGAAAACTTGAATTCAATCACTAATGCATTTCAGGACATAATAGTTATTCTCTTAACCTATTTACTCATTTATCTATCAATAATTATGACTTCATGAGCTTTTTCACAAATAAGATTGTTTCGGATAGAGAGAAAAGCCATGGCATCTTCCCTTTGACTGTCACTGATGTATCATCAAGTAGATGTAAAGTTACTGAAATTAAACCTTTACCTAAAAAAATTACTTGAATAGTTTTACTTTGAATAATTTATCTTCAGTGTGTCAATTATTGACTTATATCCAGTTAAATAAACAAAACTGAATTTGACTTTAGATGTTTCGTGATTACTCAAAGCCACCAGGGTGGTGTCTGATTGTTCCATAAGTCACACTCCAGGCTGGAAACTACCTAAAACATATGACTACAATCATAATAAAATGAGATTAGCAAAAAAAAAGGAAAGGAAAAAAAAGCTTAGCAATTGTAATGATCCCCAGAGGGCCTTGATCTCTACATCATATAGTTATTGTAGGATTACATGAGAGGCAGAAGCGGCTGAGATAGCAGAAATCCAGGGAGGAATAGTGACATATTCTCTAAGATGCCTGGAGGAGCCTGCTTGCCATGTATCTGGAAAAACTGTCTGCAATTGTACCTCAGAGAACTTGTGCTGCTTTAAAGGAAAAGAATGTCTTTGATGCAAATTGATAATGAATATTATTTATGATGTTAACTTTGGAAAGCATACGAGCTCAGCGTGTCATGTGCAAAACATCTGCACAGTAGTGTAAACTGAGTTGAAATGATAGCAGAATCAAAAAGGTACAGTAGCTGTTAGTTCTGGGACAACCTTATATGATTATTACAGCCCACTTCTGCAGTACACAATCACATAAATGCAACTTTGGGTTGACTTTTTACTACAATACAGTACGATACATTTGTTGGTCATGGTCATTCCCTTTACGTTGCCATGATGTTGGTTGTGGCACATATATGTCAACATGCATTTACACATATTCTGAAATCACATGCATGAATACTGTATTTGCATACACACAAAGACACATAAATGCACACATTACATCCCGAGTATGACATACAGCTGCTAGCAAGTCACATGAGCCAAAATGTTTTTTCCCCAGAGGACAAACAGCTGATCTGAGTTCATCTGCTGAGTTCATCTGCTGTTGATAGTACATGGATGCCAGGGCTAATACACAGATGAAGAGTAAAATAAAATAACAATCATAATAATTTTGCATGAGTAATGTCAGAAATCTCTCTCATTTTAGCAAGCCCTGGTTTCCTTTGGGAGAGATAGTAACAAGGGAATAAAGTACTATATCATAGATGAACCATTTAAGAGATGTACTTTTGCTATGTAGGGATTAACAACAACAGACTCTGCTACTGTGATGGGAGGCCACTCCAGTGCATTTTTCAGTAAATATTGCTTTCCCTGCAACACAGAAACTTAATATTGAACTGTATTAGCTGAACCTTCACATCTCTGCATAAATGCATCAAGTTTCAGTTTCCAAGTTTGAATCCTGTACAAATGCATCCATCTTGTATTTCTATGCATTTTTTACAAGGATACTGCCTGCCATATCACATCGAATGACATCCAAAGTGCACAATGCTTTTTCCTACAGTATTTTAAGTCAAAATAGAGGGGGGTTAAGTCTTCAGTGGCTTTAAACAGGGCATGTTATAAAAAAAATCTCTTTTTCTGCCATTGAATGATTGTATGTAGGTGTCTTAAGTGACTTCAAAATTTTATTCAGGTCTACCTTGGTCAGATTTCAATTTTCAGATTTGCAAGACTGTTGCATTGCAAACCCAACTCAAGGCAAAAGGTTTCAGCCCCTTTTTATGTCCGCCCACATTTAATTTCATATCATCTGACAATGCTACTGTATGCCTCAAAATCAATGACATTAATGATAAGGTCTGCATAAACATACATTCTGAATAATCATCTGAAATTCTTTACCAAACCATTATTTTTCTCTGAAGACTTAGGAGGGCTCTGTAGAGTTCAAAAACAAGTCCAAGACCAAATAGAAGGTTTAAAGAAGGCCTTCTACATGCCACTCCCAAATGAAGCTCAGTCACTGACTCCTTAATCTATATGCACTACTCAAAAGAGGATCTACTATTTGCTTGTTTAAAAATGTTTCGCTGAAAATTTAAATAAATAATATTAATAATGGAATGTAATTATTTTTTCATGTCTCTCCTTTCAGCATGAAACAGGACATAAATCATTCAACAAGTCATCAAGCCGAATATTAAATATGTAAACTGGCAGATTAAGTTACTTTTAAATCTGAAAGCTAAATCCTAAGAGATTAGTGTTGACAAGGACTGCGAAGGAATATTTGCCTTATGTGTCTTAATCTATAGATAGTGCCATCTACTCTATAGTTCATGTTTTTTCAGCCTCAAATCAATTGGTTTGTGGCTGGCTGGACTAAAAAGATCTTAATAAGTTCTCTATCTCTTGATCCTGCCCATACCAGTGTGTTAAGCTTTGGGCAAGAATCTTTTGTTGACTGCTTCATCCACAATTCATGAACTTCCATCCACTTTTTTCCCTTAATTCTGGGGAAAATAAACCCCTCCTTATTCAGAAACATGAGGGTTGCCCAGCAACCAGAGTGAGAACAGCCTCCAAGCAAAAGTGAGGATCAGCCATTGTTGTCCTTTAGGATCTGTTCTGATGCTGCATTAAGGATCACATGTCTGCATCTTAGCTTGTTCAAGGCTGTAATAATAAAGCTGTGTTACAGTACAGTAAATTTTGAACTAAGAATTTTTTAGGGGAAATATTTTCACAGTTGACATGAATGTGAATTGGTCAAATCTGTGTTCCCTCTTTATCATGTTTGGGTAGCTACACAAACAGCACAGACCCTCATTCTGTTGCCCTGTCCTCATTAGCGAGACAGGTAGCATGAGAGCTTTGGTGACTGTGAGTAAAAGACGCAACTCGCTAAAAATAATTCTACTGTGAAATATTCATCAGATCATGACAGAATATTTTCAAGACTGAGGCGTTTTATTTCCCCAGTATATTATATTTCAATTGCTCCACAGCCTCTTCTCTGAAATTCAGCTTTCCTTGGAGGAGTCAAGAGGCAATCTGCAGGCACTGGAGGAAATAAAACAAGGTCGACCAGAAAAGCACCAGGAGTTCAGAGTGAGACACCGACCAAGTCCAAGAATATCTTAAAATGAGCTTCAGCTTTACCTAACAAGCCTTAACGCTTCTAAACAAGTCAATACAAATGCAGCAGTAGATTGTTAAGAAAGAAGACTCAATGAAATAATACAAAGTAAAGTAAAGGCACTAACAACTTCAGAAACAAGGAAATGTTTTCCCACGGTGCAATGCTAGAATGAAGATCTTTGTGTCATCTACATGGGTTCTCTCTAATTTATAATTGCGCATGTTAACACGAATCTATTCAAATATTTATTTCAACAATGGATCCAGTTAATTTTCATTACATAATAGATTTTTTCCCTTTTCATTATAACAAGATTCTGTGGTTTTCCTCAGTTCATAGTGCTTGGGTTTCCACTTACCACTGGTTAATTTAAAATTCCCAGAAGACTTTTTCACACTAGAGCAGTGGCTAAGCATTGTACCTCTATATACTTTAAGACAGAAAGATGGATTTGTGTAGTGACAGCAGTGTTGTTGGTTAGAGCAGTTGTTACCACATGCTGCTGTCTCTGGACATACATCAGTTTTGAGGAGCCAGTTTTCTTTAAGCTTCTTTTTCTTCTATTTCTGTACATTCCATAGGTGAAGAAAAAAAACTCATGAAAGTTTAAACAGGAAGCAATTGTTCTTTTTCCTTTTTTTAAAAAAAAAATACAATATTAGTATTTAGCCAATCATCCATCCATCCATCCATTATCTGTACCCGCTATGTCTTGTGCAGGGTCACGAGGGTCTGCTGGAGCCTATCCCAGCTCACTTCGGGCGAAAGGCAGGGGTACACCCTGGAAAGGTCGCCAGTCCATCGCAGGGCCTTAGCCAATCATAAGTGTTGAAAGTGTTCTTGTTTATTGGTCATTAGATGGAAAGTAATGTCATTAGACATTAGCATTAGCATTTGCACAAATGCAACCACAACTGAACTAAAGTAATGACGGAAATATTGTGGCACAATAACAATTATTTCATCCAATGTCTTTTTTTTATTAATTATTAATCATTAGCACATCACATTATACTGGTTAAGCTTTACCTACACAAACTAGCTTAGCTGGTGAAAGCTAGGCTAAAATTTGTTGTTTTTTTTGTTTTTTTCAGACAGTAATTAAAGCTGATATAACAGGGTGGATGGTTGTTATTTTCTACTTTAAATATTCTAGTTTAATTTCTTCAAATTTGGCTGGTCAAAATCTGTTGTCTTTTAAAGTAATAAATTAAACTTTTTATTGTTGTTGTTGTCGTTTCTTGTTCCGTTTTGTTTTTTAATAGTCCCTCTAATTTTGCTCTGGATAGCTCCAGTGACCCTGTCTTTATTAAACATCCTTGCAGGTCAGGAGAAGCTTAGTTTGATGTTATAACTCTATTACCGCAGAACAACAGGTGCAAAATCAACCCAAAGCACACCCAGACGTCCACACATGCTCACACAGGCCCCTCTGTCCCAGCCTCCGGATAGAGTGGGTGCTTTGATATGATGCCCACAGCATCTCCCATTCCCTGCACTGCTCTGCCATCATCTCTTTCTCTGTCATGCTCATCCTTCCCTTTGCATGCTCCTTCATTTCCTCCCCCATCTTAGTCTCATCAAGCTTTCTTTCCTTTTGATTAGCACCTCCCCAATTTGAATCCATATCACTCCTCTATTGTAGTCCATTGAGCTTTAGGCCATATAACAGACGGAGAAGCTGCTCAGTGTGTTTGTGGGTGGATGTGGGTGTATGTGTACATCTCTGTTCAAAATGTATGTTCCTCCGTGTGTCTGTATGCCCTGCTCTGTACTGGGCATCTGTATCTGTAGCTCTTTCCCCATCTTATTACATGTGCTGTGACTCAAACATGTTCAGATTGGGTTTCCATGACTACCGATGCCCCACTTAAACCGCCTGCTCCAGAATGCCAGTGTACGTACATACATGCATAAGATATATATTCATTAAACATATGCATATGTTCAAGTGCATATGTGTGCATCCAAATGCAGTACTTGAATCTGTGGATTTCTTTGGTAAAAACGGATGACTAAAGGAGTTTCCTCTGTGGGTGTGCATATGTATGTGTGTGTGTGTGTGTTTCCCCATAATAAGGAACACTGTTTAATCTTTAATGCAGCTGAAACTACAGCAGGCACACAGTCAGAGCCAGAGGGAGTGTGTACTCCAGCACAGACTTCCTTACCATGTCAGCGGGGGACTAAATCAAGGGACACAGTATGGAACTAGAGGCGTACTAAGAGAGTGCATCCTCTGCCAAGGCCAATGGTCTGACTGTGATCTTGATCTGCACCAGAATTTTATGTCTTCTTCTTACGACTATGTTAAGTCAGTCAGGTTCACGAAGTTCACCCTGCTTTGCTATCTGAAGTGTGAACTAGAGAGCATCATCTGAATTTAAAGCCTTCCACCTAGTACGTGTGCTTGTGCAATGTGCTTGTACACTCTAATGTAGGAACCGGCCCTCTGTTCCTCTCTGAGTGAGGGTAGTTTGGGAAACATAAGAAAAAAAAATTATTTAATTTATATTTTTCACCCTAGTTTGATATATTTTGTTGAGCCTGAATTCAATGACAAAAGAGCAGCAAGTAGGAATTTTACGACTGCCTCGACGGTACAACATAACTACAAGACAAGTCTCACTTTACGTGCATGTTACTGGGTCGATAAAATTATATTTTCCTTAATTAGGTTTTCAAGAACTATACATGTTCAGACATTTCCAGCAATTAAGACTACTTTTACATCCACAGGCTGGGAACAAACGACTGAAGAATCGTGTCAGGTTCTTTACGGATTTAAAACACATTTTTAACTTCTCGTGAATTGGTGAAACTCTTTTACAAAATAAATGACTCCCCCTGAAATATTTTCATGCACTTAATCCAAACTTAAACTGACTGAAACACAAACACATGACAAAATTCATGTGTTTCATCAATGCTTTTTTTGTAGGGTCCCTTGTCTGAGAAGATTTGTCCTAAAATAAGATGAAGACAAAAAAAAACCACAGTATTAAAACATGATCTCATTTCCTAAATGTTCTGACTGTAGTGCTTCAGGATCTACTGATCCTTAAATTAAGAGGTGAAAGACAGAATAATTTCACTTCTTTGAGACTCCTAGGTACAGGGACAATAGCGCCATCACTCACTTCTTGCCTTGAGTATAAAGCAGTCAATGGTATGAAGGAATTCCAAGAAAATTATTAAATGTTTGTTTTTAATTCATAGTTCATCTATTCAGCATTTTGCAAGATTATAAAAAACTATTTTCTCCTCAGCCCTATGGGATTATGGAAAGACTGTGGTGGACTTTGGCCCTAACTGTACAAAAAAGACCGTAAAAGAGATGAATCCTCCAACACACATACAGGTTTACCAAGAAAAGACTGGGCACCAGTAAAGTCAACGTTGTCCTCTTTGGAGAAATAGATGTTGCTATCTCATGATGCTATTTTTGGAGGAATAAAGCTGTGTCGTTTCTTTCTTAGGTATGGAAAAATAAAATATTACTAATGAAATGTGTGTGTATTTCGTCAAAATACCATAGCAATACAGTAAAATTGTTCTCTTTTCAATTAAGAATTTACAGCTCTGTTCATATCAGATGGTTTACATATGTGGAGTCAGCGGCTTCACTCTGTTCCACCTCATGCTGCCAAGGAGTCTGTCTGTTTTGAGATCTATCCTACAGCTTTGCACAACCCACTCTTGAAGTAGAGGAAATGTGACCTTGATGTCCCTCAAAAAGTATGAGAGTTTTCAATTTAGTTGTCGCTGTAGAGCCAAATGCATATGTTCTCATGCGCAGAAAATGTTTGTTTTGTTTTGTTTCTTTTTCTCATAACATGCCCCCTTTAAAAATTTCACTTGGTAAGTTGAACATCATTGTACTATCTCAATCATTCAGAGTCCCATGCACCAACTGAAATGTGACAAAAAAATTGAAATGTGACATCTCCCCATTATATTTAGATTGTACAGTGCATTAGGACACACAGAGGGTAAGAGAGATTATTGCAGGAAACGTGAACAGCCTTATTCATTTTTCTGTCAATGTCGTATGCATGAGCAGGCTACGATACTATGCGCCTGAGAGCACACGGTGATCTTATGAGGCGCACACACCACAGTGAGAGGAAGAAAGATCCATTTTTCTTTGTTGCCTCACACGCTCAAGCACAGATCCGTGTGCACAGTGCTTAACACATTCTTTACGTCATCAGTGTACACACCTTAACAAATTCAGACCCTTCACACACACAGAGACACATACGCTCATATAGGAAACTCCTCTAGTGTGGGTGTTCAAATCAAAACAAATGCTGATGAGTCATCTTTCTGTGAGCCTCACCGGTGTTTTGGTGCTGGAGCAGTCCTACAGGAGGGGGAGATGCATAGTATAGTCTGCTTTGCTTGAATGGTAGCCACTAGTGTCAGGGGTTCTCGATGGGATTGTGGAGTATTGCATTCCTCTGTCTTTCATATGATAAGGGCGGGCTGTCAAGCTGGTGTCCATGGTGACCAAACTTGGAATTCTGCTACTTTTTGTTGGGCCTTTAAGAGATGGATTCCTTACAAAAAGATGCAGTCCAAAATCCTTTGATGAATGTCCAAAAACTGGATGTATTTGTAATTCTGTCTCTTTTGGCTTAGTTCAGGTTGAGGGTCTCGAAAGATTGACTTAAATAATACATTTTGCTCTGACAGCGGTTTAACAAAAAATGCTAGGTGTAAAATATTTTCCCCATAACTTTTATTATATTAAAATTCTTCATCTTAGGTTTGATAAGCAAAATTCTTATGAGAGAATGACTGTAATCACAAATTGATCTTTTCAATAAGATATAACGTTAAAAAGAGTTTAAATATTTGTTGGTTGGTGAAGACAGATGTTTGCTGTCCCTTATGCTAAGTAAGAGAAATACTAAAACACTTTTAAAGATGGTCTCCATTCCACCTCTGTAAAAATGCTACAAGATGACTTGGATCAACATGAGAAAGAAGCAATTCCAGTGCAGAGGCCAGAGTGAAACCCATGTAAGCATACAGATTAATACCTGCTTCATAAGTAAATGAGACCTGAGTTTAAGCCTGCCACTGCTAGTTTATGAAGGAAAAATGAAAAAGGCTTTATTAAAGGAGGAACAGTACAGAAGTTGCCAAGCATGTGTAAGAGGCCAGGAAATGCCATACCAGTCGTCCAAAGGTTGATGCAGTTGGACACCTCTGTTTGTTTTTTCCATATTGATACTAAACCTGACATTTGTCTTTATTCCATTTTCAGCTGGTGGGTTAGAATCCTCAGTGCTGTAGTAATACTTGCTGATTTCCATGTCAGCTTTAATTTGGATCTATATTGATCCATAATGGCCACAGTTTGGGGTTAAAGATCTTGCCAGCTGAAACAGATAGATTCAACTGAAAAACTAGCGTACACCTTAATTCAACGACATAAGTTCACATGTGGTCTTTAGATGGTCTTTTTCACATATCAGCCTTAACTTTTCTGGAACTTCCAAGAGTAGGCTATAATTTTATGATTTGGGATGACCTGTGCAAAATTTTCACAGGCTGGATAACACTTTCAACTCTGACTGGTTAACAACTTCAACTTGGCACTAAAAAGGATTTAGAACTTATTAAAATGGTGTTAAATCCAATTTTTTTAATAGATTTCAGTCATCTCTTCAAAAAACAAAAAAAACAAAAAAAAGAAAACGTTCAAGTTAAAGGTATTATGCTCTGCTGTTAGATATCTTTTTGCATTTTAGTCCTTAATGTAGACTACACTGTATATGGTGTCAGAATAAGCCCACATTTCTGGTGTGTTTTCAATATTTTAAATCCAAACAACATTTAACACGCTACCTCAAATTAAATTTCTGATCATCCTTTATTAAAAAGCTAAGGGTTTCAAGTGACCGGTCCATGGATCAGTGGCTGAAACTTCGTAATTCAAATGGCTGTGGTTAAGGAGACCAACTGCAAATCCCAGAACTTTGTTGCAATCACGTCACCTAATACATCCCAAATAATCCCTTTCCGTGCATATTGAGGGCCAATACATCACCTTTACTTCTAACATAAGTGACAAGTACTTCACCATAATGTAGATCAAACCGATACTGAAACAGGCAGAGAAGCATATCAAACACTGGAATTGGCCACTCTATCTGTAAATAACGCTAAGAGGTAGTGAAAGATTTTTCTAACACTTTTTGTGAAAGTCTGAGTCATCAGATTATGATTAAATCATACTCTTAAATTAGGGACTGCAGACACCCCTTCATCCTATTTCCATTGTCTGTCATTTGGCCTACCACAGTTTCTCTCACAGCTCTGTGGATGACCAGTGTGTGTGAGAACAGCACTGCTACCATACACACGCAAGCATACACACACATGCACGCACCATTAGTGATTACTCATTCATACTGTCTCTATGAGACTTTGTGAGAGGAATCGTGCCAGCAAAGACAGCAAGCAAAAAAGTGCGTGTGATGGCTGCGTTTGCCTTATAAGGCAGGCGGCATTGCGCTGTCCATGGTGCTGAAACGGACTGCGCGGCTGGCATTGGGCATGGGGGGCGGAGTGGGGTGCATGCAGCGAACTACATTAATCATGTCTGCACGCACATACACACACATTTACACGCTCACACACAGCCTTCACCACGCGCGCTGATATGCGCTTGAGGGCATGTGTCAGTGAACGAAGATGGCATATCTACCTCGTTCATTGATGAGAGCTGATCTGCTGCTGCTGCTGCTGATGCTGCCATCAGTAGCAGCCTATAGGCTTGGTTAGAGGTGCGCTCTCAAGCAAGCAAGATGACATAAGGCGGTCTCCAGACCGTGCTTCTTGGAGACGTCCATTTCAATGCATGGTCAGACGTGTTCACTCTATAGTGTACTTAAGTGACTTTGATCAGTCTCAAAGTGGTCACCTCCAGTGGCCAAAATCTCACGTCAGAATACATGCACAGAGTGTGGCCCTCCGCTGCTCACCACCATTGTCATTCTAACCACAGGCAACCTGAATATTAAAGAGTGAGAGTTAACGAAGCAATGCAAAATTTACCTTTCATCCAGTCCAGCACTTGCTTTGGTGTCCATTTACTTATAGGTTCCATAACCAAAGCCATGGTGTCACAGTCTCTCCGAGATGAACAGCACGAGACTCGATGCAGGCGTCATAAAACGGCTTGTCAGTCACATCTGGAATAATTGGGCAGCAGATAAATCTGAGGAAAAAGAAAAGGTTGCCGAGTTTATTCTCTCCATCAGAGCATGGCCGCCTGCAGAAACGGTGAACGGGATGCAGTGGTGCAATCCACGCGCACACACAGACACGCACACACACGGTCTCTCCTCTCCCTCCTTCTCGTGCTCTGCACCCTCTCTCCCTCTCTCTCTGATTCTCGTGCCTTCCCGCCAGCAGCCCGCGCGCTGTGAGAAGTGGATTCAGTGGGCTTGAGGAGATGGAGCAACCCCCCTCCCCGCCCGCGTCGCTGCAGCATCATCTAGGGCCACCACTCATAATACAGAGCAGGGAATGGTGCAACGCACACCATACAGGGAGGATCTCTCAGCGACTCCCTCCCGCACTGCTTTAGACACGCATGCATACAGAAAGAGGCTTTATGCAAACGTTTTACCAACCCTTTAATGAGTCTCACTCTATGTAGCAACACTAGACTAAATATATCAACTGCAGTATGCTGTATTGAGTTCTTCACACGCACTGTAGAAAATACAAATATTAGTATTCAAAAATGTTCAAAGCATGTTGGGCGTCATCACTGGTGTGTGACACTGACATTGTGCAAGTGTCCGACATAACACGACTATGTGTCAGCTGTTTTCACCATCTATCCAAGTTTACTGTGAGAAGGCTGGCTCTCGATGGATGAGGAAATCGGCATCTGTTGTCATGGTGCTGTTGCTCTTTGCATGGATCTAAATGTGAGAAACAGCGCCCCCTGTTGGGCATCTGCAACGCAGGTGACGTCATGGACAAAGACAAAACGCTCTATGGAGCACGTGTATCTATATATTGAAATTGGGTAGATAAATAACTTGAAAGAAAGTTGGCGAAGGTTCAGGGGTTGGGACAAAAATAAACAACAAATATGCCTAAACAAAGTGGGCTGAAAACTTTTCAGAAGTATAACAGTTGCCATCTGGTTGAGCATCTAATGTAATGAAGAGCCAAAACGCAATCCAATTCAGGTCTGTTGTGTTGTGATGTAATTACTGTACCTGCACAGTAGGCTATTGTTAAACTGGCTTATAGTAGGTTTATCAGAGTACAGAATTTAAAATCTGATGTGAGATTATTGCAAATCATTTTAAAATATTATTTCAATAAATCTTAAATTTATACCTAACCTTGGCTGTGACAATACAGTAGTTATTCAAAGTTCAGGACTGAAATCCAAACATGACATATGTAGCTAGTTATAAGAAAAAAAACAATCAATTATATTTTGTATATGTTTTTATTTTTTTGTTTGTTTTTTGTGATTTTATTTAGATTATATGCTCCTTTTATTTATATCTTTATTCTTTACATCTTAGTGCCTATTAAAGCGCTTTGAGTTGCTTTTGTGTATGAAATGTTCCTTAACTGGTTTAGATAAGGAAATATTTCCAGATCCAACTGTAAATATGAGGAGTGTTCTCAAGAAAGAAAGAAAGAAAGAAAGAAAGAAAGAATGAAAGAAAGAAAGATGGAACCAGACTCTTAACTGCTTCCATGTCTGTGACCTCCCCCTAGAGCAACCCGATGAACAAAGTCAACGGTGGGCGGGACCACGGCGCTCAGTTTTCAGCCCTTTCCGAAAGTGACAGCAATGATCTCGAACTCCCATTGGTTCCTGTCTGCGAATACGTCACAATCATGATTAGAATTGATGATCGGACGTTCTGATTTCATTGTCTAGCAAAGGGGACTGGTGAAGAAATCTGCTGATTTGGAGCGTTCCTCTGATTTTGACATCAAAAATGGTACGTTGGAAATTGATTTCACTTTTTTCCACCGTAGCATATCGTCGCGCGCGCTCGTTGGCCTCAGCTGGAAGCTCGTATCAGTGAGAATGATACCACCAGGATCGAGAAATCACAGATTTGAAAGAAAAGTTTAGCCACGGCTATCCACTGGGAGAGCTAAGCTAATGCTAGCTCGGGCCTGCAGGCTAACGTGAGCTGTCTGCATCGCCGTTGCATTAAAGCGGCTTCAGTGCCCCCAGTTTGTTTTACTGTTTGGCTCCCACAAGTAAAGTTAAATGGAGTGCATTCTGTGTGGTTAAGTTTCTAAACCCGCTGGCTGTTGCTCTGACGGCGCACTCATCTGACGTGCCCACAATTTGTTTGCTAATTGTGACCGCAGTGTTTCCATATTGACTGTAGCCATGCGCAGTCAGCCTGCCAAAATAAACCTGCTGCCTGCCGATTGGTTGCACAACATCCCCGTATGTGGCTTTCACTTCAGCGACACTAGACTTAAAAAGTTTTAAAACTCTGAGTTCAAATCTGAAACTTTCATCTAGATGGTTATCGTTGTTTTCGTCCGTCTCTGCGCCACTACTACAGAGTTTTCATGCGAAATGTACGTTTACATTTCACTTTCACGATGTAGGAATAGTTGATAAACACGTGCAGCACGTTGCAACTGTATGTCACAGCTGTCTTTGCACGTGTCTTTTTCTCTTTGTGCATATAATTGGATGTTCATTCAAATTTTGTCAAATCTAATAAATGAACTTTTCTCCAGTTAGATTTTATACAACGATCTATTGTCTGCATAATAGCCGTATTCCTATTATTAACAAGTGCATATAGAGGATACACACGTATATGGGTATTTTGGGGTAAATAAAAAAGAATACACACGCAATAATCTTTTTATTTTATTTTACCAATACAAATAATAAAGAATGCACATAATCATAATTATCATACCCGAAGAGTCTCAAACCTTTGCAATATCCAAGATTCAAGATGTTTATTGTCATATACACAATGTAAACACAACAGTGTGGTTGTCTCTAACACACAGCAGTAGTAAAAGTGGTCAGTCAGGAAATCAGCTTTGATTATTTAAGGATGGGTGGTAAGATTGGAGCTGACAAAAACTGACGTTCAATATAAAAATGTGCCTGTGGAGTAGTAATTAAGTGTGATTTGTAATGAGCTCAATGCATCATGGATGATAGAAGTCATAGCAGCACAGACATAAAAGTTATGTCTCTATATAATATATATCCAGATATAACTTTTAAATTTCTCTTTTTTTTTATATTAGTTTGGTTGATAGTGGTGCTGATTGTACAGCTATATTGTGACTCATAGTTTGTTGTATGCTTTTCAGTATTGTAGTGCCCAGTGCTTTCAGGTTGTTTTTTTCTTTTCTTTTTTTTTAAGACACAATGTTGACACAAAATGCCTACTGTATTAAGAGTGTCCTGCTCTTTGTTTATGCTTGTGTGAAGAGTGTTTGCCTTGCTGTTTCCTCAGCCACATTTGCCAACGGCAGGTCTGTTACACTGAGGCAGGATGAGTACAATCAAAATAGTGCTATCCTAGAAAACTGGAGGCGCTGCTGGGATCTGCATGGCTGCCCCGTTCCCCTCCAGTAGCAGAATGGATGCGTGGCCACAAAGGCGTGGCCCGCAGACTGTAAGTATATCAAGAACATACATTATGGTTTGAGATTTTTCTTTTTTTTTTCTTTTAAAGACATGAATTTTTGTCAAGTTTAAAATATATAAAAAAGAAAAAGAATTCTTTGAAATAAATTGGATGGAAGACAATACAGTGTATAAGCATCGTGAAGTAAAAAAAAACAAAACAACAAAAAAAAAGATTTTCTTTTCTTTTCAACTAAATTCTGTTCCATAATCTGT
>JBAMYA010000002.1:13955277-13968972 GCA_037176975.1 Arrhamphus sclerolepis
TACATATAAATATAGATAGATATAGATATCTAAAATTCATTCTGGGAAAGTTCTTTATCTGTATAATTGTTTCTCAGATGAACCTGCGCTCAGTGTTTACAGCTGAACAGCAGAGGATCCTGGAACGTTACTATGAGAATGGGATGACCAATCAGAGCAAGGCTTGCTTCCAGCTAATACTGCAATGTGCTCAGGAAGCCAAACTGGACTTCAGTGTTGTCCGGGTAGGCTTTTGAAATGTGCTTGTGCTTATGAATGAGCAAGAAGGAAGCAGATCTCTTTTCTGTGATTAATATTTCACTTTTTAAATTTGCAATTGAAACAAATGTTTTGCTGTTTTTTTCCTTTTTATGTTTTTAAGTGATGTTACAGAGCTTATTGATCTGTCCTTACAGACATGGGTTGGTAACAAAAGACGAAAGCTTGCCTCCAAGGTTGACCAGAATGGAAGTGTGTCTCATTCCTTGTCCAGTCATGGATTAGCTGGAGGGCTGCTCTCCAATCATGCATTAGCTGGAGGTGCTTTATCCAATCATAGCCTCGCAACAGGGGCTCTTCTTCCTGCTGATATGGCGGCAGCACGAAACATCCAGAATCGTCTGCATCTTCTCCCGCCATCCTCATCTTTTCCCTCTTTCTCATCAGCATCTTCCTCCCCTTCGTCCTCCTCTCCACTCAGCAGTGGAAGCAACAACAATAACAATAACGATGTAATACTGACTGGGATCTACTCCCTCAACTCCGTCCCTCGCTCCCAACCCAGACCCACAGCCCCTCCATCACAGTCAGACTCTGAGCTCTCAGCCCACACGTCTACATCTCTAAACCAGGTATTGCAGAACAGAAACAGTTCCACCTCCTCACCCATCCACTCCAAGCTTGTGTCCCTCTCTCAGACTCTCCCATCTCTCACAGCCGTCTCAGGACCTTTAGTCTACACTGCAGTCAGGAAGGGCACTTTATCCATTGGAGATGGAGGGATAAGTGCAGGAGCAGGGGTAGTACCTCACAGCTGGACTAGACAATATGGTACAGCGCAGACTCGCCCTTGGTCCTCTTCCACACAAACCCAGGCTCAGCCTCAGCCCAGACCTCACTCCAACTCCCAAACTCAACCACCTGCTACACAGAAGCCTCGGGTCTCCCTCCCTGCCCAAAATTCTGTACCTCCCTCTGAACAGACACCTCGTATTCAGCAAGTTTTCACCTTGTCAGAAAAGGTTGAGGAGGAACGACTCAAACCTGGAAAAGTGTCTGGTCAGAAAAGCCAGGAGACCCACAGACCAGCATCTCACCCACTGGACAACAGTCATTACTTCTCCATTGCCATGGAAACTGGAGATGAGGAGGATGAGTGGCAAAGGGAAGAGGAGCTTGCAAATATGGCTGCTCAAACACAACTCCACAGGGAGCAGACATTACCCATTCCAGCTGGGGCTGAAGTGTCTGTCGTGAGAGGGGGCCGGACTCCTCCCATGACTAGCTCTAAACTCACCCTGCTTCACAGCAACACAGCTCTTCAGGGCAGCTACTCCCTCACAGCACAGACCTCACATACAGGGGAATCCAGTTCACAGGTAGGAGAGGTTCAAGTAGCAGTCCCTTTGTCCCTCACAGGGATTTGAAAGCTTTAACATGTGTCTTTATGCACAGACTTCGCTTGATGTGTCTGCGGCCCCCTGGGTTATCAGCAACTCCAGAAAGAGGACAGTGAGTACTTCTTGTCAGCCCCACACAAGAATGTGAACAGTCTAAACATTACAAAGCAACCAGGGTTATACACATATATTACACAGGTTATACAGCTCGAGATAAGATGCACTGTGCCGCTCACTGTGAGTCTCCTTTATGATTAGTGTGTGCGCGGTGCAGTCACACAGAGGTTTGTGTTTTCAGCTGCAGGATCGGACCCAGTTCAGTGATGGGGACCTCATCCAACTGAAGCGCTACTGGGATCGAGGCATGACTAGCCTGGGTTCAGTGTGCAGGGAAAAGATCACTGCTGCAGCCAACCAACTCAATGTAGACACTGAAATAGTCAAGGTAAAGAGCTTAACAGAGGAAAACTAGAATTGTGTGTTCATGATTTTAAAAGATCCATGAAAAAATAGCAGATGTCCTTACTGCGTAGGAATTCCTACAGGAACTAGAGATGTCTAGAGAATGCAAAGAGCTTCAGATTCTTGGACCTCTTGTCTGTGACATTTAGTTACAAGTATATTTGTCTGTGCTCAGAGTGCAAGCAGATTAGATTCCTTTTTCAGATCAGATCTTTGAACACATGCTATAATTTGCCGATGACTCGACCAGATTTGTGTTTCCAGACATCACCAAGCCATAAACATAGGTTTCTGTGGTAATAGCATAGGGGTCACTCACATAACTTCATTTGTGAAGCAGTTTTCCAACAGTGTTGTTTCTGTTTTGTTTTTTTCTGGCTCCGCGTGTACAGAGGACTCTCCCTAAAAGCCATAATGGGCACTTTATTTTACTATCTGGAATCCAATTGCCTACTGATTTCAAACCAAGTTGCATGCTGTTTAAAATGGCTTCGTGTAGTGGAGTTGATGTTTCTCTCTCTTTCTCCCTCCCTCTCTTGGTTTCCAGATTTTTTTTTTTAATCTGAATATTCCAAATGAAGGTGGCAATATGAAGATATTCTGATTCTTGAGAGCTATGAAAAATCGGACAGAGTTACTTTTCTAGGTCATAGATGTTTCCTAACATGTTTACACAAAGTTGTTTAAAAGTCATGCTGTTACATATTAGGGCCACTGTAGGAATAGACTAAATATAGTCCCTTAGTCCTGACACACACCCGACCCTCTGCCATCTCACTCACAAGGATATTTACTGCCAGGAAGAAAAACACTTGCTGTTAGAGAGAGTAAAGGAAGTTAGGATGGTCTTCAAAGAAGCACAAAACAAACTGTGACTGCTGCTGTTTTCTGTCTGAGCCTGTTCTTCGCTGGAAAATATTTCTGATATCAAAGCAGACAGTGCATTTGTATACTTGGCAGAGTTTCACACTTGACAATATTTTACCAAAACTGGTCAAGGAAATGTACTATGATAGAAGTATTAAATTTCTTGGAGATGTGTGGGGTATTACTTCTGTCTACATTTTGGACCCTTACTGCAGTGCTTCCTGTGTTTTCTGGTGTGCAGACATGGATCAGCAATAGACGGAGGAAGTACCGTCTGATGGGAATTGAAATCCCTCCTCCTAAAGGTGGGCCTGCTGTATTCACCACCTCATCTCCAGGAAATGACACTCCAGGGGCCCTCAGCCCTGACAGGGAGCAGCTCAGAACGCCTGAACTTGGGGATGACTTGAATGATGGGGCGTCTGTGTGTCTGTCTGAAGGTAACGCCACTGATACTTTGCACACATGTACTCATGTGGCGGTGTGAACTTCATCTAAGAATTCACATGGTGCTCTCAAATCTAGATGGGACCATTGATTCACAACACAGAGATGGAGATGATGGAACAGATATGTCCACTGCTACTCCACTGACCAATAATGTGGTATTTCATTGTTTTTTCTCTATTTTGTTTTCCCTTTAAAGTAAACCACTTAGAAAAGAACATTTGGCTGCAACAGTAGATGTACTCAAGTAAAATATAACATGATATCGTTATTCAGATTAAAGCACATCAGCTCAAAGTAGTTGAAGCAGCTAAGCCAAAGCAGAATAAGGCTTACATTTTATGTCTTCTTTTTCTGTTTCATTAGAAGATTGAGGTGATTGATGAGGATGAAGAAATTGATGACGATGATGGTGATTTAGTGGCTTCAGACCTTGAGCAAATGCAGAACTTGCTGGAATTCAAGGTGAAATCACAGTTGACTAACCAGTTTGTCATTTGTGCAGAAATGCCAAGGTTAAAATCACTCTTCTTGTTTACCACATTGAATGTTTCTGTTTCAGAATGAGGAAGTGCAGTTCTTAGAGAACGAGCTAGAGAACCAAAAACAAAAATATCTGGAGCTTGCAAACTTCACAACAAGCCTCCTCGACGCCTTGAGGAACAATGACCTGGAGAGACAACAGGTACATTTAAAATTTTTACTCGGCAACAAGTGCCAAACCAAGTAGCAAATACCAACTAGCAACCTTTAACTGTAAATTTCTAACCTGAAGTGTGGTGTATGTGTTTAGGAACTCTTGGACAGTCTACCTCAACCTTCAGACCAGGACTGGGACATGACCATGGAGAAAAAGGACCAGTCAGACGCAAGCCCCAACCACAGTGACCCCCAGTCAGATGACATGAATGGCACAGATCCTCTGCAAGCCCAGTCGAACAAGCAAATCTTGTTGGTCACTGTGAACAAAGACAATACCACAATTGAAGTTACTGAGACCTCTGCATCAGAGGACCAGCTACAGGAAGCAGTCACAGAACAAAAGTGACTGTCAACAATAGCTCACAAATGCTCATTCGTACAGATGTTTTCACACTCCACACTAAAGCCAATTTTACACAAGACTGTATAGTGTGACAGTTACATAAACTCTGGTAAATTTGTTCTCCATGCACAGTGCCTGTGGATTGATGCTTCACTATGACTGTTGGGCTGATAGATGCCTTTTTTTTTTTTTTTTACTGCATATCATTCGCCTTGCTCTGGTGGAGTCCAGAGAGAACAATAAATGACCTCTAACTTAACTATGTCTGTCTTTTCTTTTAAATATAAGTGAGCAGAAAATATACCCATGCCTACTCATAAAAGAGTAACTGTCCACAGGGGGAAAAAACACAAAAACAAAAAAAGGTTTTTCATCAGTGCAGTCAAGATTGGAGCATACTGCAACCAAAGCACCATCAAATTTTAACTTTCATTTTTACTTAAAGCATTGCCAATTGTTTTGCAATTCTAGACATACTGTACATGGAGTCCTTCACCACGCAAAGACAGTGCTTTCGGGCTGGAGAGCCAAAGAGAAAGTGGATGAGCTTTAAGCCTCTTATTTCCACTTGAATTAGGGATGGACGGGCTTACGATTCCGCGGCTCTAACATTCAACTTACACCCAGAAGTTAGAAAGCTTAGATTCATGCCTCGCCACGCAAAGACTTGTTTTTCTCTCTGGTTTTTAAATTGTGTCATCGCTTGAAAAAGCTTCGCTTTTCGCAGCTGCAATGACCATTTCAATCACAATCCAAACGGCGCCTCCACTCCACCGGATGTGTGTCTGTCACAGCCTGTGACAACAGCACACCAGTCCCACACACACGCGCCACCAGGACCACGATTTCTCCTTTCTATCTCCAGATCTGTTGCTTTGGTTTGGGCTGGGGGAAATCCTTAACTGAGTTGCGTCATAAATACGTCAATAAACTCTCATTCACTGACGGTCAGGTACCACAGTAGCCGCCATATTCGCATCTCAACGCAGGGTAGCGGTGCTGTCGGAGAGCGTATGGTCCCAGTCAACGGCACCAACACTTCCCGCATCGACCCCCGGATCCCGTCCCGATAGCGGTCCGCGTCCAAACAACAGTCTGCTGCCGGGCGTCAAAGCAGAACCGCCGGAGTTCCAGAGATTGAGACATGCAACGTGGAGCGGGGGTCTGGCGGACTACGATGCCTTAGACACGGAGAGGGATCCCGGCACAAGATGGAGGTAAACAGCGTTAGTAGCGAGGTGAGTTGATACAACCGCCCTTTTCATATTAAATGTCTCTCGGACATTTTTTTCACCATGCTGCCCTGAGAAGTTACCCTGCCCGTAAGGTCGTGTAAAAGCTCGAATTTGCGTCACGACTCGCAGCAGCAGTAGTGCACCGTGATGCATGCTAAGAGGCTAGCTCATGCTAACAGCTGGTTAGATGTTTGTTTTGTCGCGCCGCTATGGTTTATTGGTTTTATAGCGGATGCGTCTGAGCTCGTGTCGGTGTTTTGTTTTGTTTTTTTGGTCTTCATCCAGTGACTCAAGAGTTCACCCCCAGCCTTTTTTTTTTGCTGTTATTTACACCCCTCCAGAGGAGTTCGTGGCTAGCCTAGCGCACGTAGCATTAGCACGTTTTTAGCATACTTAGCTGACAGTTTGCAGTCTCCAAACTTGGGGAGAAGTTTACAGCAAACATCCACCGGTGTTCAGTAAGTGCA
Source organism: Arrhamphus sclerolepis (assembly GCA_037176975.1). Taxonomy (NCBI): domain Eukaryota; kingdom Metazoa; phylum Chordata; class Actinopteri; order Beloniformes; family Hemiramphidae; genus Arrhamphus; species Arrhamphus sclerolepis. The sequence goes on from JBAMYA010000002.1 coordinate 13,961,399, forward strand.
TTCACGTGTCCGTGGTAGAAAACCAGACTGTTTCGGTTGTGTTTGTGCAAAGTTTTAACAGTTGTCGACTTAAATTTGCTCGGGCGGCGATGCTATTCACCTAAGTAACTAACATTTGTAAGAGACGTCATAACTTTTGTTTCATTAAACATAACATACACAGCTTACCTAGGATGCACGCGTCTATTGAAAGTTGTGATTAGATAACTTGTAAATATCTTTGCACCAGTGATATAGTAGAGCAAATGGTAAATGTGGCTTTAGTTATGATCTGCAGGTTGCAGGTGAGGACAGGGGTACATTCATAGTAAATGGTTTGTTAATCGTGATCGTGTGTGGCTTTTGTTGTGATTTGCAGGTGAGGGCAGGGATACATTCATAGTAATCGTTTAATATACGATCATGTCACAAAACTGGTAAATATTTACTTTCCTTTTTGCATAAACCCCATAGAAAGTTTTCCAAGTGCAGCTGAGTTAACTCCACAAATGTCACACCTCCTAAACCTCCGTGATTTTTGCAGTAATTCACACGCAGTGTCCAAACTGTCTGACTGAATTTAATGTCTTTTATATCTAAAACCAACTGGTGGTTCAAGGAACTCTGTTTATACTTTCTTTGAGCTTAACACCCCTCATAATACTGTGAAGGGTCAAAATAAGTTATGTTTCTTTCATAGAAATGTTAAATAAGTCTTTATTAGGCTATCCTCCTGCATATTACTCCTGAATAGGTTCCATCCCTTGCTTAATTTAGCAAGAATACCAAAACTCAGATTTGCCAAAGAGATCTTGTCCACCTAAGCCATGACCATGGTGATGCTGACTTTTAAGTCTACTTTTTATCAGTTTTGACACTGGCAGTTGGGCTCAATCAAATTGTCCTGTGTCTATATCAGTGAATTTAAGATGATATTGTACATAACTGTCATAGATATACAGACATCTTTTTGAAAAGGCTGAAAAAGGCTCTCCAAGTTGAGCTGAGAGTGTAGGCTGCACTCTGTTACAAGCCACGATAAGCCACAGCAAAGGTGGGAGTGAACCCACCCGATGTATGTGTGAATTATGACATAAGCGTTTCCCTGGCTTTGGCCAGCTTAGATGTATTTCACATAAACAGCAACAAGGTTTTCCCTTTAAAGTATTCTTAGTGTATTATTGGATTTTGACTGTTTACCTTGAAGTATTTGAATACTTATGTTGTCAGTATTATAGTGTAGGCAGTAACGTATACTAGAAAGTGTTTTGTTGGCCTGTGTGGATGCACACCAGTGCACTGGGTGGCTCCACCCACCGAGTGGGCTTGTGTTGCGCTATGACTCATCCTCCCTCTTCAGAGTCTTGATGAAATTCAACACACATAAACACACTGGACAGAATACATAATACAAGCTGAGCTTCGGCACAGACTGAAAATGTTCAAGCCTCGATAATATTTTGGTGATTACTATTTTTTTTGTTCCCCTCATTTACATCATAATGCTGATCTAAGTGACATCACTCTTCTTCTGAAAAACAGCATCACAATGTCTGCTTTTTTTAGGTGAACAAAATGAGTCTCTGTAGTTGTTTACAATAAATAGATAATCAATGTATCTTACCAGCACCATCAGCTTGAGCTGTAGCCTGGTAGATATGTTGTTTTTGAACTGGCAGGGATTAAGTTAGAATGCTAATAATAAGGGTCTTTATGAGGACAGGATGAGAGCTGGACATCTGTACAGGATTAAAGTATGGACTATATAATGTTTGACAACAAATTATACTTTAGATTGGAAAACTGAAAGTGCAGTGTCATTGCTTGTGACTCATCGATTTCATTCTTTTGAATCTTCCATCATACATGTGGGCGTGCAGCAGCTGCAGTCATAGTCCTGCTCAGCGAAAAATAAGGATGGATGCGGTTTGTGAAATTACTTGCTGTTGTCAACTCGTATAAAATTTGTTGATTTGGCTGCAGGTCAATGGACATCAGATCATGGATGAGCCCATGGAAGAGGGAGAGTCTTTCTCACACTGTGTAAGTACTTTTGCGCTTCTGTGGTTTTTGTGTGTGTTTGTATGCATGGTATACTTGCAGTCTTTTTTGTCTCTCATACACAAACTGTTTGGGTAGGATGAGGGGGCATATAAGGAAATTCCTATCACCCACCATGTGAAAGAGGGCTGTGAGAAAGCTGATCCATCTCAGTTTGAACTGCTCAAAGTCCTCGGTCAGGGCTCTTTCGGCAAGGTGAGAAAATTTAGAAGACCAGTTGTATGTTTCCTTCTCTGCAGGCATTTGTATCCATCCTCTGTCTCTTTCTCTCAGGTATTTCTCGTCAGGAAAGTCATGGGTCCAGATGCTGGTCAGTTATATGCAATGAAAGTGCTAAAAAAAGCATCTTTGAAAGGTAATACAAGATTGCTTGCAATCCAGCTCAGCACTAATCGTCACCACATAGATTTCCCAGCATGTTTTGTCCACAGTGTCAAATTTCTGTCTCAGTGCATCTTCTTGCTTCATTTCTCCAGTCAGGGACAGAGTTCGCACTAAGATGGAAAGAGACATTTTAGTGGAAGTCAATCATCCCTTCATAGTGAAATTGCACTACGGTAAGAGGCACGCATTACATGTATGCTTAGTATGTGACCACACTGAATATTTTGACCATTATTTATTAGAATATATTGAAATGTTAGTACACAGTTATTGAGTGGCTTTTGAAGACCTTTGTTAAAGCAGACCAGATGTAGCTTATGGATAAATGATTTGTTTTGTTTCCTCTCCCAGCCTTTCAGACAGAAGGGAAACTGTATTTAATACTGGACTTTCTCAGGGGAGGGGATGTATTCACTCGCTTATCCAAAGAGGTAAGCTGCCATTCTTGTGCTATACATCGCATTATTCGTTAAGCTTGCCCACTTCATCTTCCCTGTTTTTGATACTTTACCCATGTCCATTTATTCAATAATATATTGTTATTGTTTTTTTTTGTTTGTTTTTAAACTCAGTGTTTCAGTTAAGATTGTGGAAATCAGCATAACAGATGTCAGTGCTCATTTCTAGACCCAAAGGTTGTGATGTCAGACACAAATTAAGCTGGTGCAAAGATATTTTATTTATAAAAAATCATTTGTCCCTCCTGTTTTTCATGTTTTTGTTTTATTTAAGCCATGATTTGGGTTGTCCGTGGAAACACGTCCTTTTCTTGGACTCATTTACTTTTACATCATTTGATTCTAGTAGTTAGTGGTTCAGATTAGTTTTTATCTTGAAGATGTGATTGTCCTCTACTTAGACCTCGCTTGAAAACATAACTCAGATCCAAAACAGCAGCTGTTAGCAGTGTCAGATCTACAGGTGGTTGAATCATATAACCTCCTTTTAAATGTTGATGTTGTGACCATAATCATTTCTGTTTTTGGTTAGTGCGAACTAAAACTTTGAATATTGAAGTTGTTGTTTTTTTTTGTTTTTTCTCTTTGCTGTTGATTTTCTCCTCAGAGTTCAGAGAGTAAATTTGTCCAGTTCTTATTAGGTTATGTTTACAGAGGAAGATGTGAAATTCTACCTTGCAGAGCTGGCCCTGGCCCTCGACCATCTGCACAACCTGGGCATAGTTTACAGAGATCTCAAGCCAGAGAAGTATGAATCATATATGCCACCTTTGCCTTACCATTATGAACCTTGTTACTCTTAAACTAACACTGCACCTAATAGATAACCTCTGCCAGTCACTCATGTTTTTGCATGCATATCAGTGGTTATTGATGATTTACTTTAAAAACGTGTTGCATCTTCATTGTACATTCAGAAATTATTAGTTGGTCTGCAGTGTATAGTTATCAGTCCTCTTCTTTAATGAAAGTTAAATGCTCACATGTTCTGCATATTCCTGCAATGTTGAGTCAAAGCTTAAGTGCAACATTTTATGCACTTACTCTACTTCACATGAAAGACTATCCCTCAGCAGATTAAGAACTGAACTTTTTTTTCACTCCCAATAATGCAGCTTTAGTAGAGCACTTTCATCAGTCACTTAATATACTTAATCGCCTGCTTGAAACCTTCAAAACACCAGAATAAGTTGCAAACAAGACTCAGATCCCATAATTGTCAAGAGATTTATTCAGAGAACAAAATCATGAGATCAGAAGAAAACTGCTTCTGTGGTAATAACTGTTTGAAGCTCACCTCTGGAAAAACCTTTGTCTTTTAGCATCTTACTTGATGAAGCTGGACATATAAAGTTGACAGGTATGTTTTTGGCATTTTCTGATCAAATTAAATTGAAACTTTCAGAATAAGTCTGTACTTGTAGCCAGATTGGCCCTTTTTGTCTCTGATAAATACTTTCACCGGTGACAACCAAAATAAAAGCCCAAAATTTATAAACCTTTCATCTTTGTTGTAATACGGCTGACATTTTCTTACATAAAGCATTTTCTTTTCATTATTTTTTGGCAGACTTTGGCTTGAGTAAAGAGTCAGTAGATGCTGATAAAAAGGCTTATTCCTTCTGTGGTACGGTGGAGTATATGGCCCCTGAGGTGGTCAACAGGAGAGGACACACACAAAGTGCAGACTGGTGGTCTCTGGGAGTTCTTATGGTACACAAGTCACGCACATCTTCAGTATACACACATTTTGATGATTTGAATTGGAATTTTATTTGTTGTATTTATGTAATCAGATGAGACATAATTTATTGACTTTGTGTATTTTCTTTCCAATGTGTGTTTGAAGTTTGAGATGCTAACGGGGACATTACCGTTCCAAGGGAAAGATCGCAACGAGACCATGAATATGATTCTGAAGTGAGTCATAATCTGTGGCATGCGTTAGTCACTGAGAGCATGGTGCCATCCAAAAAAGTTTGGATCTGTGAATAAAGATTACTCTGAGCTTTCCTTGTGGCCCAAATTCACTTGTCATTTTGTTCTCCTCTTTACTTTCAGAGCTAAATTAGGAATGCCTCAGTTCCTAAGTTTGGAAGCCCAGAGTTTGCTCAGAATGCTGTTTAAACGTAACCCAGCTAACAGATTAGGTAAGGACAATGAGTATTGTTGCATTGCAGGCCCTTTAGGTAAAGCTTGTTAACATGTTGGCATCCATTTAAACGACATGCAGACAACTGCGGAGGGAAATAATGTATTGATCCTCCAAAAACAATAAAAACAAACATGCCAGGTTAACTGAACGAAAGTGATATGTGTCTTTAGGGGCCGGGCCAGATGGAGTGGAGGAGATCAAACGTCACGCTTTCTTTTCCACCATCGACTGGAATGTGAGCCCACACAGTTGTCTCCCTCTCATTTCACACACACAACTCCCTAGCTTCTGTTAAGGCTTCACACCTAACAAACGTTTGGCTTGATGACTAGCTGCCATCAGTCCTGGCCACAGCAACCATGTTTGTGTGTGTGGGAGGCTGGGCAGCAGTCCAATTCTCACTGTGTATGCACTAATAGCCCTGTGTGAGTGTTTAAGAGCCAGCAGGATGCTATTGGCTGGACTTATCTGTAGAGGGGATTGAAGGGGGTTAATCGGGAGGGGGGGGGTTGGCTTCTCTTGCATGAATGTTCATATGCTCCATGCAGCTTGTGGTAGATTTTGATTTTGATTTCTAACATGTATGCCTGCCTGTGTGTACCTGAATGTTCTTCAGAAATTGTACAGGAGGGAGCTTCAGCCTCCATTCAAGCCTGCAGCAGGCAAACCGGATGACACGTTCTGCTTCGACCCAGAGTTCACAGCTAAAACTCCTAAAGGTATACTTGCACATGTATGTTTTGCTTGCAAGTAGCAGGCAGTCCTGCAGCCATGGAAACTGCAATAGAGCCCTGACTATAACTGAAGCTCCAAATTCAGAATCAAATCAAAATGTGTATGTGTTTGTAAATACTGTCTATGTGATTAAATTGTTTGTACATTTAGACTCCCCAGGTATCCCACCCAGTGCTAACGCCCACCAGCTCTTCAAGGGATTCAGTTTTGTTGCTCCGACACCTATGGATGACAGCAAGAGTTCCCCAATGCTCAGCATACTACCCATAGTTCAGGTGAACATGCATATTCTGTTTTGCACATGTCCTCTATCAACACGCACTAATGGGGTCTCACATAAGCACATATTTATTCTATGATGTTATATGAAGGAGTGCATTATTATTATTCCATTAATCACCAATTATTCCCTTTTTGATTTTTAAAACATGAATCTGATTAAGGCCAAGACGCAACACACCCCTATTATTTTCATTGTACAACACACCAGTAGCTCAACTCAAATTGCCACTTAATGTGTTGTCCAATTTCCACCCCATGCTCCACCTAAAGAAAAAAAAAAGTATTTTCCATTATCTCCCTGCTTGTAATTCCAAATCCTCCAGAGGCTCTTGCCCTTTCAGTCTTTCACATGTCAACTATCGATAAGGACAGACCAACAAATATCTTGAGCTGTACATCCCCAAGTCCCAGTATTATACAATGTCAGAGAAGATATTGCTTAGCCACACACAGCTTTGCAGATTAGCTTCGACACCTCACTTTTATTGGTTTAAGGGCCCCACTTGATGCACATCAGCATTATGTGCATGTTCCAGATTGTAGACACCTTTTGTCAAAAGCTAATCCAAGAACTACTGAAACACATCTACACATATGATGGGATTATTATATCTGCATAATTGTAATATTGAGTGATTAAAGTTCTTTGTTGGAGGAACTTTTTTTTTGTAAACTAACAACATTGAATGCAAATTAGATGACTTTGTTGTGTTTGTCATGTCATTTTATTAGACTATTATTGAAAACCTATTCTCCAATGGTTCCCAGCAACTAGCTCTTGGCTTTTTTTTGGTTTGTTTGTTTTTTGTTTTTTTCAATAGCTACATACGTGTGTACCATTAGTCCATTTTCTTAAAACTAGACGTACTGTATCTCTGGAGAAGCAAAGAAAGAAAACTAGCATGTGGACTGCACATATTCAGGATTATAATGCAACGATCAAACTTTTTCAATTCAAATTAGCCTCTGTCTCTGTGGGGGTGCGAAGGCTGCTACATGAAAGCATAATTAAGAAATGCACAGCTTGACTTATTCTTTTGCCAGAACACAAAGGCTGTGTTAGAAGGCATGGCTATGTTTAGTCACAGATTTACTGGTTCAGATATGAAGACAATGTGTCATTTATGTTTCACCAAATGAACATCTTGTAACTGAAATGTATGAGTAGATTAAACACCCAATATTAAAAAAAAATATAGCTGCTATTAGTAATCGTAGTCTGCCAGATAATAGCAAACAAACTGAATGCAAAGGAATCCACTATACGTTCTAGGCTACAGTTAAAACGGCCAATTGCAAAATAGCTTTTTATTGTGGGGGATAATCAAACCAAAAGGCCCTTCAGCACATTGGATGTTCAATTTAAGAAGAAGATGCATCTTAAAGGTATGAACATCTTCCTTGACAGATTAATTGTCTGAGTTGTCTAGTGTGAAAAAATTACACATTGAAAACATGGAAATGCTATATGTTGTTTAATTTATGAGAAATACCAACTCCACAACTTCAATTGCATCCAA
>JBAMYA010000002.1:13987662-14000436 GCA_037176975.1 Arrhamphus sclerolepis
ATAGCAGTCAGCTGGTAGAACCACAGTGAAAATGAATTAAGCTACTATGTTGTACATAGATGGAATAAACTTCCTCTTGATATCAAATGTTCTCAAACTCTAGATACATTTAAAGTGAAAATGAAAAGTCTGTTGTTTTCCCATGCCTTTCTTTAGTCGGATTTTACTGCACTGTTTTTACTGTTCTTTGTTTTTAATACTTCTTCTGTCTAGTTATACATTGAAATTGTTTTTATTTTTATTTCATTTTACTTTTTCAAATTAATGAACTTATTTCATCTAATGCCCTGTAAAACTTTGAGTTGTCTTTGTGTATGAAATGTCGTATACAAATAAACCTGCCTTGCCTTATGATTTTTGCCTCGGATGGAAAATCCACAATAGTGAGATGTTGCATTTGTTCAGCTCTCAAACATGGCATTTAAAGGACACATTACAACCTAATGGAATAGTAATAGTAATGGGACTAATATGTTCATTCAGATAGTTCTAGGATTAAAAAAACAAAAAAAAACAACTTTACTATACCCTTTTTTTTTTTTTTTTTTAATCATCCAGTCTTAGCTTGATGGTTGAGCATCACTCAGCCATGGAGATCATGAAATAACCTCAGAGTCCTCTCTTGGATGTAAAGTGGCTCCACCAGCACTGGCATTCATCATCATTTTCTCAAACAGAGGAAAAAGAAGCTCACTGCCATTGGCGTTGCCATGCACAGGTAGCAGGGTAGACAGCTGGGCATTACATTTCATTTCCTCCTAAGATTACAGCAACACCAGACTCTGGTTGTATTTAACATGTAGCTTCCAATTCAACTAGAGGGTGTGTGTAAAATAAACAGGTTGGATTAGACTTACATACATGTAATAAGGCCTTTTCAATCATCCATACTCTTGAATTTCTGTGGCCCTGCAGCTGATTGGTGGCCTATACGGTGTGTATGCAAATTTGGTCTGTGGTGAATATGTGGCTGAGTGTAGGCAGCAGCCTACCCTAAGTCAACACCAAGGAGCTACATCCATATTGCTAAAATGATACAATGCAGAGTTCCTCAACTGAAGACAAGTGACTGACTCCAAAATTGAGTCAATTTCCTTTGACCTCGTTGTTAAAATGTTCAACTTAACAACATACTTAAAGCCTGGCTATATGGCTGTATTCAGCTCAGCAACTAAGATCTTATAACCACTCTTAAGTTAAAGATAATATGGCCATGAATTGTTCTGAATGAAGACTGATGCAACCAGCACTGGGCTGACCTTGAAGGATGGGCACAAAGAGCACTATATGGTTTGTAGCCTTTCAGCAGTCATGGGCCAATCTGGGCACAACTGCTAACTGTCCTTTGGGTTCAAGTCAGCAGTGTTGGACCAAGCTGGATGCGCCTTTGGGTGTCTGCTCTGGGCAGTAGTTCAATTTGCAGTTCAGCCGTTGCTTCTGTCAGCTGATCTGCCTCAGCATCCGAGGTGGGCCGAGGCTAGGCATGCAGCAGATGTCTGGAGTAGCTCTAGTGGAGTTCAGCCACAGTCTTGGAAGTTCTCATTTTGGGAAGACCATAGTCATTGCTGTAGTAATATCTGAAATGAGGGTGCCTTCAACCAGCATGAGTGTAAGCCAATGTTAGACAGCATCATAAGTGAACATGAGCTAAGCTAAGCTAAAATAGGTATCCTGTTATAGCTGAGTTAAGGGGATGTTTTCCATCTTACTATCAGGCTTGTTCATTCGCCCATTTTTGGACTAACTGGTGTTGGATAGATTTACCTCCTGCCAACTACTCTTCACAAACGTGTGGATGATGTCACACAGGGTTTGTCCAGGTATTTTTTTTATGTGGTCGATAGTCAACACTGTCAGTCAGGGCCAAATGTCGATCAAAGAAAGCTGCAGATCTCGAATCTTTCCTACTGCTATACTGTTCTCAATGGATTCCTGGTTTTCACTTTTTCTTCTTTCCTCACTAGTATCCAGTGGTAATACTTGTACCAGTCTCGGTGTTTGATGGCATCTCTTTCCTGTCTTTTCAACCTGTTAACCATTTATAACAGATGGTCACCTTTCGTGAGCCTGGTCCTACTGAGTTTTTCTTTCCACTGTCACCTTGAGCATGCTCAGGACATGAAACTGAATACAACTTCTACAGATGGACCATTGAGCGTATCCTGGCTGGAAACATCACAGCCTGGTAGATGCACCACCCTTTTTAACCGATGCTCTGCAGAGGGTGTTAAAATCAGCTTAACCAGGTCCGAACTTCCAACCATCCAGGACATCTACTACCAGTGCTGCAGCAGGAAGGCTAGGAGGATCCTAACTGACCCCAGCAACCCCAGCTTTGGACTGTTCACACTCCTCCCATCTGGCAGATAGTTCAGGAGCATCCACCCCAGAACCAGCAGCTTCAGAGACAGTGTTTTATCCTCAGGCCATCAGGCTTCTGAACTGCTGATGCCACTGTTAATGATGTTCACTGTTATAGTATATGACAATAAAGAATCTATTGTATTTTGAAATGCTGTTAAGTTCCACAGCTAGGATTTTTTATGAACTGGTGTCATATGAATTTGAATTGGACTGAACTAGAATGAAATAGATCATAATGGATTTAAACAAACTGGTTGGAAGTTAAAAAAAAAAAAAAAGTCCCAAAACATTTAATCCCAGTATTTCAGCTTCTGGAAGTTCCAAAAGGGTTGTTCTGGCTTTGGGCAACTAAAGCAGTTTTTAAAATACCTTCATAAACAGCTATAACCTTTGTTGTTGTTTGTTTGTTTTACATATATGTTTTAAAGTGTCCACTAACTGGTATATAATTAGAAATATGTGTCTGCATGAATGTTTTGATCAGAAGAAGAGAAAATGTCAGCACCACTAGTATAATACATTAAAACGTTAAACATTAAAGCTATAAGGTGTTAATATTTTTTGGCTTTTATAGACTTAAAAGAACCCCAGCATGAGGTGTGCTTCACAGTCATGTCTACAATTGAAAAAAATATGCATTTAAAACTGACTATGATGTTAGAGTTATTCATATTTTTTATACGTAAATAGGTCAAAGTAATTAATTTATGTAAATTTGGACTATGTGTTTTCCCACTGGCAACGATACATAGCCAACATGAAATAAAAAATAAATTTTTACATATATGTTAGGAAGGTCTAAGGATTGAATTGCATGTACTTATTTTGCAGGTAAATGTTTGTGGGTTTGGACTGATGTGATATTTTTCTACAAACAGTACTGCACTGAGCTTGTGTTACAATGGCTAGGTAGCTGATTGGTTTGTCTCATGCACAATTTGCTGATACAATTACACAATGCACCTTCCTTCTTTACATCAATTGAAGAAGACAGTAGTCTTACATGTTTCAATATAATCAATGCACATTTCAAAGGACTATAGTCACTGCTTGTTCTTTTTAGGAGGAAAGAGTTTGATAAGTTATTTTAGGTTAATGCCTGAATCTGTTGGAGCCAAAATATTAAATTTTCACATTTCAATTATCTAAACCACAGAATGATGATATCTTTGTGAAAAATATTGCTAAGAAATCACCACCATCAAGGCTGAGTCATTAATATTGGACTTTGGCAAATGTTACTTCTCCAATTTTGTTTAAACAGCCCCTAGGGTGTAGCATTGGTAATTTCTCATTAGGGCGGACCAAATAGGAAACTTTTGGAAATGAGTACCTGCTTGTGTTGCTCTTTAGCAGCTAAAATGATCCAGTTTCTTCACTATTTGTCAAATTCTCCTGAGATTTTAGCATACAAGTACATACATTTTTACTTAAAGGGCTGTCTGTTGCTATTGGAAGTCAAGTGAACGCAAACACAGTCTGCAAGCCCAAAGCAACAGAATCATTAGATCCACTGTTGCTATAAAAATGACTGCTAGGGCAGCTCTAATTCATCACAGTAATGTTTTAAACATGCACAGGCTCCAGATCATCCATAAACGTTAAAGAAGACCTGACAAAGCGGGCGGCAGTTAACGCAGCTGTGCACTGGATGTGCATGAAAAACCTGCAAAATCAATACTGCAATCAAGGCAAATCATGGCAACGTTAATATTTAAGCAGGAACAGTGATTAGATGTGATTGAGGTAATTACCATTTGATTACATATGGCCACCTATGTGGAGTGTGCCTCGGATCCGGAGTGCTCGACGTTCGGTTAGCTGTGACGGCTCTGCTCTGTATTTAGAAACAAGGGCAGAGCTGCGCACTCTACCTTCAATTCCATTAATCACAGATGCAGAGCAGCTCAACTAACATCCCACATTTCATTGTGCACCAGTATCTGTTGCGTAAGGGGGTCATAGAGATCCTTCAGCTGAATAGAAACCTATTCAAGGCTGATTGGGTTCTAATCTAATGTCACTAAGGTGTCATTTAAAATCTATCTATTCATAGATTACAGGGTTGCACATTAATGTAGTCCCTCATACAGGAATAATGAGACCTCTCTCAAGCAGAGCGTGGCAAGAGTAAATATTTAAATGCTAGCAGTGAAATAGTTCCTATTAATTACTACATAACCTAAGAACAACGCTTTATCAATCCACTAAAGAGCCCACATTTGATACACGATAAATCTGCCACAGCTTTGATGATCAGGTTGGTGCCGCTGGCTATGTCAAGAACTTAGCCAAGGTTTATAAGGGGGTTCACACTGTATGATTTTTACAGTCTTATAAGACTAATTCAAGTTACATTCCATGATGTGAAATAGGTAGATAATGAATTGACAGCATGTTACACTGTGTGATTGAACATACGTTGAATCATGGCCATATGTAGTATATTTCAGGTTCTAGCATGCTAATGACTGTAAAGTTAGCATTGTTGTTGTGGTGTTTATGTGCTTTGAAAAGACAGTAAAAAAACAATCAAGAAATTTGAGTTTTCCGTTGCATCTGGTGCTGCTGTTGCGAGGCTTCTGTGCCTTGTAGAAATGCTGATGTTTGCATTTTTTCCTGGTGTGTTCCTATTGGTCGGTTAGCTGACAGAGATTGTAGAGGCAGCAACAGGCTGTCGCACTCTGAGACGATTCCTCCACATTTCTGACACTGCTGATATCTGTCACAGCCCGTCTTTGGTCTCCAGATGGTTCTATCTTTCATCTTTGTTCCTGTCTCATTATCAGATCTACCACCACCATTTTTGAACTACGATGGAAAATTTTTACCATGACTAACCGTCTTTCACCTGAGGTGGCCAGAATCGTAGAACTTCGGCCCTTCAAGACAGGACTATTTGTGGAAAAAAAATGTAAATGTAATATTTGAGTTACATAACAAGCTTTATCTTTATTTTATTTTTATTTTTTATTTGTTTTCTTCCTAACTCTCCATGAAACAGTGGTCAAGAAAACCGTAAAAAAAAACTGTAGCTATCATAGATTTCATACTATAGATTTATTCTAACATTATCTGTCCCCGGCCCAGGCAACACTGTCAGCTGTCTTGGTCACACCAAATGGAAAACACAAATTCAAGTGTGTTAGTGTGTTAGCTGCATAAAATAAAGGGACCTCATTGGTGCTGTTCCCCCAAGCCAACATTTCCTCCTGCAGATGAGCAAAGCCGAACCACCACTTACAGTAAATATGAAGAGATACGCATGAATTTCTCTGAGAGAGTTTGTGGATTGGACCAAGACCAAAAAAATATATATATGTTTATAGTAGTTCTGGACCTGAATACACAGATAGGATGTTAGGTGGCCATTTAATTTTATGTTTATGTATTCTTTTACAGCTAACTGAAAAAAAAAAAATTAAGTGCTCTCATGACTGGTGGCTGTGAACGTCACTTACAGGAATGCTTCACCTCATTTTAGCTGTTAAAGGGATGACAGCATGCTGACGACTGCAGCCTTGTCACACGCCACAAAATGAGCAATGAAAAGTTGGCAAATAAACTCCTCTCCATAACATCTATTCCTTTTTCACGCATGTATTCCTTTTTCTCACACAGGCAATGTATCTCAGACTGTAACTTAATGTCTTAGTTCATGTCAATATTTCTGACTCAAGCAAAATCCAGACCAAGTCTTTGATGAGAAGTTTGAAGTAAAATCATCATGTCAGCTCCGTTCTCTTATGACAGCAGGATTCAATAGATATCATTATTCATAACAGTGAAAAATAATTTCTCTCTTTTTTTGTGAATGCAAAATCTCTTTTTGAATTTAAGACAAACCAATTCATGATTCTGCAGAATAGGTGTACAAACCTTTCTTAGGGACTGAAACAATGTGAATCTAAGAGGCTTTTAGTCAGAGTGTAATATGTATCTGCAGCCAAAAGGCAGTCCATGTTAGTTCTGAGAGTAGACGTACATTCATAGATATTGCAATTTTAAACCTCATATTTAAGTAATAACGTGGATCCCACGGATAAACTGAGGTAAATTGAATATTTTGTAAGTGTACAGAAAGTGTATAAAAAGGGATGCGTGTTCAGGCGTCTCCTTCCAGTTTCTGGCACCTTGTTAAAAGTCCAAGTTAGAACAGGTTAAAAGTTGATGTCACACATTTCCTTCAAGAGAAGCAAAAGCAGGAGAATTGATGGCCACTGCTTACAGTACTTTATTCATGACAAAATCGACAAGTTAGTGAGATGGGTTAGTTGGTAGCACAGTAGCCCTTTTCTAGAGGCTATTTTCCTCCTGCAGTGGTCACTCTTTCAACTCCCAGCCAATGAGCCTTTACTGCATATCACTTTCCTGTCTGACTTTCAATTTTCAATATTAAATCCCACTAGAGCTACAAAAAAAAAATCTCAAAAATGGGTTAGCATTACAAGCAGAGGCCTCAAACTCCCCTCTTCTTGTGTCTGTTGACACTTATGACTTTCTTGACTTCAACTTGTGTGATGTTTTACATTTGTCTAACGAAGTTAAATATCTTGGACATTGGATTACATTATGGATGATAATATTCATAACATTTTATGTTGTATATGCAAGCAAACATTTTGTTACCTTAATTTAGATTATGTGGTGATCCTGTGAAGCTCATTTTGATCAAAGCCTATTGGATTAACTTGCATCCTGCACATCTTTGGTTTAGTTACAAAAAAGAAAAAAGAAAGCTTTCAGAGTCTACAAGTGGCACATGAAGATGCCGTAAGAGTGCTTTGAAAAAGACCCCAATGGACTATAGCCAATGAAATGTTTGTGACTGCTCAAGTCACCCCCGTTACAGTCTGTGTTTTGGACTCTTGTCTTTAAATTCACTTGTAGAGGAAATTATTCTAAAAATGAAGTAATTTTGCTGCTACCAATTAACAACATGTCTTTGGGGTAGGAGGAAACCACCAGAGTACCCCGGGCAAATCTACACAAACACAAGGAAAACATGTAAAGTCCACACAGAAAGACTGGAAGGTTAAACCAAGATCCAGCTGAACTCTCTAGCTGTGAAGTGTCTGAGATAACCACTGAACTACTATACTGCCGTCCTAGTAGGACCCATCATCAACATGGTAGGACCCAACATCTCCATGGTAGGACTCACCATCCCCATGATAGGACCCAACATGTGGTAGGAGTCAACATCACCATGGTAGGACCCAGTATCACCATGGTGTTACTCAGTATCACCATGGTAGGAGCCAGTATAAC
This sequence comes from Arrhamphus sclerolepis, assembly GCA_037176975.1. Lineage (NCBI taxonomy): Eukaryota > Metazoa > Chordata > Actinopteri > Beloniformes > Hemiramphidae > Arrhamphus > Arrhamphus sclerolepis. The sequence continues at coordinate 13,995,298 of JBAMYA010000002.1, forward strand.
CATGGCCTAAAGCCATCATCTTCCACCATGGAAAGAGGTTGCAGGTCCTTCACAATCACTTCTGCCAAGCTCCTCATCAGCTCCATGGCCCTTGGCACAGTGAAATAATACAAAAAAAATAATAATTATGTCTCTTGAACATCTACTTGTAATTTGAAATTATCAATCATAAACTATTCAATGTTAACACAAAACATTTATATTCAATCAAAGTTGGTAGGACCCTACATCACCATGGTAGGACCAATTATATGAACCTTGAGTCTGTAATAAAGTCTATTTATCTATGTCTATCTTGTGGTTTGTTTGACATTTGGCATTTAGTTTTCTTATTTTATCAAAGAAGATTTCTGTACAAACTCTCCTTTTTATACAATTTCTGTACACTCACAAAGATAAAAGTACTCTGATTTATCTGCAGGGACCCTAAATACACTGTCACTGAAGTGGAATGACAGATATTTATTTTGACACAATTCTGCTGCTATAACATTAATTGTTTGACTGCAAACACATATTCTGCAAACACATAATTACTTCAATTTACCACAGAATGATAGACTTTGGGTTGATTTAAATCTGGAATTTTCCCTCTATGTCAAAATTGTACCGTATTTCCTGTTTCCAGACAAGTTAATGGCCTATCAGCAGAAACTGTACTTGTCATGTCATTGCCGTCATATTCAACTCTGAACTTAGATGCAAACTCTGAATTTTCTGGTTCAGGCGGTACCCTGTTTTTCTGGTATCAGTTCAGTTCAATTAAATCCAACTCAGTTCAGTTCAATTTAATTCAATTCAATTCAATTTATTTATATAGCGCGTGTTTATGACAAGTCATCTCAAGGCGCTTTAGAAACTCAGAACATGACCCTGAGCACATGGCAATGCCATCAGTGGCAAGAAAAAACTCCCTCTTGGGAAGAAACCTTGAGCAGAACCCAGCTCTTAGGAGGACCCTCCTGCCAAAGGTCAGCAGGGTAAGGAGGAAATGAGGAGAATTAGGACAGTGGGAATGAAGAGTCATAAATACTTGCAGAGACTGCTGAAAATAAGGGTATCGGTGAGTATTTACTTTTATGCACCATGTCATTTTTGTATACTCCAAATGCCAGCAGAAGTTATGCAAATCTTCCTTGTAACTTCCTGTGTTGAGAGGCAGTGGGATGAAGCCTGCTGGATAGAAGTAGCTATATAGCATCAACATTGTGGCATTATTTTTGGCTGAAAAATCCACCTCAGAAACTATAACATGCTAATGCAAATGGTGGTTTTGTGAGGTGCCACAAATGTTGCTAAATATGACACAAACAATCTCATTAAAGATTAAAGGAGCCATCCATCATGTGAAAAAGCACAAGTTTATCACGTGAAAGGGAAAGAGGAACATAATGCAGCAGGGAACCCTGGAGTTTACTCTTCAGAAAGAAGAGAAAGAGATTCAGAAACCAGAGCAATGATGGACAACACTCTAGAACCCATTGTCCTTGATGACCAGCCTCTGATGGTCAATGAAAATGATCAATTTTACTGCATGACTGAACATCTGTAGCTGCAGTATAATTTTGCAGATCAGAAATACATCTCTGAAACTAAATGGCATGAGACTGCCCGAAGTTTATGTTAGGTAAAACAAGTGCAGCCAATCAGCTTTATTAGAGACATTTCGACCTTCAGTGTCTTCAAATGTCATCCATCCATCCATCTATACCCATTTATTCCAGTGCAGGGTCATGGGTGTCTGCTGGAGCCTGCACCAGCTCTCTCTGGGTGAAACCACCAGTCCATCACAGGGTCACACATAGACAAACAACCACACACACTCACACTCATCACCTTTAGAGGGCCACATCATCACCATGGGTACTGTTAAAGGGTCGGCTATTCTTCAACTAGGTATGATATCAGACTGTCATAAAATTGAGGCTTTTGTTCTACAATCATACATTTTCTCTTGTATACTCACAATTCTATTGAAAAACAAAACAAAACAAAACTTGGCAATATCACTTCTCCTTTTTTTCGGACTAAAATCATATTTTTATTGCAAAATCACAACAATGAAAATGTTTACTGTTTTGTGAAAAAGAAAATTTTGTTTTGCAAAGATCACTACTTTTTGACATAAACCAGCTGCTCTCCACCTCATTATTGTTTTTCACTTTTTGATGTCAGTACTAGCCTTAACCCAACCCAACCTGTATTGAATTAATATTTATTCTTAGCGACACAAACCCTTTTAAATGAGGAAGACCTACACCCATTCAGGAAGTATGTAAGCAAATCCCCATTGACCCCCATCTTAAAAGTATTAACTTTGCAGTAGCAGTTTTGTTTATTTAATCTGTGGTTACATATTACATCCATGACAGCTGTACGAGGGGGTGAATTTTTTTGTACCACATCAGATAAATTTATATTAAGCAATAAAGCTGACTAATCAGATGCCCAACAACATTTGACATGCTTCACTGGCAGCTAGGCATTGGCTCTGCTTTAGCTTTAACAGCTTTGTCCCACCTGTTTGCAACATGGCACCATGCAGTTTGAAGGAAAATGGGTTTCAAAGGCTCTGTACAAATCTATGGGTCACATGACCTGATAGTTGGCCATGTGACAGTCATGGTTTACAGTCAATGGTTTTGTTGCTGTGCCCACAAAGTTCATCCAACTGTGCAGTTACAGTTTTCACAAATCTGTGCCACAAAGCACCAAGAAGTCTGCAAGAACCTACAGTCCAGTAATCTTCTCACAATCTGAGAGTCACAGAACTAGAACTAGAATTTATTTCTCAAAGAAGCCAAAAAGGTTCAAACGTGCCCACCACCCACCTCTGGAGGACATGACATCTCCAAGCTCAAAGAGCTGCAGAGATGGAGATGCCACTTGGACAGAAATGCATATCTCAGAGTCAGAAACGACAGTTGGGGTGACGTGATGATAATCGAGAATGAGTGAAGGGAAGACTGATGGAATAGCGAACACGAGCGCACGGCGGCCAGGGAAGGAGAATGGATTGCAGCAGTCTGCGGCAAAATGATTAAAATCGTATGTGTGTGAAACTCTGGCGTCAAATGCACACACATACACGCACACACAGCATAATGCACAGAAGTCTGAGAACACATACAAAAGAAAAGCCCTGAAACACCGATTATAAATCAACTAAATGCAACAGCCCTTATGCTTCAAAGTCATCTGTGAATCGCTTATCCACACATTGAGCCACCTTACAGGAATACAAATTTATAGTCCTCTATCATATCACTCAGATGGGGGGTGGGCAGAGGGAGGGAGGAAGAGAGATGGAGCGTTTCCCACCGAATCCCTATTTATACATCTGAATCTCATCGAGAGAGAACCTTTGCAGAGTTATTGACATTCTCTCAATTTGTGTATGAATATATGAATGCAGACACTCACCCGGACGCACACACACACACGCACACTTGTACGAGAGTCTCAGGGCTGTGAGATAAGAGAGGAGAGTGTTCTGGGGAGAAAGCTTCCTCATTGGTGTGCAAGGCTGCACATGTTACAACCCTCCCTTATATCCCCTGAGTGTGTGTGTGTGTGTGTGTGTGTGTGTGCACTCTCTCTTTCCTTCACCACCACTAAAAAGACACAGAGGACCTATTGTGCCCAAGGAAGGAAAATCACTCCATTCTGAGAGAAGAGGAGCCATGAACAGCTCTCCAGACCACCCCCCCTCCACCCAACCACCCCACCCTCACTCTCACCCACCCACTCCATTCACACAGCAGCTGAAATGGCGAAGCTTGTTAAAAAGGAAGCCCCCACAACAGCATCCACCACTTTGCTTACCGCAGCATCTCCGCTGCTCACCGTGTTGCTTTTGATTCAAAAGCTGCAGATAAAAGCAAAAATAAATAAATAAATAATATAAAAAATACAGCATCAAGGGGCCTCAGAATAAATGCATGAAGGGAAAAAACAAAACAAAAAAACAAACAAACAAGAAAGCAGGTAGAGAAGATATCACCATTTGAAGTCAATGAGCTGTCTCATGCAACATAAAAACATTTTTTGGTGCTCAGGGAACGCAATTTAGCTGCACACAATATCATCCCAAACCTCTGCTCACCCGCCAAAAGTGTGCTTCCTGCCTGGTAATAGCAGGTTATTGAAACCATCTATCATGGAAGAATTGTGATTCTGTTGGGTTTTAGCTGATGGAGGTGTCCCAGTTCTTGACTTGATGGATGGAAATGAATCCACCTCTGCATCCAGTCTGGGACAGCAGGCGTGATGACGGCAGGAAAACAGAGATAAAGGATGCTGGTGCTTATGTCGTTCTGGTCATCACTCGCTCTGTAATGAGAACGCTGCTGAAGGGTATGCTGCGGCATCGCTGAAGGGATCAGGTCTGCTGCAGATGGCTGCAGAATTTTGGGTTTGCAGAAAAAGGCGTGTTGTTTGTGGATATTGATTCCCCATAATGCATTGCAAAAAAGAAGTGGATGAGCCGGTCAAAGCTGGGAATGACTGACTTTAGTACTAGATGGTTAATGATGCTGATTTTCTTCAGTTTTCCTCCTAAGAGCATGAAAAGGGATGATTCCAAGATTCACTATTCACTGGATATGTCCCTAATTCAGCTGATTTGTTTGTAGTAAGATTCAAGATACACCGTTCAAATCTAAGGCCCGCCTGCAAAATCTTGCCCACCATTGCATTTTATCTGGTCTGTGAGAGCATGCAAAGACAATCATGAACTTATGAGGAAATTTTAATGTGATTGCCCGTTCTGCCCGTACTGATATGAAAAAGTGGAATAACTGAGGTGGAGAGCAGCTGGTTTATGTCAGAAAGTCAGGATTTAGCAAATGTTTGTAAAATATTTTACAAGTAAAAGTTTCTAATTAATATCAAAACTTGTGATTTTTGTAAAATTAAGTTCTTTTTTTTTAATGAACAAAAATGTGTGACTTTAGGACAAAAAGTTGAAATTATCCTAAAGACTATTATGTCAAAATATTGCATCGGTTGCAAAAGTTGATATTTTCCAAGAAAAAGAAAAAATGAAAACAACTCAAAATAAAATCTGTGATGTTTGTGATTGTATAATAACAAATCTTAGTTTCTGTTGTTCTTGAAAAAAATTCCAATTCTACATCA
>JBAMYA010000002.1:14000536-14018934 GCA_037176975.1 Arrhamphus sclerolepis
GAAAGAAAGAAAGAAAGAAAGAAAGAAAGAAAGAAAGAAAGAAAGAAAGAAAGAAAGAAAGAAAAAGAAAAAAATGAAAGAATGAACGAACGAACTAGGGGACAGATAGCTGCCTATTTGCGAATGCTAAAGTTGTAAACGTCCATTCATACAAAGTCCAAATTAGCTGACAAAGATAGTACATGCAGTTCGCAGGTCCACCAGCTGGTGGCAGCAGTTGTCTTCTGTTTCATTAATTTATATATTTTTGCTTCTGTCGCCAATTTGCTGTTGATGTTTCTTCAAAAACAGTAAAATGTAGATAAGGGTAACAAGATCATTATTTAAGTACAAGTGGCATTTCTGATGATAAGGGGGGAAAGGAAGCTATGTTTTGTTTTGTTTTTTGAAATGCAGAGGAAATGCAGATCAAGTTTTCAGGGTAAAAATGCAGTTTTGCAGGTAAAAATACTATTCTTTCTTTGAATGTTGTGCTCCATGCAGGATGTTCTCGCTATGGTGACTGCTGCTGGTTTAAGTGTGTTTTCACACTCAGAACGTTTGCCAGTAAGTTCCACATCCGGCTTGAACACTACTGTTTTCATTTTTAGATTATTTTAAAGTAGCAGTTCTTTCTTTGGGTTCACTGCAGAGTAGCATCACTGTTGAACCCACATACCAGCTCCTCCATCGTAACATCCACTATCTAGCATTCCTTTTGGCATTTAAAATCTGTATTCTCATTAGACCTTCCAAAAAGTCATCAAGGAGCTTTGAGACAAGGCTGAAAGTTCACAGAAAAGAAAAATAAATATCAAAACTGCTGCAATTTTTCTTTGGTTAAACGAAATCCAATTCTGTTTGACAGAAAGCCAGAGAAATGACCAGCAGGAGAAATTAAAAAAATCTTGGAAAGCACAGCAGTTTGATAGCTCAGTCTCAAAGGAGTGACAACTCTGTGCACAAGAATTTCTGCAGGTTTCAGCTGTCAGACTGATTCCTGCACCATTTCAGCACCTCGGACAGCAGCACAATAGTCAGCAGAGATCCAGCGGCTGGAAAAAAAAACAAAAAAAGAAAGAAAAAAAAGGGGGGGTGGGAACAAAAGGGCAGAAGAATTTGGCTGCTGGAAGACCATTCATAGGACACAAAAGCCAATGTCAACTTCAATTTGTAGGACTGAAAAGAGAATCAGAGCCAGTACAGACAGCGGCACACATGATACAAACATTTCTAAGCACTCAGGAGAGCAAAGAAAAACCACAGCTCTGAAAAACCCTCATCACCAGAAAACACCTATCAAACGGCACTTTCATCCTCTAACACAAGATCCACATTATTTAGGGAACTCTTCTTTAGCAGTCACCACCCTCCATATTCAAAGCAGTGCGCTGACAATTCTGCTCCATGTGAGCTTACAAACCCCAAGATGCAGCAATTATTTGGAAAAGGAAATGCAAAAAATCCACATTTTCCCTCCTACACAACCCTCCCGGGGCCAATGAGGGCCTTGTCAAACAAGACAATAGCTATACAGCTCATGGTGGAGGAAATACTGACCCCCTGCGTGGCTCGGTGTGCTTAGCGGGTGATAGTTTTTAAGAAACCGTGAAATGCTGTGTCAGGTCAGGAAAGCGAAATGTTGTCTGTCATCACAGGATACATCACATTTCATCAGCAAACACACACATCCCCAAATAATCACACACAGCCTCAACAAAATGCACCTCCAGCTCGGGATGTTGACAAAGTGCTTCAGTGAAAATTTAATGGCGCAATCTTGCCACACTGTATTGCTCCCCTTCAGCATACAATGTTCTCTGTAAGTTTCCAAAGACACTTCATAACGAAAGCAAAAGAACATGGTTCTCCCCAGAAAGAAGTAAGATATCATTTCACAGCCAGACTTTTTTTTTTTTAAATGGACAAATAAGTCTTCTATTTTACATAAAGATTTGATTCATTAAAATACATCAATTTCCCAAAAACATTTTAAAACAAAGAAAATAAAAGAAACATTTCCATTTTGCAGAGGGCATCACTGATAAAATAGTTGAGTGCAAAGGCACTATCTGGATTAGTGAGATTTGCCGCTTGTTGGTTTTCTGATAAGATTTTTCCTCGATGGTTAAACACTCACCATTTATCTCTGTAGGCTAAGTATGTACAGGAATGTCAATCTGTAGTTCATCTACAAAGGATGATGATTTTTTTTTTTTTTTTTTTGTTCTCTTTGTCGTAGGAAAAAACCAAATACACATTCATGAGAAGCTCTACACAGTCTTGCTCAGCATACATCTGCCATCAATGTCTTTTAATTTTTCCAGACAAAGAAAGGAAATAATTTATCATTTCTAGGAGAAAAAATAGAACTGCATAATAATATACTTCTTATATTCTTTTTATACATCTTGAAAAGAAAAAAAAGAGAAGAAAAGGGGAGAAAAAGATCATTGAAAGCATTGGTTCACCTCCAGTTCATCGTGTGGGATTAAACACAGATAGATAAGGTGGATATATAGAGAGGACTATTGTTACAGTAACTCTGTGATTATGTCGACGGCGCCGAGCGCTGCTGCTATCTTACAGTTGGCTCATTGCAGTCTGCTTCTCCAGAACCTCCAGGTAGTCCGGCTCTGTTTTTAGTTTCCCGGGGAGCAGTAGCGAAGGGTGCTCATTGTTTTTGGAAGGATGCTCTGGTGCAAAGTACTTCCTGGGGGTCCCGTACAGCACGGTTTTGCTCAACCTGTCCTGGTTGGTGACATGCCGCCGGGCTGTGGCGGCCTCGTAGGGGGGCACAATGCAGGGTCTCTTAGGCAATGTGCAAAAGTTGTAGGTGAAAGGTGGAGCGCCTGCAGCTGAGGGAAGCTTCTTGTTGGGCCTCTCCCCGATGTTCTGATACAGCATCTCAGGAGGCTCTGGGGTGGTCAGACCACATGATGTTGGGGATTTATCCATAAAATCCACTGTGCTGATGGTGTAGGTCCCTGGGCTTCGAGTCAGGACATCGTCCTTCTTTGCATCCAGGGGCCCAAAGCTGAGCTCCTTCAGGTTGCGGTAATATGCCACCTGCTCACCGTCTTTCTGCATGTAGATAGGATTTTGGCACATGGAGCCCACTGGTGGTGGGATGTAGTTGTAAACGTGGGTCTCTGAGCTTTTGTCTTGGGTCGGTTCTGGGTTGTACGAGCCATATTGCACTTGAAAGGAGTTGAGATCCAGGTTGTTGGCACCAGTGGGGACATGCTCCACCCCTTTTCGCCGTTTCAGTACAAAAACAAAGAGGCCTGCGCCAAAGCAGACCGACAGGATGAAAACAACGAGCAGGCCCAGAATCAGGACTGAGAGAGGGACTTCTGGGTGTAGTTCTGGGGTGTGGAGGCGGGACTCAGTGGGGCTCACAGAGCTAAATGAGGAGGGGGAAGAAGGAGAAGAAGAAGAGGACATGGTAGTGGCTTCAGTGCTGGGACTTATCAGTGTTGGAGCTTTTGAAGGTGGGATGTGCTGAGAAGGGGGCCTCTCACTGGGTTCGGGGCAGATGGCCTCGTTACGAAGTGACCGCAGCAGGCGGCCTGCATGCTTTGAGGGTGAATCACACGTGATTTCATTGACCACCACGCTGGTACTGGAAAGCTCCATCCAGTTTTTCAGTGCCACAATGTTGCAGGTGCAGTCCCAGGGGTTCTCCTGTAGGTCGATCTGGATGAACGCCGAAAGCTGGTCCAGAACCCCCCGGACCGGGAGATGGGAGAAGTGATTGTTCCTCAGGTTGAGTCGGGTCAGCATGGTGCCCCCGAAAACATTGTCAGGGAGCGACTTTAACAGGTTGTTGTTGAGGAAAAGCAGTTGGAGGTTGTGCAGGGAGTTAAACGTCTGTGGTGAAATCTCTTTGATGATGTTATATTCCAAATACAGATACTGCAGAGACTGCAGGCCGGCAAAAAGAGACTCAGAAAGCGATTCAATGTAATTCCCATTCAGATAGAGACGTCTGAGGTTGGTGAGATTCTCAAAGGCGCCTTCCTGAATCTCTGCAATCCTGTTATTCCCTAAATGGAGAAGCTCCAGTGAGCTGTACTCAGTCAGATCGGTTCTGTAAACCACCTGTAAGTAGTTCCCAGTCAGGTGCAGCTTCTTCGGGTAGGATGGCTTGGGGCTCAGCTCGCTGATGTTCTGCAGCTTCCTCTCCTGACAGTTGATGTTGAGGCCACTGTCAGGGTTCTGCGACGTGCAAACACACACACTGGGACACAGCATGGGGACAGGGGACCGTGTCTGGTACACCATTATTGGCCCAAAGACGTGTCTGTCCTTTGAAATCCGAGGGGTGGGCCTGTACCGCATTTTAGGTGGACGGGAAGCCTTTGGGGCACGGGTGGGGGCAATAATACCAGGGTAGTAGGTGGGGTGCAGAGCCCCCTGAAAGTGAGCATCAGAGGGGGTCTGGAGGCGCTCCCCTGCGTTTCTGCGGGGGCACAGGTCTTGCTTGATGAGCTGTGTGATGTCTTTGCCGTGCAGCCTGAATGGCGTCTCACACACAATGTCCCCCACAAAGACGGAGATGGTGTCCAGCCAGGATTTGAGGGGGATCAGGTCACAGGTGCAGTTCCAGGGGTTCTCCTCCAGCTGAATCTCCATGATGCCACCGATGTGTTCCAGCACGCCTGCAAATGGCAGCATCTTCAGCCGATTGCCACGTAAATCCAAATGAGTAAGGAGCACGAAACGAAAAATGTTTGGAGGAAGAGACAACAGCAGGTTGTCGTTGAGGATCAACACTTTAAGCTTGTTCAGTTTACTGAAAGCACCCGGCTCGATGGTGCTGATGTAATTGTAGTCTGCTTGTAAATACTCCAAACTCTCCAGTCCTGCAAATGTGTCCTCTTTAATCACCTCCAAGTTGTTGTTGTTCAAGTGGAGCCGTTTCAGGGAGCGGAGGCCGTTAAAAGCTCCGGTCCTGATCTCCTGCAAGCCGTTATTCCCCAGGTGCAGCGAGGTGACATTGCCATAATTGACAAACTCATTGGCACCGAGCCGTGACAAAAAGTTCCCATTCAGGAAGAGCTGGGAGATTTTGTTAGGGGGCGCCTGAAACTGACTTACGGTGGTAAATCCTTTATTCTCGCAGTTGATGTTCATGATGTTCTCCCGTTCCTCGCAGGCGCAGCGCGCCTTGCAGATGTCTCTGAAGACTGAAGTTTTGCGGCTCTCCGTTTCGGACGGTGACAGGCTGGTGACCGTGAGGACGCTCAGGAACAGGACGCCACTCAGCATTTTTACAGCCAAAAAGGGTCGCTGAAATATAGATCCAGCATTTAACTCTGCACCAGGAGCCTCAGCAGGATGGAGAGAAAAAAAAAAAAGGAGGGAGTAGTTCTCATAGAGGGGAAAAGGGGGGAGGTAGAAGCCTTCACACACACATAAACACAAACACACAACAACAAGCACGCACACTACCGGTATTTGGTGCTAAAATGAGACCATGGCGCACAGGGATTCTACTTTGAATCCTGGAAAATGTCTAAATCCTTGAAAATGTGGAAAGAAAATAGTCCTAGGGGGCAAGAAAAGAAAAAGGCAGATCAAATCAGTGGGATCCTGCGTAGCTGATAGACTTGGAACATTGTCAGAAGAACTGCTGAGAGAAAAAAAAGCCTCTTACTGCAACCCCCCTTTCTTCCTTTCCAGCCAGCCCCGATTTATTCAGCGCCTTCACGCAGACACTCAGAGGGAGACGCGGGCTGGAAAACGCTCCCTCTCATCCTGTCCACGCAGAGAAGCCCGCTTGATTTTAGTCCAAGCAAAAATAAAAAGAAAAGGAAATTTAAAGAAAACACACACTTTCTTAAAGGCCCGGAAATAATGCGCAAAGGCGCACCATGACGCACGCCGGCTCCGCTTATCGTCTCCCCTCAGAGCCAAAGGGTGAGTTAAAGTCAGACCTGAGAGGAGAGAGGAGGCGGAAGAAGGAGGAAAAGAGAGCAGCTGTACGTCCCCGAAGCTGAGGCATTACTCCAGTGTGAGTGCTCGGCGCTCCTCTTCCTCCGCTCCGCACTCTGAGAGCAGCACCGAGCGTCTGAGCAGCAAGACTGTGTGCCAGCGAGCGCGCGTGTGTGACGGACTGAGAGAGAGAGAGAGAGAGAGAGAGAGAGAGAGAGAGAGAGAGAGAGAGAGAGTGTAAGAGAGAGAGAGCCCAGGGGCCCTTACGTCACCTACACTGTCAACACGAACACACAACGCACGTGTCCAGAAACATCACCCTGAAATATGACGCGTTTTACTCTTAAACTGGTTCCGATGTGGTTTCATGGTTTCAGAGTCTGTTTTCAGAGCACTGCTACTGCAACATCATTCTGTCTGCTGTTGGAACCAGAAAAGCTGCCTCCCTCCACACCCACAACTGTTAAATTCCACCTCATGAACAACGTGTCAGTAAATGTTTTAAGGTAAGACAGGAATCAGTTTTTCACCAAAACCTCCAAAGAGACTAAATGATCCACCTGCAGAACTGAAGTAGACATCACCGTGGTTTTTGCAGTCTTTCTCCTCTCTTCCTGCCTTTCCTTTAAATGTTACTCATGGTACCACTAGGAGGCAGAAAAGGCTTGGCTTCTTTATTTTCTCACTGTAGCTGTTTTCCTGTCTTTAGCTCAGACTCTCATTATTATTATCTGGAAGAACGAAACTCACGTAGAAAACTGGAAAAAACAGCTTCTGGACCACAGGAGACGAAAGAGATGTAATGAGGGACTATACATCATTATTAACAATGAAGACAGAAACATTATTCACAGTTGAACATACTGTATCAAGTATAAAAGTGAAGATTTTACCCTGTTGTGTTTTCAGCGCTATTTCCTGTTTTACTTTGAGTTCAGTTTTCCAGAAGGAAAAAAGTTAAAATACTAACTGACACAAAACATGACTAGAAAAAGATGAGTGACGCGACTGTGTCTCACCATGGCAATGCCAAGAAAACAGAAGACATCCTCCTACTCTTCCTTGTTAGAATTAAAGCTCTTATTGACATCTGTCTGTGGAAAAATAACTGTTAAAGATTTTTGGCCAGGAAGTAGCTACTAGCTGCCCAAAAAAATAAACGAATACCAGCGTACCTCTCTGTTCAACATCCCTGACATCATGAGAATACTTTCAGTAGTAAAACAGTCCAATAAGAATGTATGTATATAACTTTACAGAAGGTAATGCTAACAAAATATGTTTGTCTGTCTGTCTATCTATGTTAACCAATGAATTCAAAGATATAATATTCTTTCCCAAAAATGCAGTGCAGTAAAATCCGAAAATCTGTGAACCAAAACCCTGAATCTGTAACCAAAAATCTAAACCAGTAATGTAACCAGCTGTGTGACCTAGTTTCATCTTGTTGATCATCGTAACTGATAATGCATTGGTCTGAAAGCTCAAAGTTACTTTCTCTGACTCAGATGGTTGCTGCAGGTTACTGAAGCTTCATAAGCAGGTAAATATGCACTGCTTTAAATAAAAATTTAAAGCAGTGGTGTCAAAATTTTTAATCTAAGGCCAAGTCATAACCGTGGTTACGTTAAATTGCTAGTTATTCTTTACTTTCTCAACAAATTAGTTTGTTTCTAGACTCGTTTCTTTAAAAGGAAAGAAAGACAGAAAGAAAGAAAGAAAGAAAGAATAACAACAACAAAAACAAATGGAATTTTGTCATGAAATCTCAAATTTCAAAAGATGTGACTTTTATCATAAAATTGAGACTTTTGTACTAAAAGTCACATATGTTTATTGCATAATCATCAATTTTTTTTCATTAAAAAAAAAGAGAAATTTCGTTGTAAAATTTCAAATTTGGAAGATTGAGACTTTTTCTTTTAACAACCAAGATGTTTTATCGTACAGTCACAAATGAAACAAAACCGCCTCAAAATATTAAGAAATATTTATGTTTCGCAAAATCTTTACATAAAATTACATGTCGTATTTTTTTTTTTATTATTATTATTTCAACTTTTTGTCCAAAAATTATAAATTTAAATCATAAAAAGGTTAATTTTACAAGGATTATGAGGTTTTGATGAAAAATTTGCAACTTTTAGTAAACAAAAAATCTTTTTTCAATTGTTTACTAAATCCTGACTTTCTGACATAAGCCAGCTGCTCTCCACCTCAGTTATTCTATTGTTGGGTATCTATAATATATTCATCCATTAGATGAGAAAACATCCCCATACAAACCACCCCCACACAGATACACGTGCACACACACCTACACACACACACACACAACTTCATGTTTGGTCTCTGCTTTTCCATTTCTTTTTTCCATTACATGTTCATTTTGGAATATATTTTAAGTGCCTATTCATATTTTCACTGCAGTTATTCATGTTAACCACTACTCTGAGACATTGTTCACAGCTAAAAAGAGTGAAATAAACATTTGGTGGTGATTGATGGTTTTTGTATTAATTTAAGAACAGTTAAAAGTGACCTGTCAAATTTGATCGGGAACACCAAACAGGAGAGTTAAGAGACGTTTGTGAATGTAGTTCAGTATTGTAATGTTTGACTAAGGAGGTTTTATCAGATATTGATGAATGACAGCTATTGTTTCAGAGTGATATGAGGGAGCAGAGATCATTGGTGTCCAGCATTGAGATTGTCTGTCCATCATTGCTCCTCAAAGACTCAGCCTCTGATACAGCTCAGAATATCAGCTTGATTTTTTTTTTTTTTTTTTTTTTTTTTTTTTTTTAACTTGACAAAACTGAAAAAAAAAAGTAACTTTAGATTAACAAATGCAATGAGGTTAATAAAAAAATTAAAAAAAACTATAGCATGGCTTTGTACTGCTCATACATATTTGGGGTTTCACATTCATCCATGTCTGTCCAAAAGCAAAATCCAGACAGAACGGCACTGAAATCTTTTTTTTTTTTTTTTCTCAGTGAAGACATGCATCTATAAAGCATGTGACCTGCGGTGAAACACATTTTCTCAATGTTGGCAGGTTTTTTATGCCCTAAAATATTTTATGGTTGCAAGAATTCCATCATCTTTTGACTCGAGTCTAAAGAGCAGTCAGTAGCCCTCAGATGACTTCAGGACGGTTGCTGTGGTAATTCCCTTACTGAACGAACAGCAACACCGTAGTATGACTGATGTGGGATTTGCAAGGAGAACCTTCACACAATCCTTTGAAGGCAGATGTCAGCATCGGCTGGAGCGCTTTCAGCACCTGTAGAGGCTCCGTTTCAGTCTGACTCAGGACTTGCTAGAGACCAAAGGTGGGGCACGAAGATGAAAAGATGAAGAGGATATCCACCATGCAAGAGTGTTTGTGGTGCAAAACTGTAATGACATTTGGACAGAAAACCTCTCTCAGGGGGGCAAAACCAACTCTACTCACTCCTGTGACATGCTGACAACATAGAAAAAAGCCAATCACAAAGATCTACCCCTGAGGACAAAAAAAAAAAAAAAAAAACTAAGAGAAGGAACTAACAGAAAAAAATAACATCACAGCTGTATGTTTACTTTCAGGTTCAGTATTAGTAATCTGTGTCATTTGTACTATGTCTCTTTATGTTACTTCCTCAGGATCATTCCCAAATTCTCTTGGTCCATCAGGATGAGAGCAATACAAGGTGCTCCCTCCTAAAGCTACCACTTACACTTTTATTTTGATGATTCCCTTTCACATGTAATATTCTCTTTCCCCCTCTAACTCTCTCAGCATCAAAGGAAACAGTTATGTCACTTCCTTCTAATCAGGATGATCAGGTGAAAACAGGTGGTGGAAAACTGCTGGAAGCAACAATGAAACACTTGCAATTTCATTCCTAAAAGTTCCTGCCTTTCACTAATGCTTATCTAAAATTTTGTCAGGAAAAATGGATAAATGTTCTGTGGTGAGATGAATCATGAAACTGCTTTTGGAAACTATTGACATGGACTCTGTGTCCTGCAGACTAAAGAGGATAGAAATCATCCAGCTTGTTATCAGTGACAGTTAAAAATCCTGTATCTCTGATGGTTTTGGGTTGTATTAGTGTCTATGGTGTGGGCAGCTTCCACATCTGTAAAGGTTCCATCAATACTTAAGAGTACACAGAGGCTTTAAAGCACTGGTGTCAAACACGAGGCCCACGGGTCAAATTCAGATTGCCACTTAATTTTATTTGACCCAACAGAGCGTGCAAAGGCAATCACATACTTATAACTAGAACATTTCTGAGGATATTTCAATGTGACAGTCTGTTTGAGTCAGTATTGACTAAAATGGAAAACTTGAGGTGGAGAGCAGCTGTTTATATCAAAAAGTCATGATTTAATAAATGTCTCCAAAAGATTGTAAATTTTTGTCAAGACTGTGGGTTTTTTTTGTAAAATCTATTTTTTAATAAAAGAAAAAAAATGCCAACATGTTTCAAAAGGTTTATATTTTCCAACAACAAGAAAAAAGTAATAAAGTCACAATTCTGTGACATTTCTGATTGTACAATAAAAAAAAAAAATTGGGTTGTTGAAAAACATATATGAAAAATAGATTTTAGTTCAAAAGTCGAAAGTTTATGATAAAACTCAGTTTTCTGAAAATTGGAAATTTCATGACAAAAATTCTCCTTTTTATAAAATATATGCTATATTGCAAAATCTGTCATTTTACAACAAAATTAACATTTTTACGATAAAGTCCATTTTTTTTCAATTTGCAATTATAGAAGCACATTTAGTAGTTTCAGCACAAAAGCCTTAATTTTCTGATAAAGCTCATAATTTTGTGAAGTTTGAGATTTTACTACAAAAATTAACTTAAAAACAAAAACAAAAAAAAAAAAACAATAATAATTTTACAACCAAGTCCAGGAACTTGCAGATAATCTGACAACATAACTAATTTAGAATATAAAGAATAACAGGCCCTTGAGCAGCAACCATGGTGATGATACAGCCCAGCCCAGGATCAAACAGAGTTTGACACCCCTGTTTTAGAGCAACATGTGCTTCCATTAAGATGTCTCTTTCAGGGAAGATCTTGCATATTTCAGCAAGAGCACAACATAACAGCATGACTTCATAGGAGAAGAGTCCAGGTCTGGTCTCCCTGCAGTTAAGAACTTTCACCAAGAGAAAACATCTGGAGCTTCAGAAAACTAAAACTAGAATCCTGCATCAGACAAGAATGAGACAACATTCCTCTCCTAAAACTGCAGCAACTGGTCTCCTCACTTCCCAGATGTTACACACAGATGTTAAAAGAAGACAATGGTGAACATCTCCCTGTTACAGGCTTTTAGAGATAGTAAAATGTCTCAGTTTCAACATCTGATTATTTCTTTATGTTCTATTGGGAATAAAATATGGCTTTAAAAGATCTGAAAATAATTGCATTCTGATTTTATTTACATTTTTAAGAGTATCACAACTCTTTTTTGGAATTGCGGCTTTAAATTAAAACCATTTATTATGATGTAAACAGATCCTTTGACGAAATGTGACATTTCATGTGTCATTTCAGCTCAAACAGCAGCCACTAGCAGTAGGTTACTTTAGATTTAACTTTGTACATTTTTAACGTCAAATCATAATTATGGTGAATGCCGCTGGTTAGAATGGCCCCTTGTGAGTTTTTGTCCAGGGACATCACAGACGTAGAATAACCTGCCTCCATGTCAGGGTCCAAAAGGACCAGTCAGATCGATTTACTTTCCTCGAGTTAGAGAGAAAGTCAAACACTGAGCCAATACAGAGGAAGGAGCCATTTCACAGAGACCACCCCAATCTAACTCTGTCACCTTCATTATATTAGAGGGGGTAATGATGATGGAGGAAGGCCACTGTGGCGACAGCTTTTCTTTGTTTTGTTTTTTTCTCTGTTTTTGATTGAAAATGATGGCTGCCTCAGATTTCAGCTGGCAGTCATCTGTGTAGGATCTGCTGCTAATAGATCAAAATATTATGGACATATGTGTATGGTGTTTTTAATGTACTTTCCCCCCCTCCGATTTTACATTGTGCCGTGGTCCTGTTACGCTATTTTATATAGGTTAAGCATTGCAGTCTGCATACGTACTCGACAAAATTTACTTTATTGTAAAACAGATTCCATATAGTCCATATAGTTTCCCCATCTAATGAACTATCCCAACAGTTGTTTGTGCTACCCTCCCAACAGTGTTTAAGGTTATAATGCTGATGCAAGTTTATTATATTTACAGATGCCATCATGTTGATTAAAACAAAAATCAATAATGATCAGAAATATGTCAAGATCAGTGAACCAAGTCTGGATGAATTCTTGAATTCTGGTAAGCTATCAGTCACAAACTACTGTGAAACAAAAGAGAATCACCTGTATGACTCACATGGCTCCTTAAAATGCATAAAATCTCGAGAAATTTTACTAATAATGTCATTTATTTTTATTATAGCTTTTGTGAAGTTTTCCATTCCACCTGTCAGTGAAGGGGTTAGAGTTTATGATGAAACAGGAACTGAGGTAGATGCGGAGGTATTTGCAGAGGTCGCACAGCTGCAAAATGCTGGTGTATTTACTATTCGGTTTAACAATGGTAAAAGTCTTCTCTTCATATCTATTTCTTTTTAGCATAATCAGTTACTTTCATTTAAGAATGAGTTAACTTGGTTTTGTGACTGGAAAATTCTTGATGTTTATATACTTTTTTGTACCCCATTCTTTCATTTAGGCTCTCAGGCCTCGTCATCAGAATTAACCAGTTCAGCACTGAACCTTTCATCATGCAGTTCTAATGATACTGTGATCCTGGAATTTGCATCCTGCAGTTCAGATGATACAATCATCTTGGATGAAGATTGCAGCCCTTCCAGAAAACGACAGAAAGCAAATGAAGATGCCAAAAAAGTAAGATGATGTTCGTTGGTTAATTTATTTTAGCTAAGTTCATTTGTCCATTGTACACTTTAGTTTTGGATAAATTGACTGTCATTTGTTGAGGATTAGTAATTTGAAAAATGGCTTGTTTTTTTATGCCACTTTAAGGTAGTTGAATTGGCATTGACCAAGAAACCCGGTGGAGACCAAATTATTAGGGAATACAACCGGACAAAAGGTCTGACTGATTCTGCACGGCGACAGATTGTTAATATCCTCGCTGCAGACATGACTGAGACTCATGGGTAATGTGCATATCTTCATTCCAAGCTCATTTATTTCATGTTTGTGGAGAAATTGTGCTACAGTAATTCTTATAGTATTGTAAACACTGATATAACTTGTATTCACTCTTTTTCTCAGAATGGCACCACCACAGCACGTGAGAGAGAAATATGCTCAAGGCATAGTTGAGATGTTCCCTTACCTGATGGATCCATATTCCAAAAATGGATATGTAAGCTATCAGTTAGTCTAGTTGTTAAGTTAAATTTAAAAAATAGACTTTTTTTTTTCCAAGTCACGAGTAATCACAGGCCACTGGGTATCGTAGCGTAGTGATTACAGCAGACGCCGGTGTACAGAGACCTCCCAACTAAACTGTCAAAAGGCCACTAGCGCGAAAAAAAATCTTTTTAAAAAAGTCATTAGTAACCACATTCTTTAGAGATCTAATGTGTAACACCCCCCCACTACTCAGATGGAGGAGTGTTCACATATACGCTAATTGAGGTCATGAACAGGGTCCAGAGCAGTCAATACACCGTATAAATAGAAGCTATATAAATTCTCTGTTAAATATTTCTTGCCAGCAACTCGACCACAAAGGATTATACTTAGTGAGCTCCGTATTATTTAATGCAACCAAAACCTCACAATTATTTACATCCCACAAACAAATCGAACATCAGTCCGCAGCATTCCCATAGGCCCCCAAAGTCATCCTATACGCTACTCCTCATCGAACGCGCCTGGGAAGTCGATCAGAGTTCTGACCGGCTCACCTGCGGCAAGAAAAGTTTGTTCGTGCTCGTGAAAAAAACCAACGACGTCCGCGTGCTAAAATAAATGAAACAGTCTCACCAAATCCCAATGTCCTTAGGTCTTAGTAATGTCTCCCCTGCAACCCCATCCATAGACTCCATAGACAGAGCGAAAAAACCATCCAACAGGTAATCCAAGGCAACGATAACACGTAAGACCATCCTCCACAGGTGCGCACCGAGTGCGCACTTGTTACTCGTTGTGCGTATGTACCATACATACTTAGTTGTTTGCATGCAGACCTCACTGGTTCAGTATAGCACACATACGTATGAATGACTTGGTTGCATCAAGCGCCAGCATTGCCACTTTGGGGTTGAAGCAGATTTCTGATCTCGCCACCAGAGGAAATTAGAAAAGGAAAGTCCTACCCGTTTAAGACAGCCCTGCAGCTGGGCTAAAAGAGTACAGAACCATGGCGAATCATTTTAGAAGCCTGAGAACCATTGTTTATAATCTCACTTGCCCAACTGCAAAATATATACATGGAGGTAGAGCTCTGCTAGTCCTTGATCAGCGCTAGCAGTGCTCGTTTCAGTGGCGATAAATTTGATCATGATAAATATATGGAGCGCAGTGGTTCCCTGCGTCATACACCAGAAGTTTAAAATATCTGTTGCAGTCTAACCCCCAAATTATACAAACTTGAATCACATTTGTGGTATTTTTTTCGTATTTCTGTCCACACCAGGTGTTTTCCCCTAAGTACAGTCCCATATTGGTTTCGTTCCATGGAAGTGGATCTAAGTTAACTCAGATTGTTGTCAAAGCTGAATCGAGATGAGTTGAGACTGACGTCGCCACGATTCCTGCTGTCAGGACGCCTCTTATGTTTTCTGCCAGAAGCACACAAGAACCACACAAACACCTGGCCCTTTTTCCAAGTTGCTGCACCAGGCAGCAACAACAGCCAGGCAGACATCAATACACAGCAGGGAGGGGGTGGGGGAGAAAAGAAAATGAGGGACATCAAAATCCTTTCTGTTCCCTCTTGGAAGATTTATTTTATACACAGCATCTCCCTTCTCTTCTCATCCCTGTCCTCTCTCTTCCTTTCATCCTTTCCTTTCTTTCTTTTTCTTTCCCCCGCTTCCAGAAACCTGTCCTCATACAAATCCCCTGAAAAACAGATGTCATGCCCAGTCAATTTCACAACCAGCCACAAAAACTACCCACAAATCCAACTATTTACCCCCGTCTTGATCCAGGCTGCCGTGTGGCCCCAAAGTGCCCAGAGAGGAGCCAACCCTTCATTTCACGTCTCGCTTTTATCAGCACCAAGACTCATTACACACCCCAGCTCTCTACTTCCAACATCCCCCCAAACACACACACACATATACTCCCGAGGCATCACTGATGCACCAGCAGCGCCAGATGTTGACGTGTGCCAGACAGGATTAACTCACATCACACCAGAGGGTTTGCCTCACACCTTATCGTCTCTGCCTGCTCCTCTGGTCCCCCGGCACCATTTTCAATTTTACATAATCTCACCCATGAATGTACAAACCCAAAATGTATTAATGAACAAACATAGTGAGATTGAACATTAGATGAGATGTAAAGAAACGTATGCACAAATATGACTCATACAGAGAGGGGGGGTGGGGGCTGGGCGGAGGTGGGGGTGTATTATAGTGTAGAAAATGTACCAGCTTGTATACACACATGTAAGATTAATTATCTCCTACCTGACGGACATGGAAAACTCCCCAGGAGCACTCTCGCTCTCTCTGACTAAAAAGGCTCCACAGTCTCGGTGTCTGAGTCGACTTTCTGCCACGCCACGAGATATGCGGCCGGCAAACCAGCTGGAAGCAAGATGGAAGAAGAACAGATATGGGGACAGATGAAGGAAGAGGTCACTGGTGTTACTGCATTTTGCATATCAAATGTACTGTTAAGGAGTCTGAAAAATCTTCGTGCCACACAAACTTGAGAACAGAGTTTCCGGTGGATAGCTCTTAAGTTTGAGGGAATTTAAAATAAGCATATCGAGTGAAGATCAGTACTGCCAGAGAAATGAAAGAGAGTCTCAAGGTGAGACAGTATGACACATTTGTGGAGTTATTTTAAAATACGATGCTAAATTTACACATAAAAGAATCCTTGTAAGTGCTGCAGTTTAGCTGTCAGCTACTGAGCGTGAGTAATAGTGTCATTTTTCTAATTTCTTTCTCTCATTAGTATTGCTTATGTAAGCCTTGGATCCAAGGAAGTGTGCGACATTCTGCTTTCATGAACCTAATGACCCAAATGAAGACGGAGCACCTCCAGTACTTTGGACAAGTTTGTGTAACTTCCTTGGTTTTGGCCATCAGCTGAACACTCTGTGTTATTGTATCATGGCTCTGAGGGAATGTGAAAGATAAAGAAGAAGAAGGGAAACACTCCGAGACATAGGTCCCTTCTGATTTCTTCAAAGAATGTGCGCAAACTGAAGACAGCAACTACAGCTGGACCGTACATCAGTGTTTATTAGCAAACCACAGCTGATTTAATGGCTGTCCTGTCAGTTTGGTGTTTGTCACAGCAAATGTAGGACCCAGCTGGTGTATAACCAACTTATGGGGAAAGAGGGTGTACCAGCAGATTTACTGTAAATGCACACACGACTGCATCGTGTGATTATGTAAGGCAGCGAGTGAGAGTGTCCCTTTGGGTATGCTGCCTTATGCCAGAGTACAGATGTCCAAAGCAGAGCAGAAACCGCCTGGAGCTGTCCACAGCACACATTTGCACTGATGAGCTTTTAGTGCTGGATGTGTGAAATGTATTCAGCTGATTTACTGATGAGCTGAAGATGTGTGTGTGTGTGTGTACTTACGCATGTGGCCGCAGGTTGATGTAGTTTTTTGGAACAAAGCCTTTCCTGTTGTGGAGCTCGGCAGTGTACCAGTTAGGGTCGTCTTCCATGTTAGTGATCTAGGCGCAAACACACACACAGATTTTAAATGCATGGTGAAAGGTCACTATCTTTTCACCGTCACTGTCCTAGCGAGACCTCACTTCTATCTATTTTATATGCAGCTCTCAATGCACTCAAGTTTGAAATTATAAGCAGCAATCAATCACCTTGTTCAGCAGAGGTTTTTAATATGGCACTTTCCCAAAATCCAGCAAGAATAAGATCTCAACACTACTTTAGTCTTTCTAAAGAAAGACTTTAGTAGGCATCAGCTACATATCTCAAGATGAATCAAGAATTCATAAAAACTTGCATCCAGTTACTTTTTCAGAAAAAAACTGGTTTAGTTACACAGAGCCCTTTTTTTTATTAAAAAAAAGAGAAAAGAAAAGAAAAGAAAAAAACATATTACACATGTCAGTCTAACATAAGGCATTCACACACTGACATCTACGGAAATATGTGTCCCCAATGTTACCCTGTTGAGTTTTACAAGCGCTTACATACATAAAACCTGCATTCCAGGCAATAAAAGTGCTACTTGACATTGTCTGCATGATATTTGACATCTCCCATGACATCTTGGCCATTTCAGGCCAAGACAGCAAGAAAAACTTTGTCATGTACTTGGAAGAATTTCTTCCTTAAACTTTTCTATTTACTCGTAGCCTCTCAGCATATCCGCGTTCGTTCAACTGTTTTATCACTTGATCTAAAATTGAACTGTGATGTAGAGCCTGATTTCATCTTCAAATAAAGATTTATAAGTTCTCCTATTTCTGTATCTCCCAATTCAACATTGTTAAGTTATTTAAAACAGTTATTCTCAGCTGGTTTGGTCGTGACCTAAAAGTGGGTCACAGGCCTTTGGCTGGGCAAAAAAAACAAAAAACAAACTGTTTTTGGGTCTTTTTGAGACTACTTCTTGGAAGTTCTACTGTTTTATTTTATGTCTGTTCGTGAAAATACTGTTGAGCGATTAATGATACTCCTGATTACCCATATTACACATGTCCTATGGAATATTACCCACAGGACTGTATATTACTCTTTAAACCTTTTGTCCCTAAGATAAAGTGTTGGTTTTAATTAAAATTCAGCTAATTGAGCATCACCACCGGTACCAGCAGTTTTCTGACCTTCCCTACAGGAAGAATCTATCTCCCCTTTTTCATCATGTACTTGGTAGAATTTCTTTCTTAAATCTTTCTATTTACCCGTAGCCTGTCAGAATGTCCGCGTTTTTTTTTTCTACGCGGGAACGTGGAAAAAAATGGGTATCTGATATTTGTCTTTCAGAAAAGTGGCAGCAAGAGTGGCAAAAAGAAAAATATTCTGCTAGAAAGGCCAATGTGTAAGCGGCTAATAGTCATTTCAGAGTGGGCTGAAGAACAGGAAGTAAACACTGTCTAAGAATACATACAATGTGGCTGCCATTGGTGGCTTCACCTAGTGGTCTTCCGGAGGAGTGGCAGGATGTTACAAGGCAAGGCAAGTTTATTTCTAGAGCACAATTCATACACAAGGTAATTCAAAGTGCTTTACATCTACATAAAA
>JBAMYA010000002.1:14030483-14042288 GCA_037176975.1 Arrhamphus sclerolepis
TATATATATATGTATATATATGTATATTTATACATACATACATCATACCTATATCACATAATTACAAATACCTCCTTTACTTGAAGGGTTTACAAAATAAGGTGAATAAAAGATTAAAATTATTAAAATTATTCTTTAGTCTGCCATCTTTTCTGCCTGTCACTTTGAAAGGGTGAAAATTTGCAGTGGCCAAAGTCTATACTCGTAATCAGATTAAGACAAATCCACATAGACATATTTTACTTCAGGGTTTCATAAGGGATTAAAGTTGACCTGAATTAGAGTTTGATGATAGACACAGCTGCTGATCTAAGCAAAGAGATGTGGAAGTAACTTTAAAGCTTAAAGTAAGTTGAAAAAAAGTCTTTAATGAAACATTCATGACATGTACGACACCTCCATGTGGCAACCCTGTCATGCTTCAGCCTTTCCAGCAGAGAGAAAAAAAAAAAATCACCATCACAAATTAAGCATTAACTTAGATGATTTGTGTTCTCGTGCATCCTAAAAAAAAGAAATTACGTCAGATAACCACCAAAACATGATGTATTATTTATTTAATAAAAACTAATTTTAAAGTTTAAATATATTTTTCACAAATTTCTGCATGTATATATATATATATAACTATATATATA
This sequence comes from Arrhamphus sclerolepis, assembly GCA_037176975.1. Classification (NCBI taxonomy): domain Eukaryota; kingdom Metazoa; phylum Chordata; class Actinopteri; order Beloniformes; family Hemiramphidae; genus Arrhamphus; species Arrhamphus sclerolepis. Next base: position 14,031,122 of record JBAMYA010000002.1, read on the forward strand.
CGTGTACTCGCGTTCACGCTGATCTCTCCTGTGCTCCTCTCTGTCCCCTGTCCACCTTCTTCTGCTGGTTCATCAGGACCGTGAACTCAGGGGTCATCTGTTGCTTGTTGTTGGAGAAACACCCTTTGGGTTTGTGTACACACAGAGGTTCATATGGTCCATGTCATCTCCATGAGATCTCCCAGTCTGTTGTCTGGAAACAGTCTATCAGTCTCCCTCTGGCCTCAACAGTCCACACTTTCAACGACTTCTATTGTGTGTGTCACCCTGTGTCACCTGAGTGTGAGTGTGTATTCAGGGAACAGACGTACTCAGTTATGAAAAGAACGCCCAAGTGTCTTTGACATTAGCATACAGCAGGTCCGGCGTCTTCTTTTCCCTGACATGGCACTTAACATACTGAGGGAAAGTAAAGAGAGTGGAGGAGAGCAAGGTGTGATTGAAGGACTGCACGTGAGTCACTGAGCTGTGAAGCAGCTGCAGCATCGGCCGAGGAATGTACATGTTACACATGATAATGTGAAGTCTCCGTGGGGATGCAATCAGAACGCATGCCAACAGCAAGTAACTCAATGTCTTTGGTGTAGATTGCCTCTTAACAGAGATATGTGCTGGGTTTCCTCTTTTAATGAACAATGCCAGGCCTCTGCCTTCCCTCTTTCTGCTCTCCTCCCTTCAAAAATGTGGATAAAGATTAAATCACTATGGTCTGTTGAGGTTGCAAATATTGCTTCAAACTGTTTTCTTAACAAAGAAGTAAAGAAAAACTCTACTTTTAAGCCTTTCTGGACTGAAGGTTTTTTTTTCTTATGAATCATCTTTTTGTAATTTATAACACACACACACACACCTACACACACATATACACATAGCGAGTGAGATAAGAGCAATTCCTAAATCCTATCCCAATGTACTTGCACGATTTTCAAGCAAAGCGTATACTCCCTAAATGGATTAAAGTGATTTAGAGAAAGTGTTTGCGACTGTGTGTCTCTGTGTGCAAGACCTTTTAGCTCCATTAGGTAATTGTGATCACTATCTCTCAATTCTCTGGCATCTCAGAATAATCACCTATACCTGCACACTCACATACACACACTCATACCCAAAACGGACCTGCAGCTGACCACCTGCCAGCTCGATGACAAGGACAAAGACAGAGATAGTAGGAGAGGGGAAAGACATACCAACCTTTCAGAGCCGCACAATCTTTTAAAGTACACCAAAAAATAATGTGACACTAGGTTCATCTTTTCTTGTCATTTTTATAGTTTCATTTATGGATTTATCTTAGTCCATATCATCCTGTATTTGAGTATGTTTATGTAGCTGTGTGTGGTTGAGTCTACATGTGAGTGTGTTTCTCAGTAATGGGCTTTAGTGTGCTGCTGTTTAGAGGGTTCTCAAATGGAATCAGAGAAAATCAGATACGACAGGACAGACTGCTGATGTCAACACACAGAGATGAGATAAAGTCCTTTTGAGATAATGGGGAGTGGGTAGTAGAAGCACCATACTGGGCACACAGCTAAGGCTGCTGATACCAGAGATACAAAAATGAAGTCTGGATGCTTAGTCTCCAACTTAGGCTCAACAACTGGGTGACAGGATCTTTCAAATCAACTAGTGAAACTTACTGAGGAGCCACTCAAACAACTCTCAAGAATCAGTTAGATCAGTGTCTCTTTTAAACAGACTTGTTCATGGTATGAAGATCAATAATGACAAAGTATGATCCATTCCAGTTTGATATTTTCATTAGAACAGGATCTTCTGAGAAGCTGGAAAAAAAAAGATAAAATTAAATCATCAACTGCATGTTTTCTGTAACTTATGGGCTTTTCATCCAACCAGTTTGAGCAGAAGCCTTACTGGCTAAACTGTAGTTTTGCTATAAATATTCAACTGGGGACGTTTAGTGGTGCCATCATGTAAGAATTTTACCCTGTTAAAATGTCTTATGCCGGGTTCTCACCGTATGATTTTTACAGTCTAAGATTAATTAAAGTCACACTGCATGGCGTGAAATCTTTAGATAATTAATTTACAGCATGTTACATTGTGTGATTTAACATTTGAATGGCTACGACAGAAGTAAATCCGAAGGTTTTCAAGCTCTAAACGCTGCCACATCATGTCACCGCGTCATTAGCAGGTTGCTGCTAATGTGCTGACCCACCAATGACTCTGAAGTTAGCACTGTTGTAGGGGTGTTTGTGTGCTTTGTATAAGAAGGAAAAAAATCAAGAAAAAGTAGTGTCTTCCTTCCGTATTTGAGTTGCACATTTTCTTCCCGTTTCTCCATTCTATCTGGCGCTGTTGTTGCTAGGCTACTGCGCTGTGTAGATGCACTAATGTTTTTGTTATCTCATGACGCAGCCCATCTTTGGTCAAAAGATGGTTTTATCTTTCATCTTCGCTCTATCTCATTGTGAGATCTACAACCACAGTTTTTTGAGCTACGATGGTCGATTTTCCCCACAATTGTGAGTTTGAGACAGCTGAAGTCGTATGGTGTGAAGTGAACCCGTCATACACGTTTGTTTACCCTTAATTAGGTAATTTAGAACAAACATAATATATTTCCTTACAAACAGTATTAAAAGACAGAAGCACGACCATGTGAGAACATAAGCTCTCAGTTTGGAAACTATGGCAATAAGTCATAAAGAATAACCTATAAATGCAGTTTAAAGCAGCAATTCCTGCATATAAGCCTACTTTGATTTTTATGTCTTTGCAGACAGGAATAAATCCAATATATTACACATTTATTTCTCTGATTTTACATTTCAGGCCTGCAACACAAACTTCAACTCAATGAAATTCAATTCAGTTTTATTTATATCGCGTCTATTTACAACAAAGTTGTTTCTTGGCGTTTATGAGAAACCCAGAGCATGACCACCTGTTTTATTTACAAACATGCCAAAAGGCTCCAGCAGAACCCTGTGACCCTGCACAGGAATAAACGAGTATAGATGATGAATGGATGAATGGATTTTGACTGCCCACTTGTTCCCTGAGATGAGCTCCTGGCATTCAGGGTCTGGTACTGGGAAGGTACCAAAAGATCCATTAGGCCAGGGGTCTCAATTGTGGAGTCTCGGTCAGGCTGTGTCAGCAACAAATTGTACCCCCCAATAAATGAATAAATAAATAAATAAATAATTAAATAAAAAGAACTGATTCAATCTTCTCAATCTTTAGGATTAACAGTTCTTCAGAACATGAACAGTTCAGTTAGCAAGATGTGAGAGCTTGTGGTAGGAAGGTAGGAATTCTGGTAGATTTAAATTAGGTTGAAATGGCGCTTGTTATTTAATTTTTTCTCAAGGGAGATTTAAGCAGTTTAGAATTGTCTGACCTTTCAGTTTTAGATTGTTTGATTTAACCTCAAACATAGCCAGCACTGTGTAAGTAAATTAATTAAACACACGCAAGAATTATTCTGTTTGACTCTGAGAACTCAACCAAACTTTTCGTTTTGGTGATTTTAATTATTCATTCTTGTGTGTGTGTGTGTGTGTGTGTGTGTTTAAATGGGATCTTTGTGTTGAGAAGGGACATATTCTTGGTTAACTCATCCAAGCTTCTGTGTTACACAGAAAGAAACTCCCTCAAACAACATTAAAGTTAGTTTTTAGAGATGGCAGCAGAAGCATGTTTAGTCTTTAACACTATTCTAAGGTTGAGATAGTTGTATAAAATTAAAATTGCAAGAGAATTTAGTTTGTTGTTAATTTTGAGTTATACCTTTTTAGTGTTATAAGATATTAGTCTTAAAAAACAAGAAAAAACATACATTTTATATGCACTTTATATATATATTAGTTTTGAGCCAGATTTTCAAGTTAATTATGTTAAAATTGAGACAGCATCTTGTTTGTCTTTAATGAAAGACATGTTACATTTAAAAAAAAAAAAATTTTTCCATTTTCTTTTCTTTCTTTATTCTTTCAAAAATCACCACAAAATCAGGCATTTTGATCACAAATAGCCTACTTGGCGTGATCCTGATCCTCCGCTAGCGACTGAAAACTGCTGCTGAACTATCCAGGAACAGGAGTAGCTATTAGTTGTACTGTACAGCTGTAAGTAACTGTGTTACGGGAAAGTAACCAGTCAGCTGAATGAAATGGGACCTGATTATCACTGAATGGGAGTCCGCTGTTCTGACAAGAATTTTTAATTTATCTGCCACTAACAGCTGCCACTACATCAGCAGTTATCAGCGGCAGCTACAGTCCAAAACATTGGCCCGCACGAGGTTGTTTTCCAGTGTCACATCACTGCTGTCCAAATTATTTCATCCATATAATGTAGGTCTGATCATAGATGGACACAAGCCGCTCTAGACCTGCTCTCTACGGGTGAGTGCTTTCTGTCTCGCTGACGTCCGCTTTGATGCGTCCAGAGTTGTACAGTTCTCAACTTTTGACAGAGAGCTCGGACCTGCTGCAACGTACGCGGGCTACAGCTTTCAGAGACGGTCAAACTGGCCCCTAGTACACTCTGGAGACCCGCAGACCTGACAGCAAACACCACTGGAAGTTGTCACAAGCCTGAGCTATGGAAGCCAGTGAGGGAAAAAATATAAAAACCCAAGGTAAGCGAAGCACGCACAAACACTTGGTGTGTACTTTGAAAAACACATGCTGGCTACACGAATGCTAAACTTTGCTATCAAGTGGGGGGGCACAAAATATCTTGCGGGCCACAAATGGCGGCAACTTTGGGACCCCTGCTTTTGGCCCTGTGGGTTGTAGGGCGGGTTTTTGTGGAAGAGGACTGTTTCACGCAGACACTTTCAGGTCCCATTAGATTATATTTGAGGAGTTTGAAGACCAAATGAAGAAGTCAAATTCTTTTTCTGTCTTCTTTGCGTGCTTCTTGAAAAAATGTTGAGGGACCCATTCATTTATCTGCTGGAAGAAAGACATCAGCATATTCTGGGTGTTGCTGGTCTGCAAATATCTTTTATAGGTGCCGGGTTCCAAAATAGGATTCGTATGAATGCCAAGATCAAGGTTTTCCTAGCAGAACACAAGACTGTAACAAGATGAGTACGTTTATTCACGTTACCTGTCAGTGGTCATCATGTTATGCTTCATTGGTGTACGTGCCCTCCACACATGTTACAACCATCCTACAACACCTGCAACCACTGTCCTTCAAACCTCAAGGCCATTAACTGTCATTCTGACTTGAAATCTGCCAAAAAAAAGAAAAGAAAAACAAAAAATGGGAAACATTGTTAAACTGAAACCCATCCTTATGAAATTATCACTGTCCTTATTGCCTCAACATCAGATCATATTAACTCTAACTGGCTATTAAACAACCTTATTAACTTTCGCAGGAACTGAATTTTCCTGTCTGACTCCTGCCTGCCTCCGATGGTATTACTCCTTTTCTAACATGTCTCCACAGACTGCCCATCAAACACAAAATTGATTTAATGGTTTCTTTGTTTGTCTTCAAATTTTACACAAGTTGGCACCTAAGTACATAACTTCATAACTCCAGGCCTCTTAGGATTTCTCAGCCACAACTGTTTGCTTTTCTGTGGTGAAGGTTAGTAGGTGAGACTCTGGTGGCTTCAAATCTGCAGCACAGCCTTCCATGGTCAACTAAGGGTACTCTCTGGACTGACAGTTAAAAACAGAGTACAATACATATTTCTGCTCCTTGGCTTTAGTGTTAGATTAAGTATTTTTGCCTGCTACTTATTTACAAAACTCACTTTATTCATAGGTTTTATTTTATTTATATAATTGCTCTCTGCCTTTTCACACTTTTTTTCACACTGTATCAGTGGTATATTATCTCTTATTATTCTGTATTTCCTTTGGTTTTGCTGTGGTGTGTTGTGCATAAACTAGAGCACATACGTCAAATCTGGTTGTTTTAGATGTAAACCTGATTTGACTTGAAGATATATCGAGGGCTAAACAATCATTATTTAAAGCAGTACAAAGAATGTTTTCTTTTTCCTTTGTTCCATTTCTTTTCAGACGATCAGTTTCAATTACATCTGAAGGAATATTTGATTGTTCTTTTGTTTTGTTTTTTTAATTAGTCTTCTTCCCCTACTATCAATAAAAACTACCCAATGTAACTTTGGGCTCATTTGCTGGTTGTCTCTTGAGATAACTGCATATTGTTTTACACAATCATGTCATACAGTACATCTTCAGTATTGAAACAAGCTCACAGAGCTGCAGGCATCATGGCAGAATCAAATTAATGGACTTGAGAAAGTAATAAAGGAAGAGAAAACGAGAATGACCAAGCAAGAGGTTGAATAACCAAATCTTGGGCCGCAACCTAACCTCCATGCCTATAGAGGGACCCTCTGAACTAAAAATTGCAAAAGTTCCTCTGTGGGGCTTTATAAGTTCAAAAAAAAGCATTGTTGATTTCTTCACACAAAGGAATATACTGCAAATGAAATAGAAAGTCATCCAAAATGTGCAGGTTGCAGGGACGTTTAATAGAGTTGACATGGTATGAGTGCAGAGGACGTGCAGGTTATAGTTCAAAGTCTCAGAACTCCATGATCCTTGCTCCAGCTGGACTTTTCATTTTTGTTTACCTTAATTTGTGGTACAAACTTTTACCAAGGCTTCATAAACATTATTACAGTATAATGTAATTTGATTTAAAGCAGTGTAGAAATAATAGGAGTGATTATAGGAATAACTTGGTCCATTGAAAAAACTTATCTAGTTATTTTGTGTGTGGCAGTGAGAGAAAGCTGCTTACTTGTAAAAGCACCTTGACTAGTTCCTGGACTAGAAAGGTGCTATGATGTTGTTGTTGTATTCAATTAATTAATTTTGCCAGTAATTGTTACAGTTATTGTTTTTCCTCAATCGTCTCTTTTTTCATATTCTAGAGAGATGAAGGTGATCCCTTATATATGAATGTTATGGCTGTAGTTCTGTGACATAATTTATGTTAATTTGAGTGTACAGGTGCGCGGCCCTGATCGGAGGAGTGTGCAATTGTGCATCGAGGATTGGCTGCCCGTGACCCTCGATATTAAAGAGCTGAAGACGCGCCACAAAGAACCGGAAGTGGAGGCACTGCATCTCCGCATCAGAGCTCTTGAGATTGAGAGACAGCCCCCTAAGTCCGCATTGACGTCAAACCAAAGCCCAACCATCTCTCCTGCCACTAGTTTTGATATTATATGAAGCACATTGTTTTGGTTCCTGCATTTTGTGAGTCTGAGGTGGACTCTTATTTTGGTGCCTTTGAGCGCATCGCCACTGCGTTGAAATGGCCAAAAGACTGCCGACAAGTGGTGTTCAGCGTGCAAGATTGAAACTCTTGAGGACCTGAGAGAACTTATTTTGTTGGAAGACTTTAAGAAATGTTTACCAGAGCGCATGTATTGTTTTTAAAGAAAATTGCCTTTGCACATTTTTACCCACTGACTCAAATCTCTCTTATTATCTCTATCATGAGAAAAAGCTGCTTTGGTGTGCTCATTAATAATTAAATATGCTATGCTCTGATTGGCTGTTGTATGATGAATGAGTTGAATGCTGATCGGTTGGTTCACTATAAAGCTACACCTCCAGGGCGTTGGAGCAAATTTATGATTGACTGTATGAGAGCAACCCAGCTCAAATAATCTCAGTTCAAGGCTGGTGAATGAAAATAACGGGGACGGCATATATATGTATGTGTATATGTACGCATATATAGACACACCATCCATCCATCATCTATACCAGTTAATTCCTGTGCAGGGTCATAGGGGTCTGCTGGAGCCTATCCCAGCTCTTTTTGGGCTAAAGGCAGGGGTACACCATGGACAGCCCATCAAAGGCTGTCCATGGTGTACCCAGCCCATCAAAGGGCCACATGTGAACATACAACCATTCACACTCTCTTCTAAAGGCAATTTAGGAATATATACCTGACATGCATGTCTTTGGACTCCGGAACATGTTGGTATTGGTACATGTGTGTGAGACTGTGGGAGGAAGGTGGAGTACCCAGAGAGAACTGGCGCAAGCACACGCAAACTCCACACAGAAAGACCCTGGTTCAAGTCTCCACAGGCTTGATCCAGGAACCTTTTTGCTGAGGCAACAGTGCTAACCACCAACCTATTAATATTATTATTAATCCTATTATATACACTATTACTATACCTTTAAACTATTATGGAAATCCTGGACGATGACATCATGACTTTTGATAAGTTCATTCACAAGGTTTGAGTTAATTAAATGCACATCTCAAACACACACAAAGAATATAGCCAAAGTCAACCCATTTCTCTCTCGGGTCAACACGGAGATGCTGATACATGCTTTTGTCTCAAGTTGAATTTTTGCAGCTTGCCCCCCAAAAAAACAACATCAACAAAAACATAAACATCTCACACCTTCAGCTTCTTCAGAAACTGAAAGGTGGTGGTGGTGGCAGGGTTGATTTATCTGGTTGCTGCAGCGCTGGCTGGACCATATATTTGTCCAATAGCAATGGTATTTGGTACTCTGCATTGCCTGGGGGAGGGTTGTGGCCCCCCATCTGGCAGCTGGGCTCCTGGGTGTAGGTGTCCTGATGGTACCACGTTAATCTATTCAAACTATTTTATGCTAATGTAATTACTATGGGCATGTGTTCTGCATCCTATTAATCCCTTGGGGAGGTTCCCTCAGGGAAATTAGGGTTCTAGCAGCACAGCATGTATCCAAGACTTCAGCTTTCTTTCTTTTTTCTTTTTTTTTTCTTTTTTACAATGGCGTAAAATGGTAGGAATGAATTAGCCTATTTGTGTCTAAAAGTATGGGCCAAAACTTTCAATCTATTGTAACACTACCTGGAGGTTTGGTAAGGTAATTGTTTTGGGAGGATGTATATACTCTAAATCCTGTATGATGTATAGATTTTCGGACACTTTCACCATCAATTAAAATAAGAAAAGCAGCAAAGAGAATAATAGTCATTTTCTTCCATATCTCTCTCATTTCTTAGTGCTTAGTGTGTTTTCTTGTACTGTGTATGTAATTTTGTGTTTGGACTAAGCACTGCATGATCTTGGCATGCACTGGCAGGCATGTCACATCACATACAGACAGAATTTCTCTCTCCCAGTTCTTCTCTCTCCATATCGTGTGTGCTCTCAACATGTTCCTGGCATCCACAGGTAGAGGTGTCACTTCTGATTTGCTTAGGGGTCATCATTGTGTGAATGTGTATGTGTCAATTTTCTGTGTTTATGTTCATTTCTGTATGCATTTCTCTCTGTTGCTGTCTTAGTTACTTGAACCATTTAGGAGAACACCATGTCCTTTTTTTCCCCTCTTTAAGCTCTTGGCCAAATCATATGGATGAGAACAATGGGACATATGTTAGATTCTAATACAGCAGACACTCACACTGCACTGAACCAGTTCCTTGTGTTAGTTCACTGAAAATACATAGTTTATGTAAGATGTAAGTCCTTCTGAGCCTTGTGCCTCTATCACACCCAATTGCCACACCCTGTTGTGTATGCATTGAAAGTTTCTCAAGTCCAAAAGTTAACACTTGACTTTTGAATTTGTAATAAATCAGTGTGGAGAAGTATGGTATGGATAATGCTGCTATTTATCATACGTGACACCATGCAATTGAGTACTACTGAAAAACTAACTTTTGTGATAAACAAAACTGCAATGGCAGCTGTGCTGCGGATGCATAAGTTTAGTGGACCATCAGTTGGTGGACCATCAGATTATGCATTATCCTGTGCACCTTGGGTGTGATGACCCAATTGTATTTCTAATGTTAATTATTATTATTATTGTAAATTAATCACCTTTTTTGAGGACCTTAATATGTCTGAAAATTTGCAAGATTTTGCCCATGAATCAGGTCTGGTGTAAAAATTATGTACTTTGCATGGGTGATTCAAAAATATGCTCAATATCATCACCCACTTCAAGTTTATTGGCAAACCCCACCATACACTTTTATCATCATGACTGAGGACCTATAAAAAAGTCTCTTGGATCCATGCTCTACCTAAAAAGGAAGTGTGACATTTCTGTATTTTGGTCATTTCCAGGCCTCAGACTTTAACAAACTCTTCCTGGAGATTTGGTCATATTAACTTCAACGTTTTTTGTTTTTTTTTACGATCTAGAGTTGTGGCTGATCCTAAATTGCAAAGTGTGTGATCATAGTGATGCAACAAAGTTTTATGTATTTTCAAAGACTCGCTGTAACTCAGCCTTACATGGTTTAATCTGGTCATAAACTGATCTGCTTTTTAGCTATGAAAAAAAGAAGTGGATGGTTTTGCCACACACTAATGAGAAAAAAAAAAAAAAAAAAAAATCACGTATTTGACTTAAAGATGGGAGGTCCAAGGGTCACATCCCTTTCCTCAAGGCAAAAATTTCACACACTGCAATATATGGTCTATTCAAAAGTTCATCACTCTATTTATATTTTTTCTAGAAAATCTGAAATCATATCTGATTATCATATTTGTGGCATCCTTTGCTTGATTGAGTTCAAAGTTCTCAAAAACTCTGTCCTCCCTGACCTCACTGACTGTGAGTTTCATTCAGATCGGTCAAACAATACACATACAGTGACAATTTTTAACCTTAGACATTAGACATGTTTTATGACACTTCATTTTTGAGTTCTGGGCAGGGTTGTACAAAAATGTGCTTGATAGGACCACCTCCTTCAAGTTTATTGATGAGCCCCACCATAAAGTTTCATCGTCTTCTTATTGCTATATTACAAAATCTGCAAATTTTAACCAGATCATCTCCACAATTCATGTATTCATGTATTCTGTGAAAAGAGGGGTTTGTCCTGTGAAAAGAATTATCTTTTATCTGGGTCAATATCGTAAATGTTTTAAGAATAAGATCATTACATGATTATCTGAGTAAAGGTCAGACCTGTGACTACTTTGTTCCATGTAGGAAGGACAAGGGTTCTGAACGACAAATGTTCAGAACAGCAATATTATATAACCACTATAAACTATATTCTTTAAAACTATAAAAAAAATTCCTTAAAGTGGTAATGTGCATAATGGGATCCAAAATAGATTAGGATCTGAAAATGGGACGTTTTCTAGGGCCAAACCTGTTTACTCTATACATGCTGCCCCTGGGAAGGATGATCCAGAACCACA
>JBAMYA010000002.1:14056030-14072988 GCA_037176975.1 Arrhamphus sclerolepis
ATTTCAGTTTGTACATGCAGCTGTTGTGGTCTAATGTGGGCAGACAAAAAGGAAAGCATTTAGAAACGATGACATAGCTGAACATATCCGCGTCATGATTTGCTCTTCTGGGTCACCACACATCCTACCCTCATTCATCATTTGACCATTACCGACAAACCTTGAGGACTGTATAAACAATGTCATGGAGACAGCCCAGCAAGCGCTGCCGACTCTGTTGGTCTTGGTATCATCTGTTATGCAGCTGATTTCTACATTTATTAATGCTACAGCTGCCTACTGTACATACACAGAGGTGAGCCATTATAAGATCAGTCTTCAACAAAGACAGATTCCAGCGAAGTAGGGATGGTCATGCGATATCTGTTTATGGTAGTGTAATATGGAAAGGATTTTTCTCTGACACTGACTTAAAAAGGCAGGATGGATGCACACCATTTTCAATTTCAATTTGTCTTTTAAAAGACAGCTGAACCTGTGTGGACATGGCCTCACAAAAAATTTATGTCATCAGCATCCTCAAAAAGCTCAGCACACTGAACGTCATCTTGCAGTGACGTAGAAATCCGAGTATAACCAGTCTTTTTAACAAACTAATGAATGGTGACATGATTGAAAGAGTTTTGTGATAGCTGGCCCTCTGTTCGAGGTATATGGCACCTCTCAGTCCATTACAGCTGCAGGATGCTCCAGCAACCCCACAATCATGAACAGGATGGATGGATGAGGGAACAGGATAGGTGGAAAAAAAAAAAAATCCAACATTTTGTGAAAAAAGTCAATCCTTCTGATGCTAATATGACAGCCCTTCTGTGTGCAGTGAGTCAAGAGGAAGACTTGAAACATGGAAAATGCATTTTATTCTTTTAATCGTTATCTAGGTTTTGATTGCCTTGTGACAGACAGTTAAGTGTTTCTGGATCTCAGCATGAAGTCAGAATTGATGATATTCTGTGATCAGGAAGTATCATGTCATTAAGAACAATGAAAAATATATTAATTATTAAAAATAATAATACTAATAATAATATACATACACTACCAGTCAAAAGTTTTAGAACACCCCAATCTTTCCATTTTTTTTGTTGAAAATTATAAAGTTATGTCATCATCTCAACCATCTGAAAATGGGTACTAAGCCCCAACTGAAAGCCCTGATAACCTTCATACAAGAGCAGCTGACCTGAGAAGAAAGATCATTACTAATCACAGAAACCAATAAGATGACTTACCTAGAGATGCTGGGATACAGTGTCCTCCATGAACTGGCCTCCTGACTGAGAAGGTACACTAAAGAAGTGGGCTCCCAGTTCCAGGGTAATACAGTAAGAAGGAATCCATCCAAGGCTGAGACTGAGCAATACTGTAGAGGCATTTGGGAGAAGGAGGCATCACACAACACCAATGCCCTTTGGCTAGTGGAGAGTTGACTACAGCAACCTCCCAGAACAAGAACCAGTTACTATCCAAGGAAGAGTGTGAAGTATGAAGAGCTAGACATAATCCGACATGATCCATACTTACTGGCTGAAGAAGCTTACCGCACTCCATGAACGCTTAGAAGCTCAAATGAACCATCTGCTAAGGGAAGGGATCCACCTCAAATGGCTAATCCAGGGCCGGACCGTCCTGATCATAAAGGATCCCCAGAAGGGGGTAGTTCCATTCAACTACAGGCCCATAACCTGCCTGTGCACAAGATGGAAGCTCCTTTCGGGCATCACAGAGGCCAAGATCACCAGGAACATGGCTCCATCTCTGAACAAGACACAGAAGGGAATCAGAAATAACACCAGAACAAGCTCCAAGCTCCAAGCTACTGGTGGACAGAACTGCCTTTCTGCATGGGACTGAACCCCCTCAGCCAGATCATTAAGAAGAGAGGCTATGGATACCGGCTGTGAAGTGAAGAACTGATCAGCAACCTCCTCTACATGGATGACATCAAGCTGTATGCCAAGACTGTGTGAGACATTAACTCACTGATCCATCTCACAAGGGTGTACAGCCGTAATATTAAAATGCCATTTGGGCTAGGTAAGTGCACCCAGATGGTGTCCAAGAGAGGAAAACTGATTGCAAACGAGGGGGCTGACCTACCAGAAGGCCAGAGAGTAAGGTCCAGGTCCTGAAGAGCCAGCTGAACGGGAGAAATAACGTCCAGTCCATCAATATGTATGCCCTACCAGTACTCAGATACCCTGCAGGTATAATAAACTGGCCAAAGGAGGAGATGGAAGTGACTGATATCAAGACAAGAAAGCTCCCACAATATATGGAGGGTTTCTCCCAAAAATCCAGCACTCAGAGATTGTACGCTAAGTGGAAGAAGGGAGGCAGAGGACTGATGAGTGTGAAGGCCACTGTCCAGGGCGAAACAACAAACATCTGGGAATATGTCCAGAAGGTAGGTTTCCAACGATGAACTGCTAAGTTAATGTCTCAGGCAGAAGAAACCAGATGTGGAAGAGGATGGTTCACCATCATGGAAGGACAAACCCTTATCTGGGACCTACCGTTGACAGACAGGGGGAGTGGCTGATATCCAGAAATCCTAACAGTGACTAGGAAAGGCTGGTCTGAAGGCCAGCACAGAGGTACTAATCATGTTAGCACAAGAACAGGACCTGAACACAAGAGCAATAGAGGCTGGGGTCTATCACACCAGACAGGATCAGGAGCAATGAAGCCCCTGAGACCATCCAACACATAATAGCAGGGTTAAGATGCAGGCTGGTACAGCATACTTGGAACACCATCATCAAGTGTTCATGTCTGTGCCAAGTATAGGTTGGAGGTCCCTAAGTCCAAATGAGAGACACCCTGTGGGGTTGGAGAGAATGAAAGAGCTAACATGCTGTGGGACTTCCAAGTCCAGACTGATAAACTGGTGATGGCCAATCAGCTGGACATTGTGGTGGTGGACAAGCTCCAGAAACAGGCAGTGGTGATACATGTAGCAAGCAACAGTAACACCAAGGCAAAGGAACACAAGAAGGTCCAGAAGTACCAAGGGTTGAAAGAGGAGATAGAGAAGATCTGGAAGGTAAAGGCTAGAGTAGTGCCAGTGGTGATCAGCGCTCTTTGGGCTGTAATCTCTAAACTGGGAGAGTGGCCCCAGCAGATCCGGGCAAAAACATCAGAGATCTCTGTCCAAAAGAGTGCAGCTCAGCGAATCTGCATTCGCCTACTCCACCTAGCCTGCATTGTTGAACACAGATCCACTGAGCGCCTCCCACATACAAGCAGTGAGACTGAGCTATTTCTACACCGGAGCTGTTGCAGACAACAGGAAGACGTGCATTTTTTAAAATCACTGTAACTCTTCAACCGTTTGTTCTATCAACGTATTTCCAATGGATTCTGAAAGTTGAGAAGCACAGCTTTGCACTAATATTTAAGAAATATTAAGACAATGTCATCTGCAAACATCATAGTCCATGGAGATTCCTGTCTAACCTCATCTGGCAGTCTGTCCATCACCATAGCAACAAGAAGAAGCTCAGAGCTGATCCTTGATGCAGTCCCACCTCCACCTTGAACCCTCTCTCACACCTACTTCACCTCGCCACTGTCTTACAGCTCTCATACATGTCCTGCATCATTCTGACATACTTCTCTGCTACTCCAGATTTCCTCATCAATACCACAACTCCTCTCTCACCACCCTGTCATCTGCTTTCTCAATATCTACAAAGAGTGCTTTCACACCTGTTGGTCCGGAAAAGTGGGCCCAAAAGTGACAATGCAGGAGCCAAAAGTTGTTATAATGTTGCAATTCTCAACTAGTTCGGTATTATTCACACCAGTGTTTTTGCAAAGTACCCAACCGCTGTGGATGTTATATATCCCCCCACTCATGTGGCGGAGCTGTTCACAAAATACCGTGTTTTGGGTGACGTAGATGAAAGCTGATTGGCGTAGCATGTGGAGAGGGAAAAATCCCGGAAGAAAACATCATGCCATTTGTGCTTTGTTTATTTCTTAAATTTCTGCGTTTTTGTGGGTGCTTGACAGTTGAACACTATTGTGCTCATCTGCCCATATTTCTATGAGGCACTGTACCTCTTATTTTGACCATGTCTGTCCCCGATTCATCACCAGCGTCGGCTCCAAAACAAACTTGTGCAAAGAAATTTTGCGCTTCCAAAAACACACCACGCGGCTTGCACACCACGTGGTTTGCTGCTCGTTCTCACTTTTTCATCTCTGCTAATTCTCTCTGTCACTTCATCAGCCTCACTCCAGAACTTCTCATTCTCTTCTAACTCACATCCCACCTGTGGGACATGAGCACTAACATTGAACATCACACCTTGAGTCTCTATCTTCAGACTCATCACTCTGACGCTCTTTTCACTTCCAGAACAAGCAGCTTCTTCAAGATAACTCCTACGCCATTTCTCTTCCATCCACATCATGATAGAACAGCTCGAACTCTGCTCCTAAGCTTCTAGCCTTACTACCTTTCCTCCTGAACAAACAGAATATTCACATTCCTCCCCTGCATCATGTCAACTAACTCTCTAGTTTTTCCTATCATAATCAAACATTTAGAGTCCTACTCTCAGGCCTAGTCTCTTGCTTTTCCTCTTTTCTCACTGCCCACAGACTCTCTTTTGTTTTTTGATTGATAGTAGCCCAGTTTTCGTCAACGGTCTGTAGGTCAACATTGTTGTTAACCCTCCCAAGAACCTTACCAGTAGGAACAGACTGGGACCATGTATGGTTCAGTTTCTTGACTAGTGACAGTTCACTATGAGAATTTCCCTAAAATTACAGTTAATTGCAAATTAATTGGAGATTTATTTTTCTTTGTGATTTCAACTAAAAAAAATAGCATTCTCATTCCTCATTATAATATGCTTCTTACAATTATACTTTTACCAGCCAAGACTTTTCCTTTAAGAAGGTTGCATAGGCAGTAATATGGCAGTGTAGGACTTTTTTAATTTTGGATGACAGAACAGATGTACAGCTGAGAAATGTTTGCATAAATCTCAGAATCAGCCTTTAAAGTTGCCATATTATATCTATTTTTAATACATCCATCCATCCATCATCTATACCCACTAATTCCTGTGCAGGTTAACGGGGGTCTGCTGGAGCCTATCCCAGCTCACTTCGGGCAATGGACAGGTCGCCAGTCCATCGCAGATTTTTAATACATGTTACCTTAATAGTAGGTTTGAATCCAACACAGTGCCAAAATGTAGTGGTGAGAGCATTTTGTCAAAATATGCAAAAAGTTCCATAATGTAATTTTTAAGAAGTACCAAGATGGTTTGCATCTCGTGGGACAATTTGTAATGTGTAACTGATCAGTCTAGGTCACTTACTGCATCCCTAAATATACACACCAAACATGACCTCTGGACTGCTATGCTGTATATTACATGTCAACTAAACTCAGCTTTATTGATAAAGCACTTCAAAATCAACACAGTTGGCCAAAATGCTGGACACCAAAATAATTAAAACAGACAAATACAGTAGGAAAAATGAAAAGCACTGCTCAAAACTAGGTTAAAAAGCAAAGCATGAACGGTGAAATGTATATGTATATATTGTAAATGCAGTTTAAAAAAAAAGTATGCACTTTCGAAAACAACGGTTATGTAGCTCTCATAAGCAATATTTTTACTATTGACACACTTTTTTCTCTTGAGAATGTTTTCTCTGTCAGTATAGTTGAGAACGCTTTTAAATTGCTTGTAATTCAGCACAATGACAAAGTGTCCTGTTTCACTTTGTAAGTATAGGCCAGCAGTGATGTGACTGTTGAGTTAACACAGATGTGAACCATATGTGTTAAACCATGTTAATCCTAAAACAGTTTTAACACACAAACTTGACAACCCAACTGGAAACTTCTCTGACAGTGTTGACAGTCAGATATTTTACATAGCAATGCTTAATCCACCTTCTTCTTCATACCTGAAGTGGAGAACATCAAGTGACATCACCCAGCCACAAAGCCTGTCAAGATTTTTTTTTGTTTTTGATTAATTAAACATATATAGCTCCTTTATTGCATCCATAATATGCTTACATTAAGTCAAAGATCAAGTCAGGGTTACATCCTTGATTCTGGTTCTGGTTCTTCTGGTCCTTGTTTTGGTATTCTCGTCCAGGTTTTGGTTAGATAACACATTTAAAAACAACAAAGTTGACCAGTCGAATCATTTGTTGCATTTTCTTAAAAAAGATTGATGTCTGATTGATTCACGATTAAATAAATAATAAATAAATAAAAGCATCAAATGTACGAATGATGGCATGTACATGTATTGAGGAAAAAAAATTTATATATTAATACTATATTGCTTTCATATACATATAGTCTGACTTCGCTTATCTTCCAAAAATATGACAAAAAGTTTTTCCAAATATTGAGTCAACTGTTGAAGGTGCAGCCTCAGGTTGTATTGTCTCAAGATGCTGCTGCTGAGACAGTATCACAGGTGCCACTGCACAGCTATTTCTTTCTCACGGTGTACTTTACAATTAGAATGCTCGGAAGTTTATTCATGTTGTAATTGTAAAAGCTGCCTCTTGTGAAAAATGAGGATGGGAAGAACTCATTTGCATATTAGGGACTAATTTGAATACAATTAATCTCAGAATAATAAATAAGTACAAAACTGTTGTACTTATATTCTACAACAGCTACAGAGTTCTAATCATTTTAAAGAAGTGAGGAATTATTTTCATGAAAACAATACAAATACTTAATTTTAAAGAACAGACTTGAACCAAAAAGTCTAAGAGCTTTAGAAATGGCCAAAAAAAAAACCTTTTTTTAAGAAAGTGCAGCCAGAAAGATGGGTTGTAACATTTTTACTTGCTATCATCATTTGAAAAAAAAAAAAAAAAAAAGTAGAGTTTGTGGTCAAAGAACACATGGCCAATTTGTATCTGTGCTTTATCTCACTTAGTGAAGCTGTCTGACTGGAGGTAAACTAATTCATCTGCAGTGTAACATATTCTCACAGACTGTCTTCCTCTCTCTCTCTCTCTCTCTCTCTCACTCTTACACACACACACACACACACACACACACACAGCGCCAGAATAAGATTAAGTGGCTGCATATAAATTTACAAGGTAGACAATACATCTTTGAGTCACAATATTCTGCCATGACACTCTTTCTTTCTCTCTCTCTCTCTCTCTCTCTCACACACACACACACACACACACACACACACAGCAATGGAGTGAAATCCCTGATTCCTACGTGCACACATACATGTATAACCATAGTAATTTGTTAACTGCCAAATTCATACTTTGAATTAATACAGCAGAGTGAGGATCACAATTCCTTGAACTTCCTGTTTGTGTCTTGGGAAATTTGTCTCAAGGATTCTCTAAATCCAGTGTGTTTTCTGAGTTCTTACAGTTGATCTCTTCTCTGTAAAGAATAAGACTGTTTAACTGTGAGCTCATTTAAAGTGAAAACAAATCAAAAAGTCAGGTATGGAGTAGAATTATGTTCAGATTCCACATATCCAAACTGTGAACAGAGAACTTAGTTGTTGTTCCTCTTCCTTTTTCTAAAGTTGTTAAGTGAACCATCACAAGAAGTACTCACTAGTTTTTATTCATACAGGTATTTTTAGTACTATATTTGGCTAAAAATGCACTACTTGTTCACCTTTACTTTAAAAAAACCTACTATATAAAAAATAGCATACAGTAATTGCTTGAAAAAAAGTATTGAAATTTCAGCTAAAAGAGACAAGAGTTTGAAATAAGAAGCTTTCCAATTTTCAAAGCCAAGAATGAGATCCCGCTGAGTGTGTAGTCACTGGCTGTAGCAGCCAACAGTGCTGGTGACGTTCTATATGTTTTCTGCAGCCAACTTTGGCTGGGAAAACATACACAGAGATGCTTTTGGATCTGTGTGCGTTTGCATGGGTTTGTGTGCACTACAAAGCCTTACAAAGGCTTCTGTGACTATTCATCAACAATGATAATGAATGCCTGTGTGATTGTGTCTGTGCCTGGTTGCTGAACATTCATTTGCATGGAGCCCACTCACTCAGTTGTATGTCTAACACCCACCTAGATGCACACACCTACACACACACACATGCACAAACACGTGTAAATGAACACACTCCTTCTAAGGGATATAACTGCACATAGTCAACGGTACAGTAATACAAGAGTAGTTTGACGGGGTTAAGTACAAATGAATGGAAGATTTCTTTGAAGTGTGTGTGTGTGTGTCTGTGTGTGTCTGTGTATCTTGTGTGAGATATTGTGCTTGGCCTGCAGGCTGGCAGATTTTAGCAAAAGCCCTGGAACCAAACCATTCTCACGCTGAGAGTGAGGAGAACTCTGTGAACACACACCCACACAAATGTACATGCAGTACACACATGCAAATGTGAACATTTAACAGTGGAGGAATGGGGGGAGGGACAAAGAGCTCATTTACACTTTAAACCAGTGCTCATTGGCTTTCTTTTTATTTCTTTCATCTCATCTAGGATATAGCCCTATAATACTATATTCAAGAATCTAGGATCTAAGTTTATATTATTAATGCCTCAAATGTACTAACCATGACAAGCTTGGCATGGTTGTGATAAATACTCATACTCACCTCTACAGACAATTTAATGTAATGAACTGTACACATTTGTGGGTTGTGGGAGGAAACCAGAGCACCTGGAAAAGCCCTAGTGAGTCTTAGATTTGAACCAAAAATGTTTCTGCTGTGAGGCAGGAGTGCTAACCACCAAATCAACATGGCCATGTTATTTTTTATCTTTGAGGTAAAAACCATCTAATGCTAGCATCACTACAGTTTAAAACTGGTGTTAATATGGTAGTCATCACACTGGTGAACAGACAACATTCTTGTTGTAAGCATGATATTTGTAATCATAAGAAAGCAATATTGTGTTTATGAACATTCTCACACATCAGTAAGTTTGGTTTTTGCTATCAGGAAAGATTAATTAATCAATTAAAAGACCCAAATACAGGAGTCCAGTCAGACAAGGAAAATATGAGAAGCAGAAATGACAATAATGTGCTGTGATTAAACTCAGGGCAAGGACTTGGGACTAAGAAGAATACAATGGGACCAATGAAACCCAACCAATAATTGGAGAATAAATAAAATTTCAGATCCAGGAAACACAAAGAAGAATGCAAAGCAGGCAGATTCATCATGCAAGCAGGACAATGTGATATTATTTTCATAAGCACAAGAACATTAGAGCCAGAGAATGGGAAGCGGAACAGCTCACACAAGGAAAGTAATCTTCAGATAAAAGAGGAGCTGCTTTAGGAATGGAGCAGCTACAGATAAAAACTAAAAACCAACTGGATAACTCATATTCAAACATCTGTTAATCAGGGTCATGAAAGGCTCTTTACTAAAGGTTCAGTATTTTTTTTTACATAATCATAAGTGTGAAGATTTTTTCGAAGAAAAGTCACTGATTTGCAAGTAAACCTGTTTTTAATTTCAATGTGACTAGATTCAGTCAAAGCCAATCAATGTACAAGCAAAGGAAGCTCCTCAGGAAGCTTCTCCATGTGGCCTCTTAACTAATACATAAAAGTTCTGGAGTCCATTCTGTCACAAACATGCAAACTCGCATCGTAAATGGTTGACTTTTTATAGGGCAGGCACGTCAGTGTATATGCACATATATCCATGTGTGTGTGTGGATAAAGCTGTCTTTCTTCTTGCAGACAGGTGCAGCAATTAACTCTCCATCTCTCTCTCTTTTTTCCTCTCTGGCTGCTTCTTTCTTGCTCCATCTTCCTTTTCCTGCCCACTGCTCTCTGTTCACACCCGCTAATTATCCCTGTGTGTACAGTATTTGTGTGTACGTACATGTGTGACATCTTGTCCCCAGAAGTGAAGGCTGCTTCCACAGTCCAGCAGCAGTCGTATCACCGTGGATGCTCGTGCTCACATAGATACCCATAAGTTCATGTTTGCTGGACATTTTCATCTTTATGGGGTCACAGTAGGATTAATACTATATACCAGTAAGGAATTCAGATCTTTCACAACTACTTGTAAGAACACTAACCTGAGTGAAACATATATAAAGGGTTTGACTGATGTCATATGTCCATTTATGCCTTTAGATACTAAATACTGCACATAAAAGTTACTCTTTCAGTAGGATTGTTGGTTTTGTTTTTTCTTTTTCTTTTTCAACAGAAAGATGTTAAAATGATTATTTTTTCTTTAGGGGTGGGGTCACCTTGTGAGTGGAATTTTGGTTTTTACTAACTAGCTGCTTTTTTAAAAATTCCAAGTATGCAAGATCTGGACTTGTGTACTTGGAAGTACATCGTCCCGAGCCATATTTCCCAAGAGTGAACCTCTGAGGACTTTCTGCAGTTGGAACAGCGGTATACTTGATAGCATCATATCATATCGGTTAGCAGGCTAGCACATATTTATAAACATCTGTAATTTAACTGAACATAACTGATAATGTAAGATAATGAAGAAAGCTGATAAGTAAAATCAACTCTTTCTTCATGACAGGCTTTTCTGATGGAGAACGATGGTCTAAGATTTGAATGTGCTGATTCTCATCCCAGCTCTTTGAATCGCTTTCACAAACGGAGCAAATGTTTGGTCCACATAGTTAGTAGCAAGTCTTTAACAAATATTATCACACAAACAAAAGAGCTTGTGTCTGTGTATGTAGCGTCCACTGGTGACTTATATTAAGTCTATGTTTCTAAAGTAGGCAGAGTCAAATAGAAAGTGATGGTCAGCAAATGTCAAGGACTGAAAATATGCTTATTGAACACACACACACACACACACACACTTAAACAACATCTCCTCTCACCCTCTTCATCATCTTCCTCTTTCCCCGAGCTGCCAGTCTGTCCTCCTGATTAGATCGTCTCGCTCCTCGTGTCTTTAAAGGTCATGGTGAATAAGTGCAATTGGTAAATAAGTGCACTATCAGAAGACTACAAATAAATACTTTCATGCCTGTGTTTGCTGCATGAAGAAGTCAGAGGACTGGATAAAGAAATGAAAGTAAATGGGTGGGGAAAAGAGAAAAAGAGATTGCAATCTTCATTTTCTTACTTAGAAAGAAAGATGCTGCTGAGAAAAAAAAAGAGATTTATCAAATACACACACACACAAACCCTCTGTCACCATGAGATATGGCATTTAGCAGTCATTGTCTCTTATAAGCAGAGTAAATCTAATTCATGGACTGGAGTGTGACGCCAAACCAAGCAATGTTAGTTTGTCATCCAAATGTCAGCTGTTGGAACTCTGTATGCAAATTGTGTGGATTGGGAAGGTAGACAGACAGGCAGAAGGCAATTTAATTCTCTTAACATCCATCCTTCTTGAAAAAGAAAAAAAAGAGAAGGCTTAGTTACTGAGGGACACCAAGCTGCATGTTTATGTCCGACCCTTCTCAACCTTAGTGTGAAGCAGGAGTGCCTGAGAGCGGCACAAATCAAACACAGAACAGCAGCGAGACAGAGAGACGGAGCGGGTCACAAATCAAACATGCTCTATTGCAGAGACAGAGGGTCAGAGCACATTACAAATCAAACCGACTCTGTCAGCAGGGCAGTGGGTGGAACAAATCACGCCGACCCCATCTCATCTGCAGCTGGAGGGGGGGAAAATAAATAATAATAAAAAAAGTTCTGTTGCTGGCATTAAAAAGACAGAATAAGAGGGAACGAAAGTGAGACGACTGACTGTTGACACCAGCAGAGGGAGAGAAGAAGAAAATGATGAGCCATGTCCGTTGGAGCGCAGGGTAAAAGTGTGCTCTTGTTTCTTGATTGCTGCTATTGTACAGGTGTGTTTACCTGTAGGTGTGTATGTCAGCATCGACATTAGACTATCATGATATTGCAAATGGAAATCAACCATACAGAATTACCTGGAGATTTGCGACTCAATATTCTATTGATCTGAAAGAGAAAGGAAGAAGAAATTGCTTGTTGACTTTTACATGAGTGCTAAAATTCTTCCACTGTTTTCTCTTTCTCTCTCACCCTCAATACCCATGGTACCTTCATGTGAATGTGTGTGGGTTTGGCTGCTTAGTCATCTGTGAAATATCTCCCATGTACCCAACACCATGCTTGACAAGCTGCAGAGATAGTGGAGCCTGTGGCTGCTGACCCCTTCTCTCATCCTGGTTTGAGCTCCTCAAACACACTCAGCTTATATCATTCTTAAATAGAGGGAGTTTTTCTTTTTTCTTTTTTTTCTAGCAGCTAAATCTTTGCACGAACAAGAACAAACTAAAATTGAGAGATAATAGAAAGAAGACCTAGCAAGGAGCTCAAAACTTTTTGACAATGGCAATATTTTGCAGTAAGAAAGCCAACAAAAATTAACTCTGACTGGAAGAAGACGCTCTTGGACCAGAGAGCCACCTTTAAAAGAGACATATCAAAGTTTAAAGCAGACATACTTTGCTCCTTTTTTATTGTAGCCCACACAGTTTCCTAAGGTCTTAATGAAATGTCTGTGACATTCCTTGCTCAGAATACCACAGGGTCACAGTACCACAGCTGTCTTTCTGCCCCATCTTTACATCTCAGCTGGTGTTATGCTCCTTGCCCACTGAATGTGACACACTCTGCTCTTTTTGAATGCAGTGTACGAGTCTACAATTTGGTAGACAGTGCAAATAATCAGAATCAGCTTTAGACACATGCAAAGAATTTCTTTGGCGCAGTTGTTGTTTCCCTGCATACAGTGAGATAAATAGTAAGGAAGTAATGCAGAAGTAAATAAAGACAACTTTAAAAAGCTATAAACTGCAAACTGGCTATATACATAAGAGGTATTTACTTATGTGTAATAGATTTTAGTGCAACATGAAATTAAGGATAAAGGATAATTGTAATTGTTTGACCTCTACAGTTCCAGTGCTGTGAAGTGTTCAGTAAAGTGACTGCTGTGGAACGAAGCTGTTTGTCCTGGACTGCCTTAGTGCACTGCCCTTGGTGCTACTAGTGTGCCCTAAAGGTGCTAGCTTGGGGCACCCTGGCGTTTGGGCTGGCATGTTTTCTGTCTGCTCTTGGCTCGTTGTTCTTATGGCCCTGGGGAGCTGAACAGTTACGGCTGGGCCTAGGGGTATGTTGCATGCCCTACTGGAGGTTTACTGTATGACATTGGCCCAACACATTGGCGCCAGCTGTGGTCCGGCCTGTAGCGCTAGTTGTGGTCACTGTTTGATGCTGAACATGTGTTTGAAGGTCAAGATCACTGCTTTATGCCTGGGTCTTGGCCTGCTCAGGCTCTGGTGCAGAGTGGGGTGGGTTACGTTCAGCACTACTATCACAAATACATGCACATACATGACAGAGCACCACATGCATCACCATTCTACACACATGACATCCATCACTGTCTTGGTGGCTCACTGTCAGTGATTTTAGTGCTCTCTGACAGAATCAAGGTTTCAGGTCTGTAAAATATGTTAGATCAGACCGTCAAAGAAGGCTGGAGAACGACTGCAGTATCAAATAGCATATTTAGAAGCCTTTCTTTTTAGCTGCTCCCATTAAGAGATGCCACAGCTGTGTGATGTGCATAATTGATTTGGCACAAGTTTTGCGCCGGATGCCATGCCTGGAACAACTGGGAATCAAATCCAGACCTCCCACATGGTAGAGGAAAGCAAATGGTTTATACATTTAGCTGAAGAAAAAAAAAACACTTATTATTAATACATAGGCAGACAGTTTTTACTCCCTAAAAATGAGATGATTCATGCTTGTGCCACATGGAGCTAGAGAAAAGTGGGTAAGTGAGACACATTTCCCAAAACATGGTACCTAATGAAAGTAGTTTAAAAACATGAATAGAAACAAAGCAGAAGAAAAAAAAAAGAAAAGAAAAGAAGAGAAAAAGGTTAGCAGGTGGGAATCCATGAATATTTGTATACAAAAAAGTTTACCAGCATGAGTATATACTAAACAGAAGTCATTAAACTGTAAGTCTTTCCATTTGGGTCAAAGAATTTATATCACGTTTTAAGCGGTTGTAAGCTGGGCCTAATGGAACACATGACACAAAACATGTCACAACTACTAAACTGTATAGCACCATGTTAAATCAAATAAATATTTGTCAAGACATTTACTATTCTTAGTATCACATCAGGCTGCCTTAACTAAACTCACCCTAAAGAAATTATAAATCATATATGTGAAACAATTGTTGGTGTAAAATAACAAGGACAAAATTAATATGCTAACTTTTCTAAAAGACAGTTTTGATGGAGTCAAATGAGCAGACTCATCTCTTCTTTCAATGTACATTTAATCTTTATGTTTTCATACCTGTCCATCTTTGTCTTGATATACCTTTGTCTTCCTCATTCTAATACCACTCTGTCTCTCTGCCTTTCCACCGCAACCCCCCACCCCCCTCCTCCCTGCTGTTGGGTAAAGATGACGGAGTGTGAGGATATGATGGAATATTTCCTGTCATCATTATAATTAGTCTCCTAACAGACTCAGACACACACACACACACACAGCACATCGGATACACAAGCAGAGTCTCATGCATCATCTCCAGGTCTCTCTGGAGTCCATGTAACAGTGATGTAATTGATCTCAGTTGACCATCAATGCAGCCACACAGCGAAACAAAGCCCGGCCAAGATATTTTGATGAGAAGACAGGAGGGTCAGAATTTAGAGATTTAGCTGTTTAAAATGGTGATTGTGCAGCATGGGATTCTGGATCTTGCTCAAGGATACTCGAATTATAGATTAATCTAATCTTCCAGCATCCTTCCTTGAAGGATGACTGTTGAACTTTGTAAGCTTCAGAAGCACCCTTCCACAAACATTTCAATTTTTGATGCTCATTTGGCAGGAAAGTATTACAAAAGTGTTTCTGAATGATAAATTGCAGACCGAATTGTTATCTCAACAACTGGACAACAAATATAGGTAACTACAAAAGCGTATATTAATGCAAAATATATGTAAATGCATTGGGAACACTGTGCACTCTATTCCAAATCAAACCAAGAAGAAAAATATATTAAATTAGTGATTACTTTACATAATGAAGAGAAATTGTATCTGATTTTTTTCTTTACAAACTCTTGAGAACATTTACTGTATATTGTGAGAAACGCTTGAAAATTTAGTTTTCCTGTGAAACACTGAACTAATATTTTGTTGTATAACCACGGTTTCTGAGAACAGTGTATATTTCTTTGCTTCAGACAGTTTCTTTCCAACTACATTTTCTTTCATCTTTCTAGTCAAAGATTGAAAGGGTTGTAGCAAGCACCGGGCTGTTGCAATATGGCCTTTAACTTTTTTAAAAATTTGATTAATTTTACAGTTAACATTTTTACAGGTCTAATAGTTGGTTCAGATGTCCATTTAAGACATTACTTTAGTTTTATTTTGTTGTACAAGGCCACAGCTTCTTTTTTATTTAATATAATTCAGAGAAGTATTGTAAAGTCTTCTTACAGAGCCAGAGGTTGATAGGTCCAAATACTGGATGGCCGGTGAACAGTTTTTCTATTATACAAGAGAAATTAAAAACCCTATACCGTTTACAGTTAAAGGCAGGGACAAGCACACTGCCTGGTATATGTTGACATGAGGGAGGCCAGAGCGGTTCTTGGAAGAGGCCAACGACCTGCAAACTGATGGCGTGCCTTTTCACCTCCCTATGAGTCAAGCTCAGAGTTTCCATGGAAACAGGAATGTCACAAAATATCATCAAAAAGGAAGATGTCTTGGCAATTGAAGGTTTAGCATTGTTTATTCGGGATTGCAAAATAAATGTAACTCATTTAATAATAAAGTAGCAGTGGCGATTTCTCGAAGACTGCAAGCTTCCCTTAAAATGTGAAAAATTAAATGTTCAAATATGTACAGTTTTGTTAACATTTCATTGTCTGCAGATGCATTAGAACACGCTCATCTAAAAGATGAGTTCATTCAGAAGCATCAATGCCATAGATTTCAAGAAATCGTTTTCTTATACGATCTATGATCAATGCATTTTCCCACGGAAGCTGAGCATGCATTCACTTCAAAGGGAAACTTGATGGTCATTGGATAACCGCAATTTCATCCCACCCCTGGACGCTCATCTTCTCTGGGTGTGAATGGAGCTGGCCTGGATGCTGAGCTTTCGCATGATGATTGGAGGATCAGTCGAAAGGCTGAATCTCATTTTGATTAACAGCTACTTTGATATATAAACCCTCACTGAATCATTGGGAGTTCAGTCCCATCTCAGATTTTGCAAGTGAAATCAAAAGACAAACTGCAGCCTATTTCTTGGTATTTGCTTGGCAAAATTACCTGACCATTTCCATGGTTAATTTCTTCCACTGTAAATAAAACATACTCATCCTATTTCTTTGTTTCAGTTTAACATCATTTCAACATTTCCTTGTTCGAGTTTAATATTGTTTCGTTAGTTCATCCACAGATCATTTTCTAGAAAAGAAAGGGCAAAATTTAGAGACATCCCAAGTCTTATGGAAGTTCTGGGAGTCTCCCACATGCAACAGCTCCCTGATGCCCACAAGTCAGACAAAATGTCCCAGAATCTAAGGTGAGCAGCTGAGAGCGCACAGAGATGAGACAGACTTTTTCCTGATCACGTGTGGGAAGGAGAGAGAGAGAGAGAGAGAGAGAGAGGTCATACCACAGAAAGCCTCAAGGTCACGGCTCTAACTTTTCTGTCAGCATCTATCAAGCACCACATCACAGAAGGAAAGGAGAGCGGCAAAAAACCAAAACAACAAACTCCTGTCATTCACATTCATGTCTAAATTGAAGTACAAATCAACTGACACACACACACATATATTTATATATATATATATATATATATATATATATATATATATATACACACACGCACACACACACACACACACACTATATATATATATATATATACATACAAGATCG
>JBAMYA010000002.1:14088191-14099709 GCA_037176975.1 Arrhamphus sclerolepis
CTCCCACAGTTGGTTTCTTCACACCAAGCTGCTGACCTGTTGCAGATTCAGTCTTCCCAGCCTGGTGCAGGTCTACAGTTTTGTTTCTGGTGTCCTTTGACACCTCTTCGGTCTTGGCCATAGTGGAGTTTGGAGTGTGACTGTTTGAGGTTGTGGACACTGTGATGCCTCAAAAGAAGTGTGTTTTCCGAACAGAAAGAAACACATTTTTCTCTGAAAAGAAAAGCTGTTTTATATAATTTGCAGTCAAGTGTGGAAGACTCTAGCCATCACTTCAGATATGCTGTATATTATATCTTTCACAAATCAGTCTTTCTTTGATGTATTATTTCATGTTAATCATTAACACCTTTAAAACATTTCACTTATCAAAAGTAATAGTTTTTGCAGGAGATGCTGTATTTAGCTGTTACTACAGGGTTTTTTAAATCCTATATTTAAATTTTAACATTCTTGTGAACTGCTCACGATGAAAACTATGTAACTGAGCTTCTCTGTTGACAGGTAATGGACTCTGGTGAACAGGGCCTCTTTGGTGACCTACAGACCACTGTCTCCACTATTGCCATGACAACCACCTCTGCCTCCTTAGTGGCCCCTAATGACAGTCGTCATGGCCATCACCAGGTCAGGGAATGCATGATCTTTATGTCAGTCCAATGTCATTATTGACAGCATTATGATTTCTGAAACCGATTGTAAGAGATAATAATTAAAACAATATTAGTAATAGTATTATGTAATATAGTATGTAATAGTATGATATAGTATGAGATTATACTTATATAAGTATGAGCCCAGGTCATTTGTAAAATGTTCTTCAATGTTCCTGAGCTCATGTTTCTGTCTTATTTCAATTTAAACTAGCATGTTGTATATTGTTAACTACATATTTACTTTTACTAAGGATTTAAGTTTTACACATTGAAAAACAGCATCGGTAGGTTAGACTGACGTATACAGCTTATTGACTTTGCTGAACAGCTTATCAAAGTGATCTTTCTTACTTAGCATGCTAATGCAAATTCAACACATTAAAATATGTATAACAGATCCACCAGTTAATGCCTATAAAGTGAAAATAAAAGAGAAACAGACATTCCTAAGAAGCCCAAAGGCCAGTCGTTTTCTCGGTGCGTGAGTGCTGTTTGTGTTACTGCTATATGACAACATACAGTAGCCACTCATCTTTGTTTGAAACATTTTAAAGCAGTTAGACTTGTCTATGTAATTTAACTCTGCTGATTTAAACTTTACCCATCATTTTCTATACTTGGTTCCAAGCATAAAAGCTGCAGAAGCGCTTTAAAACAAATAAATAGTAAAGCGACATCTTCATGTAATACAATTTTTTCATCATCTTTTTTTTGTTGTTGTTATTTTTTTCACGGTTCATCTGGGATTACGAGTCTTAAAATCTCTTGAGAGCATCAACATGAAAGGTTATCATGTTTTCTCTTGCATCTTGGAACAGTATCAGGTGAAAGTTACGCATTTCTACCCCACAGGTTGCCTTGGCAACAGAGATCCCCGACTACAACCACATGACTTTGCCACTAGGAGGGGGTCACACTGCTACAGCTGCCCAAATGCGGCATTTCTGTCGCAGCTATGAGTTCCAGCTCCCCCCACAGCCATCCTCCATGTCCCCTTCCCTCCCAGCTGCTTCCACAGTGCAGTTTTCAACTCTGGGCCCCGGGGGGCGCCATGTCTACTGCAACATCCCTATGACACTGCTGAACGGACAGGTGGGAGAAAGGACTCTTCACTGTGATTTTGTTATCCCTAGTTAGTCTCCACCTTCCAACATCTGTACAGTGTTTTCTTTAACTTCCATACGGCTGTTTGTGTAAACGAAATAAAAATAAAACCCCTCTCTTCTCCCCAGGGGTTCAGAGCAGTTCACTGGGGAACAAGAGGTCTGTTTGAATAAAACAGAATAAAGAAAAAAAGTAATATCTGCATATTATCTAGCCTGAAGTATTTATTCAGTCTAACGACTAGAAAATAGAACTCAGACGTATGTCCTGTTTTATAGTTTGTTGTTTTTTTTTCCTTTCCAGCCGTAGAAAGACTAGTTAGAATATGGGAGAGATGATCGCTGATCCCTGTGGCTCTGTTTGCTTCCCAGGTGGGTCAGAGCAGTACACTTGGGAAGAAGCCCGACCTCCACCTGAACAGCACCTTTGTACCGCTCACCAGCAGAGAACTCAGCTCTGACATCTGGTAGATGGATTGCTCCACTGATGCTGAATTACAGACAGCTCTTTCAAGATTGGCTGATTTTTCAAGGATTTTGGACTCTGTACAGACCGACTGTTGGACTGGTTTTAAGAGAAGACTGCCCACAGATTGCTTTTGGGCCATCTCATTCCAAGCTATGAACACACAACTTCTTATAGAGTGGATCCGGCTTGGCTTGACACTTGTTGGGTATACTGGTCCCACACAAGTTATAAGAACAACTGCACTTTGCTTTGAGACTGGTTATTGTCTCCAGGCTACTACCAGCATGGATATGAAAGGAGATGGCATGACCACTGGAAAGGGAATGCTGCCAAATAACAAGTGTGATGACATGATCACGCAGGTACGAGTGTTTCCTGAGTGGTCACATGGAGGCTTTAGAAAGATGCATGGATTAAAGAAGTATCAATGGAAAGGTCCAAAACGACCAGGATCTGCAGATGCTAGACCTCTTCTGTCTGTCCAGCAAGATGTCAAGTTGCACCACAGAGCACAAAAAAGTCTTTCTAAAATGCAGTTTGCTCTCACACCAACTGTTATGAAAAACCAGTTGATTTTTTCAGCTGTTTAGCTACATGGAAGTATCAGTCAACTGACAAGTAAAACTGAAGGCAACCTCATTGCTAGTCAAGATGAGGTAGATGCCATGCTATTATTTTGGTATACCCGACAAACTTTAAACACCTAGTCAATCTATGGACATATTACTATACAGCTAGATTCCTAGTTTTGCTCATAGATCTGGCTGTTTTTCAGAATGAACTAAAAGATTGAATATCAAGCAGTGGCAAATAACTGCTTGAACCTAAATACTGGAGAAGCACATATAGGTGTAAACTATTTCAATAAACTAGTTTTCTGAAAGGTTCTTCACTACTTGAACTGGGTGGAGGTAATACTCATCACCTCATGCAGCTATTTGCAGCTGCAAATAGTCAAGAGATCCGGCCAACTTTTAACACTAAGCTAATAACATAAAGGACTTGTCTTTTTCTATGTGCATGACCACCCATTTAGATTAAAAAAAAAAAAAAAACTCAAACATAGATAAAAGAGTGAATGACACTGTTTTTCACAGCCTCTTACAATATGGCGCCTAATAAACATGTTATGTTGATACCATATATTTGTTTAATTGCTGGCCATGATGCAAAATTAGCTGATGAAGGGGAAAAAAGGAGGTCTATCTCCAAAAAAAAAGATCTTTATGATGAATTTTTTCATGTTTTATTTAATTCTTTTATCCTCATGGAGGGTTGGTAATTCCATTTAATCCAGTGTTCCAGTAACATCTGTACAGCTTTCATTACTTATGTATAAACCTAAACATGAGAGTGATTTGTTCCGTATAATTTCTGTTAAAAACCACAAGTCTGTTTTTTTCTCTTTTTTTTTTTTCTTTCTTTTTGGGAATATATTTTGTTTTGATCCCCCCTTGGAAGGATGGATGGATGGATGGATGGATGGATGGATGGATGACAGGATGGATGGATGGTAGGCATACAACACTGCTAATGGACAGAAGCTCTTATCCTGAGCAGCAGGGGGCGCCTCTGCAGCTGTACTCCAAGTGGAATCGGACCACGTTCTTCCTTGTGAGCTTTAAAATAGATTACCATAATATTTAAGCAAAGTGGAAAATGTTTTGAATTTACACACAGGTACTGTCATTGTCTTATTAGAACCATGGATTTTGGATATTTGAGATTGTTTGATACAATAATTATATGAGTTGTTATAATCGATGGCAATATACAGTATAGTGGTTGTCTTTTCATTTCTGATCATTTCTTTGACTATTCTTTGGATATATTGATTGAAATAATTTAACTGAGAGCAAATAAAAACTGCATTAGTTGTTTTATACATTTTGCATGCTTGCTGTCTGGCACCATCAGTTGTTCCTCTTTCTTTTACTTCTCCCAGATAATACATTCTGGTTTTATGTTTCTTGCTCCAACCTCTACCTTATTTCTATGACCTGCTCCTCCAATCACTCCCTCTCTTTCATGTTCACTTCTCAACATTTCGTCTACTTCCAGTCTCTCCAGAACAATTCTGCTGGTAGCATTGACAGCACTAATCTGGGACTTTTATTCAGTTTAGCGGAAAACACAAAGGCTAAAGATGTTTAACACTCCACTACTCTAATCTGAGCTGAGAATGTTTGGTTCGTGGCTGACGAGGACATCCCAAAGCCACATAGAGAACACATGCACATAAGTAAAAAGCATCTTTACGCCACTGTTCACTCCTGAATTGGATGGGTCTTTGTGATGTCAGGATTGGTAAAATAAATTGGCATTCGGTGCTCCACAGAGTGTAGCCTAGAAAGGAAGTCAAATTATGTGATAGGATGGTTATTACGACACATAAAACAGTATTTGAGATCATTTTAATTTAAAATTGGTCAGAATGAAGAAAAACATTTAAGAAGTTGTTTTCTTTTATTTTATGAAAAGCTTTACCACAGAAGAATCTTGTATTTTACTGTAGATTAAGTTTCTAAATCCTGGAACAAAAGCCTGCAATGGACTGGCGACCTGTCCAGGGTGTAGCCCTGCCTTTCGCCCAAAGTGAGCTGGGATGGGCTCCAGCAGACCCCCATGACCCTGCACAGGACAAAGCAGGCATAGACAACGGATGGATGGATGGAACAAAAGCATGTTAGTTATGGTCAGGGGGAAAAATTGTTACGTGTTATTTTGAAATTCAGAGATGTGGGCAAAGACACCAAGACACTGAGCCATTGCCATGTTTTGTTTTTTTTTGTTTTTTTATTTTTTCCAAGGCCACAAGTGGCCGCATTTGGACGACAGTCACCCCAGCTCTGTCACCCCAGGTTTTCAGGTGGGTGTGTGGGACAGACAACAGGTTCTGATTACTGGATCTAAGTAGGCGTGAGGTGGTTTGGAGGTGAATGAGATCTGAGAGGTAAGTGGGTGCCTGACCATGTAGAGCCCTGTAAGTGATGGTGAGTATTTTAAAATAAATCCTGTAAATGACTGGAAGCCAGTGCTGGAGAGCGGAGCAGGGGGGTGACATAAGAATATTCATTTGACCTAGTATAGTCATTGGACCATCACAGAGTGACGCTTGTTTTACATAAGAAATGGGACTTGTATTCTCCAGATCAAAGGCAAAAAGAACCATCCAGACTGTTGTAAATGCAAGGTCTGGGATGTGTGATGATACAAGGTGTATGATTGTATCAGTGCCCCGTACCACAGGTATTTTACACTTCTGTGATGACAACATTAACACTGAAAAATAGCTCAACTACATTTTGCACATATTGCAAAAGCATGAGTACCGAGTCAGGATCCTTTGGGATTTCCAAACTGACAAACTGGGGATGACTAAACAGCCTGATAGTGGTGGTGGATGAACATCAGCAGACACCCTGAGTGACACCAGCAGCTCAAGAAATACCAAGGGCTGAAGGAAGAGCTAGAAAGATTTGGGTGTGAAAGGAACAGTGGTGCCACTGGGGCCTGTAAAAAGTATAGCCACATTATTTTGCTTTCCATTTGAGCAAATATCAAATGCTTTTCTCCTCAGACACAGATTTGCTGTTTGCACCATCATCAGCATCAGTGTCACAATGGACCCAAGTGACCTGCCCATGGAAGTGTATGTGCCAAATGCATGATGAGCATCCTACAGCTAGTAGAGACAACTATACGCCTGTCCTCATCATCAGCTGAATATCATAAATCACCCACAACAATAAACTTCTCTTGCCCAGATGCATTTTCGTTCTTTACATTTTCAAACAACGGTTTCAATGTTTCATCCTGTCTTTGTAACTAAGAAATATTATCAGACACTTTAAACAGTTCAGTGGTCAGAGAAATATCTGGATCTGGTGATTTTAACTTCTTTTCAAAGCGTCACTGATGACGGGTCGGGTACGGGCCTTAGGTTTGGCTGGCTGGTATCAGCGTTTTGTGCCTCGGTTTGCCACCATTGCAGGGCCACTCACAGCCCTGACCAGAAAGAGCCAGAAAAACCTGGTGACCTGGTCGGATGAGTGCGAAACAGCCGTAAAGACCCTGAAAACCTTGCTATGTTCATCTCCTGTCCTAAAGAGTCCGGATTTCAACACTAACAGTCAACACTATACAGCGTACACTGCAGAGGAATGGCATGCATGGATCCCGTCCACGAAAGAAGTCTCTCCTAAAGCCCAGGCACAAAAAAATGCACCTGACCACCCATGCTGACAAAGATGAAGACTACTGGGACTCTAAACTCTGGAGTGATGAGACCAAGATAAAATTCTTTTTGGAACTGATGTCTTCAAAACTATATGGCGTCACAAAGGTGAGGAATACAAAGAGAAGTGTATGGTGCCTACAGTGAAACATGGTGGTGGCAGTGTCATTATATGGGGCTGCATGAGTGCTGATGGTGGGATGATGATGATGATGATGATGAGAGCTGCATTTTATGGATGACATCATGAATTCACAGATTTATTGATCTATACTGAAAGAGAAGATGCTACCATCACTATGTGCCCTTGGTCGTTGTGCACTTCTCCAACATAACAATGATCCCAAACACACATCTAAGGCCATTGTTGGATTTCTGAAGCAGAACAGGGTGAAAGTGATTCAGTGGCCAAGTATGTCTCCTGATCAGTCGAACACCTGTGGGGAATTCTGAAGAGACAGGTTGAGCATCACACTCCATTCAGTATCCAGTCATTGAAAGAGGTCATTGTTGAAGAATGGAAAAAGACTGATGTTGCAAAATGTCACCAACTTGTTCATTTCATGCCTAAAAGACTTGGCTGTCATTAAAAATCATGGAGGTGATACAAAGTACTAGATGTAGTAGTTTTTGTTGCGGGGTGTACTCATTTTTGCACCACCTTAATTTGAGTAAAACTGTAAGAATGTGTAATCTGTTATATTTTTGACCTTACTTTCACATTATAAGTTAAACATATGTGTTATTAAACTTTGTCTTGTAAACATTTTGGAAATTGTTTGTTTTCATTGAGCTATTTGTTACTTTTCAAAGGGGGTGTACTCATTTACGCTGAGCACTTTAGTTTGTTTGTTTTTCTCAACAGGATTTATTTAGAGCATCGTCTTCATCAGGAAGAACGTGCTGCTTTCAGGATCAACCAGATTAGTTTGTTATTTTCATTATTTACTGAGTAAAAACTCAGTAACTTCAACTTCTGGTTGAACCATGTCATCTTTTCATCTGTGGGTGAGTAGGTACGGTGAAGAACAGATATCGTGTCCTAGGCTCAATTTGAAGTCAAACTTTTCATGATAGTAGTTGGATGGACCGTGGACCTCGGCCTTTCTTTGTCACTAACATCCTCTCAGCTCCATGGCAAACATTTCTGTCAGGGGAGTCAGACATCTGTCCAGCGTTGTACCTTCCATCTTCTGACCATCATGGCGTTTACCTCCACCTGTCGACTGGATGCCTCTGTGGGCATGGCCAACCTGCAGTCCGACCCTCCAACCACCACATATTTATATATTTTTATACCAGATATTTGTATATTTTTCTACCACTCCTGTGCAGAAATGACTTTGTAAATAGACACTATATAAAAAAAAAAAAAATTGAATTAAATTGAAAGACATACTGTTGTCTTCAGTCTTCATAAACCTGCTGGGATGTCCACTCCTGAGAAGAATCTTTTCTCTGGCGGACACCTGCATAGGTGCTACTCAAGCTCTGCCCCTTTTCAGCACCATCAGAAGCAGAAGTCTGACATCAAAAATATACAATTTTACAACAAAAATGTGTCATCTTTAAAACAGAAATGTGCAAATGTGCAAAAGTTGCAACTTAGTGTCAAAAAGTCGAGATTTAGTTAAATGTGAGACTTCATGAAACAACAAAGCTGCAGTTTTAGAAAATTCACCATTTTACAAAAAAAAATTGTGCCACAAAGTCCAAAAAGTAACTTTAAAAAAGTCCATATTTTACCACAAAAAGTTGGGAATTTCTTTTAAAAAGTTTAAATTTTGGAACTACTTTTCAAGACAAATTTGCCAGATTGACAAATGAGAGATTTTAGGACATGAAGTTGTTTTGTGTCAAAACGTTGTGGTTATAAAAGTTGATATTTGACAACAAAAACCTGCAATGTTAAGTTAAAAAGTATAAAGACAAAAGTTTTATGTAGTAATTGTGTTTAAAACAGAAATTTCAAGTTATATATTATATTATATTACATTATGTTTTCTCTTGGCTTGAGCACCTGCCTCCTTCATTTTTGTTCATTTGTCTAATGCTCAGAGCTACTATGATCAGATGATTTAATTACAATTTAAGCCTCCCTCCGCCCCCCAAAAAATAAAAATAAAAAAACAAGCTCAGAACTTTAGAAGCTTATTTTTCTTTCTTTCATTATTTGTTGTAATGAAAGCGTGTTTTATGGAGCAGAGCGACTGCATCTTTCTGGATTATGCATGCATGGCGGCTAACACTCATCCTCGCTGCTAATTAAGTGGTGAGGTGTAATAATGCCGTTTATCCCGACGGGTTCAGCCTCTGAATAACTGCTGCACAGTTTGCTTTCTTCTTCTTCTTCTTTTCTCTGCTCATGTGAATCAGAGATCAAGAGAAGCAGCTCTCATCTAGTTTTTCAGTTTTCACTTTTTTGTGTTCTCTAACCAGAGAAACAAACTGGGGGGAGGGGGGTATGACAGCTGGGCCCAGAAGCTCAGACCCTTTTCTTCTGACACACAAAGCCCATTAAGTATGCCGCTCGCCCCGTGGCCCCCGTCCCCACCAACACCCCCCACCCTGGCCTCCAAATTGCTGGGAGCTCCTCCCTAAAGTGTGGCAGCCTTTGTCATTGAAATCAGTCCTGTTTGTGGAGTGCTGCCTGTATTTACTGCTGCTAAGGGGAGGAGGAGGAGGGGGGGGGGGGTGTTCTATCTGCCCCGCCCTGTTGGGAGGAGGAGGAGAAGGAGGAGGGGGGTGGGGGGGTTGAGAGGCTGTGATGGGGGAGGAAAAAAGAGACGGGGTGGGATGAGGATGTAGAGAAAGGGAAGTGGAGAGGAAGAATCTGACTTGATGACTTTGCAAGATGACATGGGGGTGGGGGTGGGGGCGGGGGGGTGTAGTCTGGACAGGGGGTTGGAGTGGGGGGCGTCTGCAGAGTTGACGGTCATCTCCAGTGGCATCCAGA
Organism: Arrhamphus sclerolepis; assembly: GCA_037176975.1. NCBI lineage: Eukaryota > Metazoa > Chordata > Actinopteri > Beloniformes > Hemiramphidae > Arrhamphus > Arrhamphus sclerolepis. Next base: position 14,097,613 of record JBAMYA010000002.1, read on the forward strand.
CAAAACTTTGTCTGTCTCCTGGCTTTCAGCTTTCACTTTGAGTGTTTGATCACGCCTGTTAAAGATGCATAACTGTCAATAAGAGAGATGGGGGGCGGGGGGGCTGAAGAACACCTTCAACATGAAGAGGCGGAGTCTGAAAATTATTCGCCCTATGATGATGTTATACATTGCCAGCAGGAAATCCTAAGTACCCCCTGACCACAAGTTGCTGCAGCTCCTGTATCAACCACTAGAAGATATAGTTGCTCCACTGACCACTCAAGGCTGCAGTTCTCCTATCGACCACTAGAGGCTGCAGTTCTCCTATGGACCACTCGAGGCTGCAGTTCTCCTATGGACCACTAGAGGCTGCAGTTGCTCCACTGACCACTAGAGTCTGCAGTTCTTCTATGGAACACTGGAGGCTTCAGTTACTCCACTGACCACCAGAGGCTGCAGTTCTTCTATGGACCACTGGAGGCTGCGGTTGCTCAACCGACCACTAGAGGCTGCAGTTTTTCTATGGACCACTAGAGGCTGCAGTTGTTCGACGGAACATGAGAGACTGCAGTTGCTCCATTGACCAGTAGAGGCTGCAGTTCTTCCAGATCTTCTACAGACCATTGGAGGCTGCATTTCTTCTGCCAACCACTAGAGATTGCAGTTCCTCAATCAACCACTAAAGGCTGCAGTTCCTCTACTGACCACTAGGGTCTTGCTCCAACAGTGAGTCAGTCTCCATTGACCTCCATGTTAAAACTTGACAGGAGAAATAAACATATTTATATCATAAAAATCATCCGAATCTACAAAACAGTGACTTTTTGTGTCATCCTTTTGTAAAGTTTGCAAAATCAATACTTTATGTCATAAAGTTGTGATACTGTGAATTTTTTGATTTATTACAGCAATTTGTGAGTTTATGAAATAAAGTCATAATCATACAAAATTTACAATATAGTCATAAAGACATAAAGTCAGAATTTTGTGTGAAAAGTTAAGATTCTTTTAAAAATCATTATTTTAAGACAAAGTTGAAATATTAAGTCAAAATGACACTGTTACAATCACAATGATTTTTAGCTTTTTACAACAAAAAGTTGTGATTATGAAATTTGCGTTACCATCTTTTTAAGTTGCATAGGGGGTGCTAACTTTTGTAGATGAGTGTAATTTGTCTCTTTGAAACTGAGGCTGCTGAGAAACCCTAAATGAGCATTTAAAATGGTGAAAATATATGATTGTACAGTTTCACCAGTCAAAAATAACTCTCCAGCAGAGCCAAACAACAGTTTCTTTTCCTGCAGAGATAACAGGTTTGGCAGGAAAACAAAGACCTGAGCGATCCTCTGAAGCAGCTCTCTGGTTCCGCCTCCTGACTCCACCAGTCATGGCGGCGTAACCCCGAGCGCGATACGCACTCCCACGCGCAAAAAAAAAAAAAAAAAAAAAAACAACAACAAGAAAAAACGATGGGTGAAAACGCAGCACAAAGCCAGAGCTGGATGTCGTTTCAGCTAATCTCTCTGATTCCACTGTGCTGCTGCTGAGCCGCAGAAAATCAGCTTAGCAGATGTCCTGAAGTGTAGGTGGCTCGTTTCACGGAGGAGTGGGGGCAGGGCCATGGATTTGGAACATGGCCCTGAGTCTTCCTTCTGTCTGCCAGGCAGCCGTTCTCACCAACTCAAAGAAGTGTTTTATCAGTGTTCGTTCCCTGAAGCTGCTCATTTCTGAGCCATAAAAGGTTAGGCTGAAGACCTTCCTTTTTGATAAAGCCTTTAACTCTGTGGTCTCTTAGACCATCTCCTAGTTATGCTGCTATATGCCAAGGCTGCTGGGGGGAGTCCCATTGTCTACTGAGCATCTTCACCATCTGTCTGATCTCAGGCTTAGATTGTCCTGAATCATTTAATAGAATAAAGTGTTGTCTAACTCCTTTAGTCCTGTTCTGTTCTTTTTTCTCCTTTTTCAGGTGCTGTCGTGGTGATGTTGCGTACCTACTTGCCTTCTGAGCTTTCCACCTTCTGACCATCCTGGTGTTTACTTGCACCTGGATGCCACGGTGGAATGGGATATAAATAAATAAATATATATATATATATACACACACATATA
>JBAMYA010000002.1:14099809-14120994 GCA_037176975.1 Arrhamphus sclerolepis
GTTTTTTTTTTTTTTTTTTCAAGTTTGAAAAAAGTTTTTTATGGCACATTTAAAAGTCGTTTTTTTTCAGCACACATCTGGTGTATCTGTCTAAAGGGTCTTGAAAATTGATCCATTATTGTGTTTGTTGGACCATAAAATGGAGTTGGATCCTGTCAAAACTTTGAAAAAATGTATGGGTTAAATATTTTGAAAAACGAATCATCATTATGTGATATGTATGATTAGGACTGATGTTGGTTTAAAAAAAATTGTTTGAAAGTAAAAAATAGAATATTTTTATAGCTTGTTTTTGTTATGTGCACATTTATATGCGAAGGGAGAAACAAGTTGCAATGCGTATACAGATTAATTAACTGTGTTAGATTTATGCACTGCTCACAGAAAATAACATAAAATGTGTGTAACAGGCAACAGGCAGCCAGTTTTCTCATAATTGCATGAAGCTTTTTTTTTTTTCTGCTGCAACTCTGAAAGACAAGAAAACACACAATGGGCACACCAACAAGACATTGGGAGACAGAAATTGGGAATATGAAAGACAGAGTAAAACAAACAAAAGACAAAAACAGGCAGAAACAAAAACCAGCAGCCATCCCAGGTCTCTGAAACTGAATCAAGACCACTGCAGTTATTTGTCCCCATCAAAACTGTGGAATGAGCAGGTGTGTATGCTTGTGTATATGTATGTGTGTGTGCAAGGTGTATACAAGGCTTTACCTGAACTGCACTAAGAGTGGGGGAGAGGAGGTGTTTCAAAGTTAATGTTTTGATTGCACGTGTCAGACAATGCTACTAAGTTCCTGTTTGTCGGATGAAAATTACTCGTGCTGCTTTGGCAAACCTTATCACCACATGTTGATTCATAGGTTACAGCCTTTACACATTTATCTGCACATAATAAAATTAGAAAGAATAATGTGGTCTGCAGCTTGAAAATATTAAAGGCATGTTGTTCTAAGATGAGAAATATTTAAAAAATTACATTAATCCAAATTAAAAGTCGTGGTAGCTGGGCAAGATTTTAAAGCTAATAAAGAATTATTGGGTGCCTGTTATTATGTCATATACTCTACTAAGGCTCCTAATATTTTTTATGATATGGTATTTTATTGCATTTACTGAGTTAAAGGCTCATTAAATGCATATTTAAAACGCACTCTTCTCACTCTGTGTTGGTTTTTATAGCTTTCAGCTTTACAGTAACATCTTTGTTTTTATCTCTCTCCTTCTGCTTTTCATAGGTCGAAGCGTTTCCTGTCATTTGTTGACAGCTGTTTGGTCAAAAACCATCTCCACCGGCCCAGCACAGACACACTCCTGAAACACGCCTTCATCAGAGACCTGGCGAATGAGAGGCAGGTTCGCATCATGCTCAAAGATCATCTGGACAGAACCAGGAAGAAACGAGAGAAAGGTGTGGAGAAGTGATTGATTTTTATTTTCCTTTGTGATTTTGTTTGTTTTTATCCTCGGTACCTAACAGTAGAATACCAACCCCGCTTTTCATGGTTTTGCATTTACAGATGACTTGTAAGCATAGCACTCACTTGGGCCACTTGAGTATACCAGCTGGACTGGTACACTGAGGATCTGGTTTGCTCAGACATTGCTTTCTGCATTTCTGCTCATTAAATATCACGGTGTTGATATAAATATTTCATTTACCTGCCAGTGTTGCACACAGTTTACATCACTCAGTTTGTGTCTAAACACTGATTCAGTTAAAAGTTAAGCTAACACTTTGTGACACAATTCCTGCTGAAATCAGAGGGAATGTTTTATGGGAAAAGGACATGTTTCAAGAGGAATAGAAACAGAAAAAAGCAACAAGCAGAGACAGTGTGAGTAATTAATCCTCTTCCTTTTTCTGGATGAATTGCGAGTGTGTGCTGTCTGCTACCAATATACGCAGACAAACTATGAGAGAAGCAGTCAGGGGAGGGAAGATGAGACATTTCTGACTTTGCTCTACTTCTGCTTACATGAAGGTATTCAGGGATTTTCAGAAATCACGTACGATAGCTATATTTATTTTCATTTGCTAAACTGAGACAGAAAGAGACAGTGATAACGGCAAAGATAAGGAGACACACAGAAGCCGACAAGAGAAAGGAAAGGAAAGAGGAAACGCTTTGGCCATCTGGTTCTAATCTTTTCTTCACTTATAAAAACACACTAATGACTGGTAGACTTTCTGCATACTCGGTGTGTGTATGTGCATGCAACGTGTTAAAGACAAAATTTGTGTTTGTGTGTGTGCTCCTTAATGTCCTCCCTAAAAAATAAAATGCCCGTCAAATTAGTGTGTGTGGGAAAAAGTTGGTTCTCCAAAAAAACAAAAGAGGGGGGAAAAAATTCAACGGATATGATGCAAAAAGGATGTGTCTTTTTCAGCACGCCCAAGGGTATAGTTTACACAAAGATGGTCTATGGAGGAAAGATGGAGAGATTTCTGTGTAGGGAACATCAGATTCTGTCAGTCTAGTTGAGCCGTCTGAACAAACACATCTGTGTTAACTTTAAGGTTCTTTATGGCAACTTGTGGAGTGTCAAGTTAATGTTCAAATTAGTTTCATACTATATGCTGTCTAAATGTTGTCAGGCTTGGCTAGCTTGCCTCATCTTATTCCTCCATTGATTTTCTTGTAGTGGATACAGTAAATATATGTAAACTTGTGTACACATTAACTGTGTTGACTGTTAACTGAAAACAGCCATTGCATTAATCGCATTTCAAAAATGTACAAGTATTGAACGTTTTTTATGGATCCCTTGATAAAGACTGCAAGTGTAAGGGAGAATACATTTATAGTGTTTTCAGTTTGTCAGTTTATAGAGACAATTGAGTGTTTCTGCTCTGAGGCCATCCTGCACTACAGAAGAAAAACTGTTTTAAACTACACTAAAGACGACTCCTCGTCTAGAATATCCAAATATACTTGTGTGTTGCTTTAATAATGACAAAACTTCTTCAACAATGAAGTAACAGACACCAGGCATGATGGAATTTTTATTGAAACAGCGTCAGCTTCAGAAAGCCTGAAATACAGATGAGAATTCAGACCACAGTGCTGACACATCAGAGGCGTTCCCCATAAGCATCGCTCTGGACCACAGCTTGACTCTGGCTGCAATGATTTTATGACTGTAAATACTGTAAATAATTTGCTAGTTTCATGCCAAACATGGAACAGCTGCTGTCAGCTTGGACTCTTGAGTGGCTCACACTTTTTTATTGCTCTACATCTGGCGTGTTAAGATTGCTGTTATAACATGCATAGCATTACAGACATACTCTTACATATTATTAAAAAAATAACCAAATGTTTGCCGGTCTCTGAGATTGTGGTGATGAACTTCTTTTGTTTCCTTTCTTTCCCTGTTTGTCTCTTCCAGAGGGTCCAGAGTATGAATACAGTGGCAGTGAGGATGATGATGATGAGGTCACAGAAGAGGAAGGTGAACCCAGGTGATCTGGCAAGATTATGTCTATGTGGTTATGTCTTCAGAAGTCATTTGGTATCTAGACAGGAAATATGAAGTTCATGTAAATCTTTAAGACACACTGGGCTTATAATACATCAATTGCTGAAATTATTATTGTTTCTTCACACTGATTCAAACTGTTAGTGCTGCAATACTGATAAATTGCTGGAAGGAATGCATGTAGACGTGTATTTCAGCCCATGAACAGATGCACTTGCCTCTCTGGAGATGTCCCTGGATGTCCAACAACAGATGGTATTACGGACTGGGCACTTGCTCCCAGGATGGGATTTAAGTGTGTATTTGTAACTTTGCCATCGCCTCTTTGCCCCACAAGCGGACTTGATTTCATCTCACTGAGCTAATGTGACTCCTTACCATTTTTAACTGTTTCTCCTTTACTCTCGTTCAGCTCCATAGTGAATGTACCTGGTGAGTGGACGTTAAGACGGGAGTTTCTCCGTTTACAGATAGAGGATCGTGAAGGACGAAGAGATGGAGGTCACGGAGGAGCAGGTCAACAGAGACAGCAAGTAGGTGTTTTCTTTAAGTCTTGCATGTTTATTGACATTGTCAGTAACTACATCAGCTCCCATCAATGAATAAAACTATATAAAGACATCGGGATTTATTATAGCATGTGTAGTCAGGACATCGGTGTACTATTTATTTTGTTATTTTCTTCATGTGATAAGCTGAAAAAAGTATGTTCAGATTAATAGATGAGGATTGCCATCACTTTTCCAACCAAATCAAAATAAATGTAACTTTTCATGCGGTACCCTGCCTCTTGTCTGATGGTTGGGATCTATGGATGGATAGATTATGTTAGTTATTTTTCAGACCAAATTCGTATACTTTCACTCAAATCAGTTTGACATATATATTTGTCTTTGTATTTTGATCACTTCATCAGAGGGTAGCAAATCAGAAGCATGGTATTAAAGTCCTAACTGCAACATTTTAAAGATCTAAATCTACTCTTTTTATCTTCTTGACCCTACTATTAGTTGGAAAGAATATCTGTGTTGTCATTTTTTTTTTTTTGTTTAAACTGTTTAACATTATCTCATATGCAGGCATTGCACAAGCAGCAGTTAGCTGAACAGGAACGATACAAACAGCAGTTTCTGGCTGACAGACAGAGGAGGATCCAGCAACAACAGGAACAGAGGCAAAAGTTAGAGGATGTGAGTGCTGTTGATTCTCTGATTTTCTCAGGGCAGTAAATAATTGTAACAACTGGAGTACTGCTTCAAATGAAAGCAGTGGAATACAGAATTAGTGTTAAATCGCCTGAACTAAGCAAAAACATTTTTAAGAAGGTAGCTCATTTTGTCAACAAGACAGCTCATGCACAGAGGTTATACTCACAAACTGTGACACTTTCCTGTCTGTCTACTGTCAAATAAAGAGCACGAGAGCCATAAAATCTTTAAAAAAAGACACTTTGGCAGCAACTCCACCTGTTGACTCGCACCATTACTCAGCTTCACCTACTCTGATGCCTTCCACTTCTAAAACTGCTAATTATACAAATCGAACTGTACTTGCTAAGAATATCAGCTATGGACCAAAAACAAAAATGTCTAAATACAAAATGAATTTGAAACCATTTATCCTTCACAGCAGAAGAGGCAGCAACTGATGGACTGCGCCTTTCAGTGGGCAGAGCTTCAGGAGGTCTTTGTTGGAGAGGAGTCTGATCTGCTTGACAACAAAATCTCACTGGATGATAGGAACAGGAAGTGTGACAGAAGACAGGTAAAGATTTGCACTGTGTTTTTGGCAAATGCCTGCATAACAACATTAGCATGACTTGCATAGACATCTTTGAAAGAAAAATCCAGCGATAGCTTCTAAATGCTGCATCCATCCCCTTCGCAAGTTATTTTGTGTTTGGCAAAGTAGTATTTAATTCATTCATTCATTTATTGTTGTGTTTGTTTGTTTTTTAATTATTAGATTAAAGAAATATATATATGTTGAAGAGATTTGTAAAGAGGGACCAAGAATAGGTTTGTCTAAAAGTCTGATTGCATATGCTGAATTATGTTAATTTTTAAAACATTTAATAGAAGCTAAAATATATGTCAATTATAAATAATTAAAAATACACATTTAAACCAATTTTTTCTATTAAACTGTACTCCAAAGTAGACATTGGGTCAAGTTTGTGTGGGCAGAAGCGTATGTGAAACACAACAGCTGTGAATGTGTGTGTGTGTGTGTTATGATTTATTCATATTTGATACTGGAGTGAATTAATACATGAGCTTGTTTTCCTTAAAATACTCTTTGGATAGTCCAAGATTAAGATGTCTCTGATTCACACAGGCCAGGCTGTGGTTCTCCAAAGATAAAACAATATATACATATCCATACATATATATATGTATATATGTGTGTGTGTTGGGACATGGAGTGTAACCTGTCTGGTGGGGAAGAACCTAAACCTGAGTTTGAGATTTACCAGCGAGATGTTATCAGACTGACCTCACCGCACAATATGGGTCGCAAAAACCAGTCTCCTTGAGAGGGGCTTGATGTTATTCCACTCTGGATGGTGAGAGATGTCAGGCTGTGATGGGCTTACTTAGTCCCTGGCTCAGAGCCTGTATGTTGGATTTTCCCAAGTAGACTAGAAGGTTTCCTTCCTGAAACTTTGAATCAGGGAACAGGTTCTACTTGTTTTTTGTGCTTATGCACCAAATGGCAGTTTGCAATACCTTGGCGTCTTGATCTCCATGGTAGGTCTTCTTGGGATGCCCACTCTGCAGCTTGCTTCAGATTGCAGTTGATACTCGGGTTCACTCCAAGTAATGCGGCAACTTGGTTTTGTGGAACTTAGGTCTGACTGATATGACATCAAAGCAATATCACCGTTAACTAGACAAGTTGCCTCAATTACAATTAATGAGCAATTATTTTAGTATGAATCTTATTATACACACCAGTGGCCTCTAATAGATATACATGGACACCACACTGAACATTAGTGACATCATTTCTACCTGTAAAGGATACTGTATTTAATTCTATTAATATCTGTCTGGTTTTATTCTATGTCCACTGATCGGGTCATCTGTGTGTGTGGTAAAGAGGTATCTGCAGGCGTTATACTCTGATAGCTTTCTCTGATTGAATTCCTGCAAAGTGATTAACTACATCATGCGTAATGAATCTATCAGATGCTTCATTAACTTTTAATGCATTTGCATTTAATTATGCGACGGGCTCAGTGAGTCTGTGATGCGATATTTTGTATTTTTTAACCTGGTGAAATGATTCCAATTTATAGTCCATCAGTTAATTTGGGAAGCATAATGTCTTTCAGTCGTGTATTGAAAGATCAAATAGACAGTGGCGTAGTGACTGTGGGTTTTATTTAAACACTGGACAGAAGAAGTGGCTGACAAAGTGAGAAATCCCACAACTCTACTATATTAAGCATAGACAGACCCCCTTAGAGATGTTTCAGGAGCTGGAAAACTGAGAGGTGTGACCAGTCAATGATTGACTGGTAACGTGTTTACAATCCAGTTTCCATTTCCTTCAATGGATTCTGGGAGCGGCTGTAGTTATGACTGTGGCCAGGATAAATCCCTCCTTTACTGGTATAAAATTAAGAGTCTGTATTTTGGTGGATTAAATGTTTTTAATGGGTGTTAGTTGCTTCTGAAGCTTTATACATGAAGCACATTCACTGGTTTGACATACAATTTGAAGGCTTCATGACTCTCATCTCTGTCAACCCAAGCAGTGGTTGAAATATTAGATTTTGAGTTAAATATCTCATCTGTCACATAGTTTGGATGGAATCTGTGATAAACTAAACTCAGCTGTAAATGGACACTGCACTGAATATTGGGGACAAAGATCTATTTTTGTACTAGACAATGTACTTTAATTCTGCTAATGTCTCCCATAAAGTGTGTGGAAGCCAGTAACTAACAGTTACTGTGAGTACAGCTACTGTTAGCCGGTATTGACTAAGCATACTTAAACTTTGTGTTGAAGAGCAGCTGTTACAACTTGACCCCTCTGTTGAATGTTATGCGTATCCAAGCTGAATAAACACAATTTGCAATCACTTTAAATATCTAAAGCATGTTGTATTATTTAGCCATAGGAAATATACACACAAAAAAAATCTCGTATTTGTTTTGCTTTTGGGTTTTTTTTTGTATTTTTTATTTTTTTTTCCTTTTCAGGAAAATTCAAAATGAGGTCATAATAAAATATTTAGAGTTAAGGGTGCTGGCTAAAAGCTCCATGCCATCTTGCACACTCTGAATATTTTAGTTTCCACCTCTCAGACTTCTCTCGACCTTAGTCTACCCTAATTAAATTAGAGCTGTGTGTGTGTACGCATGTGTGTGTGTTGTGTTTAAAGTATGTAAGCTTGTTTTGTAGACTAACAAAAATATGAGAATGTGAAGCTAGTTGAGTTCTAGTTGATTGACTGCGAAGATTATAAAAAAAAAAGTAATTTAAATCAGAGGATATTGTGGCAGCGATGTATTCATATGGTGTGTGTGTGTGTTTGTGTGTGTGTGTGTGTGTGTGCGTGTGTGTTCAACAGGACCATGGTGGAAGACAGCGGAGTGCTGATGTATCAGTCAGGCCTCTGGACTCAGCAGAAGAGCAGGTAACAGACCTTTACTTCTTATTTTCTTTTACTCGTCGTTATTTCCTTTTGTTGGAATTACTTATGGGATATTACCAGTACGATGCCAGTACCTTTCTTTCTATATCTTTCACCGTTGTGATTCTTTTGTTGTTGTTGTTTTTTTTTGTTTTTTTCTTAATATGCACTCAATTCTTTGCTGTAGTTGATATCTTCCTTTTTTTTTCTTTCAACACCTCTGACCTTCTGATGTTTTCCTCATTTTATAAGAAAAAAACAGTTCCAGTTGCTATCGAGTTGCATCTTTAAGTCGTTGATTTTATCTAATGAACTGCCTGGTGCACCGTAGCAGATGTCACCTTCAGCGTTTGTTGGATATTTCATAGTATCTTCTGACATTTTTAGATCAAAGGTTATTTATTATTGGAGATGTGGTGATTTTTTTGATTTTTTTTAAAATCAGGAATATAATTGTGTAAAGCTGTATCACTGACACGGCCACATAAAAGGAACTGAGAAAGTTAAGAGAATTATGAGACATGGGGAAGAACATCAAAGGGAAACTGTCAATTATCATGTGTCTGTAATTTCAAGTGTGCGTATTAAAATTCTGGGGGTAAACAGAGCAGTTTAGTCATGCTGTGAGTGTCAGGAGGGCTGAGGAAGTTTGTCTTTTTGAAAATCTTGGTGGAGAAGATGTTGAAAGAGTAGATCTTTTTCAATAAAACTACAGTAAAACTACAGTCCATGCTGCAGCAGCTGCAGCATGGACTGTACTCTACTAGTGGTTTCTGCTGTTTATCCCAGCGTGCCATCACTCTCTTTGAAACACTTTCTCCTCATCTCTCTCTTCCTCTGTCTGCTGATGTCAGTGTTGCCACCTCTCCTCTTCCCTTACTTTCCTCCCTTTTTCCATCCTCCATCTATTCCTTCCCTGTGCCACTCACAGCAGGGAAACTTCCAGTTGTAGCATCTCTCTTTTTTAACTTGTCTTGGTTTTTCCTCCTCCATGTTCTTTAATGTCAGCAAGAGTTTCAAGCAGACAAATTTGCCAAACTGTTACACACTTTTTTTTTTTTTCCCCAACTGCCTCCTCAAGTCACGTTTTTTTTTTCTTTGTTTGTTTTTTATTCTCTTGTGTTTTGCAACAACACTGTGGTTCAGCATTATGGTTGTTTGTAATACATATTCTTTGGATTGTTGAAAGAAGTTTTGTCTATCAATGTTTGGGTTGTTATTTAAATGTTCAGATCAAAAAAGAATATTTTACTGTCATCCTAGTCTACACTTTGTGGTGGAAATTTACCCTCTGACATGCACTTATACAGTAGACTATGTTGCACATATGTGATGGACTGTGTGCAGAACTGTAAATGCTCTACTTTGGGCAGCGTTGCTATGAAAATAAGCTTTTATTTTGACGTCCAAGAAAACTGATGTGCTGCCATGCCTCAAGTGCCGTTTAGTAGAAGACATTAGGAAAGTATGTTGAGTATTCTTACTCTGTGTGCCTGCTGTTTCCCCCCTTATTCTCCACAAAAACTGCATTATGTGGCTTCACTCTGACTAAAAATATTATGTCATCCAGCTGGCATGTCGTTGATAGGACACAGTTACCTTTCTCCCTGGAGCCTTGGCTCCTACTGTGGTGAAGGAATCATTTTTGTTCCAGTCAACATTTCTGAATCACTGAGAAAAATGTCCTTTTTTTTTCTTTCAACTCATAATATTATATAAAATATGTATTACTTCTGTTTAAAAACAGATTTGTAGAAAGCTGCATCTAAGAGAAAGCTGTTTTTGAGGTGCTGATCGGATTTTATTGCATTTCCTCTGAAGAAAGTTGTGCTCGACAATAAGATTTCAGAGTGCATGATCCAGATGCTGTTGTATGTTTAAGCTTATCTACAGTCTGAAACAAAAGTCCTATACGTCCAAACCTCCCCACTAGTCCGTTAGAGCTAAAGAAGCCTTTGAGATAAGAGGTAAAAATGTCTTTAAGTAATAAAAACAATGTCTGCCTGCCTTATTTTAAGCTTTTTAGGCTGTTCAAAGTTGTTAGATTTGTGTTATGTGGTAGTTGGAGTGGATGACATGAATATATTTATGTCCTTCAGTCTGCAAATGGGAGAATAATCTCAAGGTTGCCATCTCTTTAACTACTATATACTATTTTCTAAAAAAAAAAGATTATCTTCATTAAGCACAGTTTTCATTGTTGTGTATAAATAAATGAATCAAATAGTTACTTCTGTTGAAGATAATTGACAACTAGATTAAAGATTGTGTTTACATTTTCATAAGGTACTGTATGTATGATGGATTAGCTCACATAAAATCTAATTGTAACACATAAAGCAAATTAGTCTGAGCTCTTTTCAGATTTTGCTAATGCTATATGTTACGCTGAGTTACATTTTAAACTAAAGAACTGTTTGGTGACATTACCACACAATAACTGTACCATACAGAGTACATTCAATAATCAGCCATAACTTTATAACCACCTATTTATTACTGAGCAGGTCTTCTTCTGCTCGAAATCTACATTTTAGCTGTCAGGGTCTAGATAAAGAACTTCTGAGGGTGTCTTGGAAGCTTTGAGCCCTGCAGGTTGTGGAGTGGGGTCTATGTGGACAGGGATTGCCACCCACAGATTATTTTAGGTCCAATCAGATTAGAACGTGCAGAGATTGAATACCAAATGGACACATCAGACTCTTTTTTTTTTTCTTTTGAGCTCTTTCCGAAAAACGTTGAGGGACCCTAAACCGCTGAATGAGGCAGATAGGTAGGGGAATGATGTTGCTGATGTTTTCCCAGTGGAACATTATAACTAGATGAGCAGTGTTTATTCACATTATCCATCAGTGGTTATAATGTTATGGCTGATTGGTGTATATATGTGTAGTTCCACGCTTTGTCAGTTTTGTATGTGTGCTTTTCACGTTTGCTAGAGAGCTGTGGCTCCCAACCAGCTGCTTCAGCATAGGGCCCAGCATTCCCAGCCACAAGTTCGGCCGCAAGCTAAGCTTCAGGCCCTGGCCCAGCATCAGCAGCCCTCAGCAGGCAGGAGATCCCACCGCACCCTGCCCAAAGACCAAACCCAGCTCCTGTCACTGCAATACGACCACAGACACAGGGAGAAGGAGAGACAGAGAGAGAGACAGAAAGAAACGTGTGTGGCAACTGCTCAAAAGCTCGCCGCCATTAGTGGGAACAAAGCTGCTACTGCTGCTGCTGCTGCTGCCTCACCCAGCCGCTCTGCAAACAGCCAGCGCACAGCGGTAAACCCTGCCTTCCTCCACAGTCTAGCAGATCTTATCACTTCTACACCACATATCTTCCTGTTTATCTTTTCTTCTTTGTCTTATATTGCTGTTAAGTCAGTTTGTTTTTCACTCAACTCTGCTATGTTCAGTTTCTTATCACCCTTTCCTTCTGCCAGTCCTCATATTTACCATGCTTACTTTGCATGACATTTGTCATCAAGGATCATATTTGACAGACTTCTTTAAGAGGTTACTAAAGCGTAAAGGAAGATGAAAGAAAATAGTAAATATTAGTAAGCAACATACCCATAGAGGAACTGGTAGAGTGTCCCTACTCATCTGGAAACATCCTGCCAGCAATGATTTTTTTTCTCATGTATGAACTCTGAGATTGAAATTATTTATCTGTTTCAAGCTTTTATTTTGTCACAAAAATGCATGAAAGAGGTTATTGACTGTTGTCAAGGGCGACAGTGTGGTTTCTGTATTCTGTTGCTTCTGTAAGATAAGATAAATCTTTACTGTTATTTTCACTTTTTCTAAAGAAAATAACGGTGAAATTTAAGGTGAAGTCGACTCAGTGTGAGGCATAAAAGGAAATTATGAAACTAATAGAAAACATAAATAAGTAAAATAAGATATCCACCCATCTGTCCTTTATCTATACCTGCTTGTTCCTGTGCAGGGTCACGAGGGTCTGCTGCAGCCTATCCCACCTCTCTCTGGGCGAATAAAATAAGATAAATAACACAAAGTTGTTTTTTTTCCCAGGACATCTGGGGGGGGGGGGGGGGGCGGGGACGTGCAAGTGAAGACAGACCAGATTAGTTTAGTTTTGTCTGTCTTCACTTTCTTTGCTCTGTATCTCCTGACTGATGGCAGGAGCTGGAAGAGACAGTGCCCAGGGTGTGATGAGTCCTGTGTAATGTGGATTACTTTTTTTTGCGACAGTGGGCGGTGTAGGTTTGTCCCGGGATAGGGAGAGGACAGCCAGTTGTTTTCTCCGCAGCCCTGACGACCCTGTGGTGTGCCTTCCTCTTCGAGGATGTGCAGCTGCCGTCCCACACACAGACCATATGTGAGAATGCTCGTGATGGAGCAGTGGTAGAAGAGAATTCTGATAAAATACAGTCTGGTCATCCTACAGCCCCATGCATCAGGACATGATAAAAATAAATAACAGAGTTATGTTTAAACAGAAAAAAAAAATCAATATGATTTTGTATTTAGAAGTTCTTATTTATCATAAAAAGTAGCAATAGCACACATTAAGCCACAGACTGTGCTGAAAAAAACAAAACATGTTTCGTACATCAATTAGATGTTCAGGTCAAAATGTTCAAGCATGAGAAAAAAAAGAAGAAAAGTACATACCAGAACAAGAGACCAACATGTTGCAAAGGATGTAAAAGGACTACAGTCATTGCACCATGGTGTGCTATTTTAAATGCAGTTAATCTTAATCTTAATCAGTGACTGGTAAAGCTTGAAAGAGAATGTATCACAGCTTTATCACATCAGCTGGGGTTTCATGCCTACTGATTCATAATTTATATCTAACTGTCATATTAAAAGAAATAATAATATTGTAGATTAAATAAAAAGATGCTGAATGTGATTAAGGATGTGTAGGTTTAGTGTATACAGAGAGAATATTTAGTATAATGAATAAATATGACCATAAAACTTAAAAGGCCTTCATCAGGGGAACATATTTCAGTACCATCAGAACTGCTTTCAAAACAGCCATACCATTCAGTCACTAACAACTTTGAAACCATTTAACCAACAAAGATTTAAATATTTCTGTAATTTAGCACAAATATACACAAATTAATCATTTTTTTATTATTTAGATGGACCTCCAGGAGTCAAATGTAGCCAGGATGCTTTTAGCTGGTGGTCTTCACAGTCAGATGCACTCCAGACTGGGCTCTGGAAGCAGCTCCAGTCCTTGTACTCCAGCGCTGCAGAGGGCTCACTTCAACCAGGTAGGTGCAATTATATGACATTATACACAAAATTTGTTGCCACTTTAACAACTTGGATAATGTTGTAAACGGTTGCCACATAGTTTTTTTTTTTTGTCACCAAAGTCCATCAGCTAACTTGTACTTTTCTTCCAGAATGCCAATCTTCGCTCCAGTCGTGATGCCCCTCACAGCAGCTCTCTGTCAGACATGGCCATATCCCCTTTGTCCCCATTTCCCCCTCTGTCCCCAACTGACAGTGTCTTCTGGGACCCTGCTGAGACTCCACCTAAGGTGAGTATCATCTGTTCTTAGAGCTCGTGTGGAACACATTTGGTCACAGTGCCACCAGGTTTCACAACTCACTTAAATGAGGCATAAACTGAACAGATGTGTGCTTTGTTTTCCTGACCTCTATAAGAAGAGGAAGTTGTTGTTGTCCTCATGCCAGTCACAGGACATAGGCTGCATCACATGGGCACGACTCAATGTGTTGTTTAAGCATCTTTTGTCACAGTCATGCCAAGCAAAGGAAATGGTATTCACAACACGGGGTTGGTGTCATGTAGGTGTGTGTGAGAGTTTGTGTATGTGTTTGTGTGTGTGCTTAAGATACGACGTAGCAAAGAGGTTTTGTTCTTTCCCAAAGTCTGTTAAAAAGAGTTCTTAACTAAGCACACCTGACCATACCCAAAAACTAATCATTAATTTGTTTTCTTGCCAAGTGTTTTACAAGGAGAAATGTTGTTTTGTATATAAAGTAAAACAACTCCATATGGAGTTGGTAAGAGCACTAATAACTACTAGGGGGCAGGGAGGGGGTCCCAGCAAGACTTTGTTGCTATGTTCTGTTGTGGAATTACCTGGAGGCCATATGGAGTTGATGGAGCAGTTAATAACTTCTTTCTCTCTTGCTGTATGAGGCAGGAGCTGCTTTGAACCAATGAAGCTGCTGGCCACTGTTTCTTATGGGCCAACAGCTCTAAGAATCCCACAGTAAATGCCTGTCTTTAATACAGTAAAGTTAAGCTTCAGAGGTTCGTGCATCACACTGAATGTGAACAGTCTGACACAGTCTGAACAGTCTCATGTTCCAGCCTTGAAAATCTTTTTACAAATTACAAATCTCTGCTCAAAGCTTGTAATTCTCAATCCTAAATCAAAGTAGGAAAAAAAAAAGAAACAAGCATTGAAAAGTTCCAATCTCCCTGTACAGAGGAAGCAATGTGTGTGTGTTTGTGTGTGTAGCAGATACAGGATGTGGGCAACTTGTCAGGGTGTTGATAGGTATTCCCACAGCTCACTTCCTGCCTTGTCGGGTGTGCCTTCCTCTTTGTGACTATGTCATGTAACCCCGGATAAGTGCGGTCAGAAGGTTGCCCAGCTGGGTGTTCAGACTTGGACTAAAATTTTGGGGAAAAAAGGTTCAGTTGAAAAAAAAAAAAGCACTGAGGAATCTTAAACAATTATATTGTCGTGCTTTGACTTCCGGTGGAATTGAGGTGTGGGAAAATGAAGCACACGACAAAGGATATTCTTCTGTTGACTTTACTTGCCTCCGGTAACAGGTAGTCACAAATATAGTTGGAACATCCAGTTGTTTTGGCCTCTAGCTCTGGCACAGACAACGGTTAGCAGTGTCCATGCAGTGAGCCATGAGTGCCGTACAACAACTAAAAGAAAAACTGAACTCTAGTCTCGCGATAGCTGACGTTAACTAGTTGGCCACGCGGCATTCACTGACCTAACACTAGGCTCGGAGAATTTACACACTACAAGACTATGCTTGGTGGTTTAACCGTTTCATTACCCTATAACACTATCCCCCCCTTAGAAGTACTGAGTCCCTCAGTACAGGTAATGTAGGGAAAATTGATTAGAAATTAGGCCATTACAATAAACAAAACCTAAATTACAGAAAAAACCTTAGACCATAAGGATAATAAAACACAAATCAAACTCCTTCAATTAGTCTTAAGTAAACATTTAACTGTCAACTCCTAACTTTAGCTTTGTAAAACTGATATCTAATGTCTGAATCTCTCTGGTTTGTTGACTATGCGGCCACTAGATGTCTTAACAGTTTCTTCCGAAGAGTCTGCATCACCCCGTCTTCTTCCTAGCTGGCACCCTGGACCTTTGGATTGAGGCAACTTTTCCGGATCATCTGGCAGAGGCAGCACCGGCACCAGGGGAACATCCTCTTCATTTGTTTGATGGTCTGGGTCTTGGCATTGCTGCAGCATTTTACTTCTTTGGCGTGAAACCCAGACTGGTATCACATCACTGTCATAAGGCTTGAGTCTATCATGATGCAATACTGTGCTGCGCTTGGAGCCTTGAATCTCATATAGTACAGGACCACGGCGTGCTGCAACAATCAGGGGGCCCTTCCATGGTGCTTGGAGCTTTGGGCTTAGTCCTTTCCTTTTTGTGTCGTCCTTGACAAACACCAGGTCTCCAACGTTGTAAGAGTGTTCTCTCGCTCGAAGATCATGCACCTTTTTCTGCCGCTCTTGTGTAGTGCGGAGGTGTTCCCTTGCCAGGTTGTGTACTTCTTTTAAACTTCCTTCCAAATTGTACAGGAAATCTGCTACTTCCAGTGGGTTGGCTTTGAATCTTGCTGTACCAGAATGGATATCCTGTGGTTGATGGACCTCCCTGCCAAGCATAAGTCTGTTGGGAGTGAACCCTGTCATTGTGTGTCGTGAACTGCGGTAAGCTGCAGTTAGTAGGGGTAATTGTTCGTCCCAATTCTTTTGGTTCTGGTCCACATAACATCGAAGCATCTGCAGCAAGGTCCTATTGAACCGTTCCACCTGCCCGTTAGAGGAGGGGTGGTAGGGGGTAGTCCGGGTCTTGGTAATCTCCAGAAGCTTACATACATTTCGAAACAGCAAACTCTCAAAATTACGGCCTTGATCCGTGTGTAGCTCAAGGGGGGCTCCAAACCTGGCGATAAAGTCATAGACTAGCTTTCTTGCAGTCGTTTCAGCACCTTGGTCAGGGACAGGAAATGCTTCGACCCATCTTGTGAACTGATCAATAATGACAAGAATATACTTGTTACCAGAATTGGACACAGGGAATGGCCCGAGAATGTCAAGGTGCAGACGGTCGAGGGGTGCGCCAACTTGGTAATTCTGGAGTCTAGCTCTCCTCGTTGGTCCTGTGGTTTTACATGCACTGCAGTGTGGGCACCTCTTGACAAACAAGTGAACATCTCCACCCATGCCATACCAATGGTAGCTTTGGCGCACACGCTCCAGGGTTTTGGCTTCCCCCAGGTGACCAGAGTAGGGAGGGTTGTGGCATGACTGTAGGACTTCCTTCTGCATGGACAAGGGAACCAATAGCAGCAAGGTGGGGTTCTGGTCTCCGATTCTCTCCCAGGAATAATAGAGGACTCCTTGTCTCAGTGTGATTTGGGGCCAACAGAGCCAGAACTTCCTCACTGCAGGGCTCTTGAGCATCACTTCATCCTTGGTAGGAAGTGTTCCCGTTTCCTTCCATGTGTGTAGGGTGGCGAGGATAGGATCTGCTTTCTGGAATGTTGCTAACTGCTCAGGACTAAGGGACTCAAGCCAGTTGACTTCCGGGTTGTCTGACAGGGTTGTAGATGGCTGATCTTCATTGCCATTTATGTCGCTTTGGAGCTCAATGCACCTTACTGCTAGTGGTACGACATCGTCAACATCATTTTCAAACCTAGCCCACTGCTCATGAATTCTCTGGCAGTACTTGCACCCTTTGCACGGTAGATCTGACAGGTTTACCCCAGCCTGGTAACAGTCACATATTTCCACATATTCTCCTGGTAGCCTCGACATGGCATCCGCATTAGCATGCTGGTTGCCGGCTCGATGTTCAATGTGAAAGTCATATTGGCTCAACTCTTCGAGCCAGCGGGCTAACTGACCTTCAGGGCATTTGAATCGGAAGAGCCAGGTGAGACTGCCATGATCGGTCCGCAGTAGGAACTTCCTGCCCAGTAGATAGTGGCGGAACTGGCGTGTGAAACAAACAACAGCAAGCAACTCACGACGGGTGACACAGTACCTTTGTTGAGCTGGTGAGAGGTGGCTGCTGGCATAGGTCAGGACTCGCTCTTCTCCGCACTGGACTTGTGACAGAACAGCTCCAACACTGTTGTTGGAGGCGTCTGTATCGAGGATGAACTTGCCTTCAGCACGGGGATACCCCAACACAGGTGCAGTGGTCAGCTTTTCTTTGAGCTTTGTAAAAGCAGCTTGGTGCTCATCAGTCCATAGGAACACAGCTGCCTTTTTGAGAAGATTATGAAGGGGGCTTGCCAGCTCAGCAAAGCTCGGGACAAACTTGCGGTAGTAGTTACATAGCCCAAGGAAGACTTGCAGCTCTCGCAGGTTTTTGGGGGGATTCCACTGCTGTACATCTTTGACAAGGGCAGGATTTGGTCTGACTCCTTTGCCACTCACGATGTGGCCCAGGAAGAGAACTTCTTCTTGAAGCAGATGACATTTTGATGGCTTTAGCTTTAGTCCATAGCTTTGGAACCTCTGAAAAACCTGCTCAAGCCGGTCTAAGCTTTGGTCCACTCCATTGCCAATGACAATCACATCATCAAGGTAAATAAGAAGGGTTTCCCACTGAAGGCCTCTGAGAACGAGCTCCATCGCTCTCTGAAATGTGCTTGGCGCATTACAGAGTCCAAATGGCATTCGAATGTATTCATAAAGGCCCCATTTGGTGATGAATGCTGTCTTTTCCCGATCTTTGTTGTCCACTGCAATCTGCCAGTAGCCGGACTGAAGGTCGAGGGTAGAGAACATGGTAGCTCCACCCACAACATCAAGGCATTCCTCAATCTGAGGTAGTGGATAAGCATCCTTGATAGTCAGACTGTTCAAACAGCGGTAATCTATGCACCACCTTACTCCTCCATCTTTTTTACGCACTAGCACCACTGGAGAGGCCCATTCAGATGTTGATGGTGTGATTACACCTGCTTCCAACATGGCTTTAAGATGTGCTTCCTCTTCACCTTGAAATCCAAGAGGAGTTCTTCTTACAGGCTGGCGCACAGGTCTAGCAGCCCCAGTGTTAATTTTATGCGTAACAGCAGACATGTGACCAAGGTCAGAGTCCTTTTTGGCGAAGATCGACTGGTATGTGAGTAGTAGCTGAGTAAAGCGTTGTTGTTGCTCCTCGCTGAGAGCCTCACTTGTAGCAGCAATCAGGTCCTGAAGGTGTTCAGGAATGTCTGAGATCATTGCTACTCTCCCCACCAACAGTGATGGTGTGCTGTCTTCTGTCTGCCTTGGCCCTGCGCTTTGCTTTGGTTCACATGAGGTTTCAGGACAAGCTTCAATGAGGACCCCGAGGCATGCTCCTTTTGGTAGGGCTGTTCTCTTGGCTGCAAAATTGCACACCCTAATTGGCACTCTTTTTTCCATAGTGACAACAACACTGCCAGAGGCTACATTGTCTATAATGTGTAAAGGCTCTAGCACAGCTGTAACCCCAGGTTTTGGGTCCTCCAGTTCACCCCACACGATGCATTCAGATGCAGCTGGTATGATGGTGGATTCTCCAAGAGTCACTCTCGCCACACAGTAGTCTGTTCCATTATCTCTCACAATTTTTGAGGGCACCAGTTCATCTCCAATGTAAACCTTGCCACGGGTATAGATAACAACGTCATGGACTTTCATCAGATCCAACCCGAGGAGGACAGAGTCTCTTATTGGAGCTACATGCACTTCCCAGGGAATAGACTTGGAACCAATTTGAAAGGTAACTGTGAGTCCATGTTTAGCTCTCATACCGTCTCCAACTCCTGCATTCAGTAGGTAGGTCTGGTGCAGGTCTGGAGGTGCTGTGTTGCTCTTCAGGATACTGTGGTACAGCTCCTCTGATATCACAGTTGTTTGAGCTCCAGTGTCTGCCACAGCTTGCGTTGGAATGCCATTTATGGTCAGCGGAATATGTAAGCTCTCACCTCTCTTTTTAGTGCAGCCAATCTGCCGGCCTTGTAGTTGAGGATCTGAGTTTGGGGCTCCATCCGGCAACAGGTTGTCTGTATGCTTGTCACCATGGTTACGTGCGGTCACTGGGCTGGGTGCTCTAACACAGTCCTTTCTGAAATGCCCTGTTTCCCCACATTTATAACATGGGCCAGCTGCTCCACGATTTGGGCTTGGTGTTTGGGAGCGCCCTCTGTTGGGTTGCAACTGCTGATAATTTTGTCTTCTTTCCGTTATGACGTTTTGGGCTGATTTATGCTGTTGGGGTCCTGTGTTTGTTGACTGGAGACTCTCAACCTGCAGCTGCAGATTTCCCACTGTGTTAACAAGAGCCTTTACTTGATCTATTATTGCAGCAAACTGGTCAGCAGTAACATACTGGGGGGTCTGGACCCTGCGGGACATTGTAGCTGTTTCCTCACACATGTCTCCTTCATCAACCCATGAGATGCGTCTTGCTCTGTTCTTTATTTCAGTATCACGGCCCACAGTAGCTTTGAAGTTATGCTCATGAGCCTCCACAAACTTTTGAGCCTCAACGAGGGAGCCTGGGTCACGGTTCATGACTTCATATGCCACCTTTTGATTTCGTAAGCCCTTGAGGAAAGCATCAATTGCTAGTTGGTCCTGCAGCTGGAGATCTACCCCTGAGTATGCGAGCGTGATGAGGCGTCTCACCTCTTCTGCAAACTCAGCTGATGTCTCTCGCCCTTGTCGGAGTTCTCCAAGCTTTCTCCTTATTGTGGTCGGTGGGTCTTTTTTCCCGAAGCGTTGTGTGAGTTGCTCTACTAGGAGAACATAATCCTCTCTTGTGCGTTCTGGTAGCGAGCAGACGTACCGTATTGCAGCTCCCCTTAAACACTCATGCAGCCTGTCTACTCGTTCCAAAGCACTCCACCCATATTTTCTGGCTTGACGTTCGAACGGCATCAGAAAAGAGTCCCAATCATCATTCCCATCAAATATGGCTAATTTAGGTCTCTGTGGTTCTGGCAGTGTGTTGTGATAGACTCCAGTATTATTTTGCCTCCTTTCATCACGAATGTCAAGCATGTGTTGGGTTTCACGCTCCGAGTCCCTAATCTCTCTGCGCCGGCTGTCAAGTTCAGGAGTTGTAGTCCTCCTTGATGGGCCTACACTTCGAGATCTTTGATTTATGACTTCCAGCTCAGCTGCAAAGGGGGCACGATCTCTTGGTCTAGTTGTTATATCCAAAGATGACCTTGGCTCAGGTGCAAGTCTTTCTCTTGTAGAATCCATTGAGATTATGTTCTCTCCCCCCTTGGCAGTAGTAAGTGATGGTGGGGTTTGTTGTGCAACTGATTGTCCTGCGATATGTGAAAGGACAGGGGCCAACATCATTTGAAGGGATTTTGTTTGTTGATTCTGATTTTCCAACACGGCTTGTAACCATTTGGGGGCTGTTTCTGCTTCTGCAGGCCCTGCTGTTGCACCTTGTAGTTCCTCAGTCATTTTATGTATTTATTTATTGTTGTCCGTTCTATTCTATTCGGTATTTCCTGTTGCGCTTTTATTTTGAAGGGGCGGACCGGAAGTTACGGGCCACGGTGTTGCGGCAACTTCGCTACTACTTTCTTCAGCCGATCTCTTTTCTCTTTCACACTTGGCTGCGACGAACTTGTAGCTTAGCTTATGATGTTTCTGTATACAGTCTCTAGGTCTGATTCACTCACATACGTTTTGTAGAATATCCCACTTCTGACACCAATTGTCGTGCTTTGACTTCCGGTGGAATTGAGGTGTGGGAAAATGAAGCACACGACAAAGGATATTCTTCTGTTGACTTTACTTGCCTCCG
>JBAMYA010000002.1:14121094-14137157 GCA_037176975.1 Arrhamphus sclerolepis
TTTTTTTTCAGGTATCAGAAAAGAGGCCACCATGTTGACACTGCAGGTTAAAGGGATCCAAATCCTTGAAAAAAAAAAAAAAAAAAAAAATCGATTCATATCCTGTCTTAATAACTCTGATGACATGAAATGAGACCTAAGTTACTTTAATATTTCGCCCTTGATTAGATATATCTGTATACGTGTGTGCATGTATAGCTGTAATATGTATCGTTTCAAAAGCAACTTGAACTGTAGGTTTATATTTTATTTTTCTTTGACATCACAGTTTATGTGACTGATGTCACAATTCCGTATCAGTGGGCGCATTTTTCAGCTTCCTTTTTCTTCTCTATTAAAATTTATGATGATTTAATGTCACGTTCTGTCAGTGGGTCAGTTCAAAGCAGCAACCACTTCACACCAAAGTATGATATAGGTCACATTTAAAATACTAGAATTGAAATATGAACAACCACAGTAAAAAATGAGATACTGGTAAAAGTTCAGAATTGGGTATTAAGATCTGCAGTAAGAGAGTCGTTGTTGCGACTTCTACTTCAGGCTCCCTGAATGGTACATGTCATTCAGTTGCAAATATCAGTAAGAGTATATCTGTGGAATGAGGATTTTCTATCTTTTAATATTTGGTAAAGATAATTTTATCTTGCTGCCATTACTGTTTCTCACCATGAACAAGATTTTGGATTCTGAGATTTTTATATGAAATCAAGAAAGGCCTTCTCATGAAAATAAAATATCAGAGTGAGAAGTTTGTAGACGTTTTCAGTGGAAAGATCTTGTGGCTCAGTGGCTGCATGTTTTGTACTAGCTTGTTCTGAAGGCTGTAAGCTAAGCTGGACAATGACGTGCATCCCTCTCTAAAAGTAACTAAACGTTTCATCAAAATGAACCGCAAGAAGTTTGATCTGTTAGGTAGATTTGTTCTTTACCTTTGTATGTCCCACCACTACTTAAAATGGTTAGCTTAGCTCTTTGTCATCTTCAAATCTGATACAACAATAATTCGCTGCAGTGTCTGTAAAAGTGACAGATGCTCAAATGATATCAGCTGCAACTGGCATAAAATATACCTCATTTGCTGTGACTGAACCATTTAAAGGAATTAAACAAAAAGATCTCAACACTGTGAACTACAGCACTTGAGAAAAAGAGCCCACACTGCAGAGCACTGTGAACAATGTGTAAACATGAAAGACGGTATCGGAGCTGAGCATAGCTGCCATGCAGAAGTATAAATCAAGTTTAAGTGACAGCTGTGATAAAGTTGTGCATTTTAGTTTGTGTTTAAGAAAAGCCCCATTATGTTTTATTTGTGGGAAAATGTTAATTTGAAAGACTGGAATTGCTTCATATAAAATTTTACATATTGAAATGGTGCCTCATTTTATTTTTATGCAAAGTTAGCAGGTATTTTCGCTCCCGTTTTCTCTTTCACAGTTGAGTTCCTCGTGTGCCTCAGTGTCCACCATAGTTCTGTAAGACATTCTTTGTTCATGTGCAACATGAACCAGGAGGTGATGCTCAGCTGAAACGACCTGGGTGGTTGTTGTAGGGATAGGAGGCCACAAAAGCTAGAGGATGCTAAAAATAATGAATCGAATAAAACTAAAACAGATAATTTAGCATATATATTTATATATCATATGTATATATCATTTGTGCTGCTTTAAAGCAGTCACAGTTGGGACATGAGGCAGAACTAAATTTTACTGTTTGCTTTCTTGCAGGACGTGGTGGCTCATCTGGAGCAAAGTTCCGCATCTCACTGGGTCTCCCAGTGGGAGCGGTTATCAACTGCGCTGACAACACAGGTATGCCACAACTGCCCTGTTGTATCACTGTGCCTTAAATATTCAGGCCATTCTCACAAAACCAAAAAGAATATCATGGCATTAAGGATTTGATGAAATGTTTGATCAAATGTGTCAACAAGTGTTCTTTCTTCCACAAAAGGGCATGTTGTTTTTTGTTTTGTTTTTTTACCATCCACATATTAGTATGTGATGTTTCTCTAAAATGAATGTGGAAATTTTTAGGTCGAAAGAAATTAAAATGCAGATTCTTTTCTAGATTTCTTGTTTTAAAGAGGTTTTTATTTCACCTGTCCTGTTTAGAAAACCGTGAAGTTAGTTATGTTCATAGTGTCGTGGTAAATGAACTGCTTTTTTTTTTTAATTTTTTTTATTTATTTTTTTTTACAGTTTTGAGTTTTATTACCATACTGTTAGTTTGTATCTTGGTAACACGTTTTGTTAGTACAGTCCTTCCAAAAGCACTTGCTTTGTCTGCTCAGTGGCTGGGTGAGTTGTCGTAGAAGGGAATATTAAAGTCATCACTGTGGGTGAGACGGCAGTAACTCACTTTGACTGACTGATCTCAATCAGGGATGAGACAAGCAGAAAAACGTTTTGCAGAAATGCCTCGTAGTTTTCTTTTCCCAGTTGAGTTTATTCTTTCATCTGCAATGGTGGTGTCTGTTTTCACTTTGACAATCTCCCTCTGTCTGCAGGTGCTAAGAATCTGTACATAATCTCTGTGAAGGGCATCAAGGGGCGTCTGAACCGTCTACCTGCTGCAGGAGTGGGTGACATGGTCATGGCCACTGTTAAGAAAGGCAAGCCAGAGCTCAGGAAGAAGGGTAGGTGGAAAACCAGTTGCTGTGCAGCTGGCTTTAGTTTCACATTCATATTGTGTAAACCACCGATTTAATGAATTTGTGTTGAAAATGATGTTGTATGGCACGTAGCAAGTTGAAATAAATACACCAGCTTCTATCAGTTCATTTTTTGCTGGTTTTCTATGATGGCTTCACTGACATTTGGGCGTAATTAATTAATTCTAGAGTATCTTGTGTGTTTTAGTTTGAAAATTGTTTGTGTCCATGTAAAATGAGCATCTGAAAAGTAGCAGATGGGTTCTCCTGAAATATGCATTTGTTACCATATTAAAACCACAAATCAGAATTAAATTTAGTTGAATATTTTACCTGAATTGCAGTTAATGAGCAATTTTTGCCTTTTTCTGACCATTTGTGTACTATGGCAGCATCATAGATAAATTTGAGATGGACTGATGAGCCCATTGGTCAGCAGGGTGTTCAAAGAACAAAAGCTCAAGTCCTGTTTGAATAACAGCAGCCCATTGCTGCTTCTCTTTTCTTTGAGCAACATTTTCTTCCAGATATGCAACTCTTCTCTGTGTCGTGTTCTGTTCTTTTGAATGAACTTGTTTGGACTCTTCTCCCTCTCGCTCCCCAGTGCATCCTGCGGTGGTGATACGGCAGCGGAAGTCGTATCGACGAAAAGATGGCGTGTTTCTCTATTTTGAAGACAATGCAGGTGTCATAGTAAACAACAAAGGAGAAATGAAAGGTGGGTCACGTGTACAAATCTGTTAATCATCAGTTATACTTTGTGCTGTTGTTTTTGCTGCATTGTGATTTACAGCAGAAGCTGCATATTTTTCTTTGTAATGTGACATAATGCAGCGAATTGAATCGTTTCAGTGCAATTCTGTCTTAGGTTTTGTTTTCACCCCCATAATTTCAAAGAAGACATCTTGAATGCAGCCATAGATTTAAATTGATCCAAAAGTTTGTTTTTGCGGGGTTCAATCAATGTTACTTTCTCCTGCGGGACCTTTAAACTACAAGAGTCATTTTGGGTCTGGAAGTATCTGGCTTTTTGAATACTTTTCCCTTCCAAAAGCACTTGCTTTGTCTGCTCAGTGGCTGGGTGAGTTGTCGTAGAAGGGAATATTAAGGTCATCACTGTGGGTGAGACGGCAGTAACTCACTTTGACTGACTGATCTCAATCAGGGATGAGACAAGCTTAAATCATTTTGTCATGATTTAACTGCAGAGGAGCGTGCACCTATTAAAGTCAATTTGTTGATATATAGATTTAATGTAGTAGTAGTTAGTTTGTTTTTGTCCAAATGTACTTGTCCTATTAATGTTTGCATTATTGAGACTACAGTTGTGTTTCCTTGTCTGTATTTACAGGTTCGGCCATCACAGGTCCTGTTGCTAAAGAGTGCGCAGACCTGTGGCCCAGGATTGCCTCCAATGCCGGCAGCATAGCCTGAGTTCGACTTGTGCGTTTTCAATAAAAAACAGTTAATGAAACTGCACGTCCTGGTCGTGTCATTTGTTCATGTAGGAAAAGAGCTTTCCTGTAAAAAGTTTTGGTCTCTCACGTGCTAAGCAACCACCTGTCTTTGTGTTTTGCACTGTTGGCTGTTGGGCCCTTTTGAGGTCAAACTACACACTACGCATGTACCATTTGTTGGCCTACATACTGTCACCATCTTTTCTGCCCTGTCTGGTTTGTGTGGGCATCCCTGGCCTCTTGTGGACAGATGGAAACCAGCAGGACTGTGGAGAGGAACCAGGCAACCACCAGCATTCAACATGTTTCCTCTTTTCCACTGGTAGCTTCATCGCCCGAGGCCTGGCACACCTTCAGATTCTTTAACTTGCAGCAGAAAAAAATTCTTCATCTTCAAGAACTTAAATCTCATCCCTTTTCTGAACTGCTGAAGGTGAATTGCAACACAAACGGTACAATATCACCATGGTGTAGATGATGCCTCAGCTAGTTTGTGAAGATGTCCAAACTGTCCCACCTTAGGCACAACCACATGCTGGAGATGGCAAAAAGAAAAGACTAAACATTACAACCAATTTAGAAATATTGTACATTATTTGGATAAATGATGAGAATGTGGTGTTGGTCACAGACTCTTTAATTTTAAAGTTAAAGTCTCTAGTTCACAGATACGAATACTGACAACACCAAAAGGAAAAAAAAGTGTGAATCAAGTATTGAAATGACAATACTGAAGTACATTGTATTCAATATTACGATATTGAAACAATTGTTTTAAAAAGTACACTTCTTGCCTTTTGCAACATTTAGGCAGAGCCCCGTACCACTGGCTTTGAGTTGTTTATAAATTGATATACAACTTAACAGCTGCTTTAGCATCTTTAAAATTAACTGATTTGATTCTAGTGGTTCACATCTGGCCGTACCTTAGAATTTCTGTCATTAAGGAACCACATTAAAATAAAATAAAAACTTTCCTTAAGATTCAAAATTCCATTGGGTTAAAAAAAAAGTTTTTTTTTTTTTTTTTTCTCCCACTTTTGATCACAGATCATCAGAGTACTTTTATGAAAGTACTCTTATTTCCCAGCTTCCAAAGAAAACCAACTTTTACCATCCCAATAAGTCCTGGTGTCATTTATAAGTTATACCAGTTAAATGTAACTGATGTAACATAAATGATTGTCCTCTGAAAATTGGTTTGCTACAACAGAAAACTTAACTCGTTTACACAAAATGCTCCTATGACACATTTATCTAACTAATGTTCCAATTCACGGTATCATATCCAGTCTGGGAATAAAAGGTCTTCCTCCTCTTCCTCTGTTGTCTTCATCTCTAGCAGGCTCAGAGTTTGCACTGGATGTGGGGCTTGGCTGGGGCTGCTGTTCACAGGTAGCGTGAGGGTGGGTGTGCCAAGTTCCATCCCGGTAGGTGCAGTAACACACCGTCCGCTCATCAATGTTGATGCGCTCCCCCGCTGAGATCACCCTGCTCCCAGCAAAACAGTTGGGACCTAGTGACAAAAACAGTAACTTACATCCTGTTTCAGTTTGTTCCATCGTTCAAGTTTTTTAGTCAGAATAGTCCTTCATGTTAGAGCAATTTTACAGTGAGATGGCCTTCCAGAGTTGGCGTGTGCAGATAAATCAAATATAAAGATGGATGCCACAGTCTTGTCTTGACTCTAAAAATAGTTGTGTGAATAATGTAAGTATATTCTCAATATTTTCTTGTGATCTGTTTGTATCACAACAGACGAAAAAAATACATCAACAAACCATAGATTATTATGCCGTCTTTTTTTTTTTTTTAACAGATGCTGAACTATAATGCGGAGGCAGTCTGTAAAAGAAAATAAATAAATAATTCAACAGCTTGTAGAGAGGTTTTGGTCCAGTCTTCTTTTACAACATTAGTTCAGTTCTTTGTGGTTTGTGGATATTTTTGAAAAGCTGTTTTAAGATGCCCCATAGCTTTGTCAAAGCATTACCCCAGTTCTTGTCCATTTCATTTATTCTGATGTAGATTTATTGGTATCTGTGTGAGATCATTGTCCTGTTGTGGCCTACTTTGGCCAAGATTTATCAACGATCTTGCATTTGATTGGTTGACAAAGAGAACTGGTGTTCACTAAATGACTGCAAGGTAGCTGCAAAACAAGTCCAAATCATATCAATAACCCCTCCCCATCAGTGCTTAAGAAATGCCCCAGATGAATGAGAAAGATGGATGGAAGGGCAAAGAGAGAATTATATATATACCTGCATACATATATAAATAAATGTGTGTGTGTGTTATTATTACTATGACAATGGCATTATTGGCATTATTATTGTGACAATGCCAAGAAGTTTGATGGAGGTTTGATATCACGTTTGTTGGTCTTGGTCCAGAACTACCTCACAGCAGTTTCCTGCAGATTTGAGTGATCTTTGATAAGTCTTGGTAAGCTTTCCACTCCTGGAGCCAGAAGTGTTTAAGGCTGTGTAACAAAATTTAAAGTTGAAGATGACATCATTGCTTGCATGTTGGGCTAGTGATTAGTGCTGTTGCTAACCAGGCCATGAGATGTAACAGCTTATCCTCCATTTCCTCACCAGTATGTATTTTCTTCAGGAAAAAAAAAATCATATCTGCTCCACAACTGACCTACTGCTTCATGCCTATAATTACCAACCTACAACACACTCTCTCTCCTTCTCCTTCTGTCTCTGTGAGCAGAATATGTGCATGCCAAGCTAATACAATCTGTAGTGCAAAGTGATGTGGAGGAGACACTGACTGCATGACATGAAACCAGTTAATGCATGTCAAATGAAGACATCTCTAAAATTATTCCTCTAAACTGATTCAAACCAACTTGCCAAAGAAACACACAAACGTGCTAGAGACTGATGTAAACTACCTGGCTTTAATATCATTTGCATCCCTCATTCACAGATGGGGGTTCCTTTATTTGGCAGCTGCTTGTGAAACAATTACCAACATCAGTCAGTGGGAGCACAGGATGTACAGTTCATCTAATGCCAGATCCAACTGTGTGCACTAAAACACAGCTGACGTCAGGGAAACTGGAAGCAGTGAGAGAGAAAAAAGAAAACAAAACAATGACGCAACAAACCAAACCATCTGTCTCACTGTCAGTATGGGAAGAGAGTGGTAAATAGATGGTACAACTTAACAAAAACTGTCAGAAAACAGCACAAAATACCCTGGTGACAAGCTGAAAATGTGTTTATGTTCATTTCCCTTAAGTGCTGAGCCGCTTTTATTTTTGAAATAGAAGCTTCACGGTAGCGTGATTATTATTATTATTATTATTATCCCTGCGTCTATTTCTGTCTGATGCCAACATACACAAACATCAATTCTACTAATGTTTGAGAAGGAATTAAAAGCAATAATAACAAACATGACATAACAAGGATGGCACTGTAAGCTGCAGGGGATGGAAAGGGATGTAACCAGCGCTTCCTCTGAGAGATCCAGGGCAAACACACAAACTGCTACAATGATGGCTGTACTGATGATCTCCATAGTAGAGAGGGGATGATGAGCTTTAACACGTTTAATCCAACACTTCTGGAAGCTCTGCAAGTGTTGTTTTGGCTTTGGTCAGCTAAACCAGTTTTTGAAACTAGAAAAGCACTCGGAGAGTGCAGACCTCCGCCAAGCAGTACAGTTCCCTCACATATTGTGACTTACACACAAAAGTATTACTACTACATTTGTTTTATTATATTGGATTCCTTGACCATGTAAACATGCACTTAGCAATTGGAATCACATTGATACTATTATTAGTTCAATAGTTATTTGTGAAAATCAACATTTCTGTAATGGCGGTTTTCTTCTGGATCTAGCTCCATAACTATTATAGATACATCAAATCTGTTAGCATACTTCTTTTTCAGCAGACTGTCAGCTATAATTTGGTGTTAGCTGCATGTCTGTATCTTACGGAAGCTTGGAGCTGCCATCCTAGCAAAATAAAAAAAGAGGAGTATGGTAGGCTCTATGTCGAGCTACCATGCTCCCAGAGACGCCTCACAAGGTGTCTTCCATAGACTGTGCAACCCTTTAACCCTCTGTGATGTCACCCATGGAGCTCTGGACCGTGACGTTGGAGTTCCCAGCATGCAACATTCTAGAATGTAAACAGCGCCATGCTGGCAGTAAAGCTGAAGCTGCTGTTTCTGTACAGGTAAACATGCCCGATAGCTGTTGTGCACCGGGATGCCAGAATATTAGAAAAAGGGGAACAGATAGAGAGAGCATGGCTACAGGATGGCAGCTTCAAGCTTCCGTACCTTACCGCATTTTTTTTTTTTTTTTAAAGAAAACCAAACATTTATTTTTCTTCACCTTCTATAATTTAATAAAATACATATTTTCCGTCATGGTTGTATTTGGAACAGAATGTCTAGAGTTCCCAATGCATTCGCATGTTTGACAATGAAAACTTTTACAATGATTTTGAGCTTTACTCACTTTTTTTTTTTTTTTTAAAGCATATTGTCATTATTTTGAACCATAAAGACTACCATGAAGTCTTATTTTCAACTAAAGAATACATGCATATAGTATGCTGACAAAAAAGTGAGCAGACTTCAATCCTTGTGCACAGAAATGTGATTGATAATAGGTTAATGGAAGTGATATGTTTTTAAGCATAGCTCTTGGTTTATACCACACATAATTTTACTTTCATTTAATTTACAGACTTTAAAGTACATTGTTTTAATATTTATGTTTAAGTGCATTTAAGAATATATTGATACAATTTAAAAAAAAATGACATGTTGTTATCTCAGACACTTACACCTCTCAGACAACCTCCTGGAGCAGCTTCCTGCTGCAGCCCTAAAAACAGCTCCCAGGTTGGAGCTGCTCACGCTCCACGGTAACCCCTGGAACTGCGACTGTCAGCTCAACTGGTTGCTGGAATGGAGTAATACGCATGAAGGTAAGGCTGCAGAAATGAAAATTCCAGTCTCCACACATCTGGCCTTTATGAAAATAGATGGTGTTGCTGCTTCTCTGTGTTTCATAAATGCATGATTTAAACACATTTTTACAATTACACAGGGAACATTATTGTCTATTTTGGCTTTCTGTATTAATCATTCTGTATACTCCTGTCCAAAACAGATACTGAATAGTATGTGAAGTTTATCAGCAAATTGTTAGGTATCATGCTGTTGTAGTGGCTCCGGAAACATTGGTAAACTTGCTTTTTTTTTTTTTTCTGTTAATCTGTGAACTAAAAAATAAACAACAAAACAAAACAGTATCCCTGCAGGCTTAAAGCCTTGAATCAATATTTTCCACAATACTGAGTCAAATGCTATTATGCCATATCAACTTGAACTACAGCACTTACTCGCTCATTTTTCTCCTACTGTCTGTACATTTAATTCATTTAAATAATTTCAACACATTTTTCACTTTCATAACTGATTTACCTCAAATATAATTTGCTGTAAGGGAAATGAAAAATATCTCATATTTCATTAAGCTTGACATATGTTTCTATAAGTCTTAATCTAGCAACAGATGTTTATACAACACATGATAGTTATCTTACCTGCTGTCTTCAATAATTCCATTACTTTAATTTTGGTCTCATTTTAGAGTTGGAAGCCCTTTTTTTTTAATATGTTTTTGCTGGGACATTGCATGTTAGGTCATATGTGTGCAACATAGCATCAAAGTTTGAGTTCTCAACAAATGAATATGGACTTAAATCCATTTAATCTTGACCATAGTGTGGGCCTTGTCCATCCCACTTCTGGGTTGAAGCCCAACGACTAAGCACTTCCTAACATCTCCGTTGACTCCCATGTTAAAAGTGACAGCTTTGCAGCAGAATTAAACATATTTACAGCCTGGTACAAAAGTCAATTTTGTTCTCTATAGTAAGATGTTATACCCATTATAACTGTACAGGGGATGAATTATTTTGTACCACAAGAGATAAATTTATGTTAAGCAATAAAGCTGACCAAACAGATGCGTGGATTCATTTGACATGCTTGAAAGAGAGCTAGCCATTGGCTCTGCCGTTGGTCCTGCCTCTTTGCAACATGGCGCTGTATATTTCGAGGTAAACTGGGCTTCAAAAGCTCTGTGAAGAAACCTATGGGTGATGTGACCAGATGGTTCATCCATCTATATGTGTTTATGGTCAAAATACTTTTGTTTTTAACTTCACAAAAGCATATGTGCTTCCATATGCTCACGTTTAAAAGAAACACATTTTTCTTGTGCTTTTGAATAGAGGTAGTGGTATGGAAATGTTACATTCTTCCTATAAGACTTATGCAGGTCACATAGATCTAAGAAATAATTGAATGCATATTCATACAATAAATGTCACAATAAATTATTTTATTTACCAGTCTTTTTTTTTTTGTCCAAGATATGTTTATAATTCATTTGTTGCATATTTACAAAACATCTTTTATCATTCCCATGTGTTTGCTGCTGACATCAACAGCGCAGTTAATAATATATCACTATAATAGCCCACTTCATGAGAAAAATGGACTTAAACTTCCTGAACTCCATGAGGGGGTGAATAAGCTTTTGCTGAGATTGAGTTAGAGGCAGTATTTTGACCATAATCCCTATAATCTGTATAATGCTTTTTACTTTGACTGTTTTCTTCTTTACATGGTTATTCATACATTATTCCTTTCTTGTCCTGATATTGCACCATAAATATCACTCGAACCACCAACTCTCATACTGTGTTTTTCTTCTTTAATCTACTTCTCTGTTTATTTTTATGATTGCTTTTTCTTCCTTTTTTCCTCATCTTTCTTTTGATTCTGATCCTGTTTGTCTCTTTTTGTCTCTACCACCTTCCTGCAGGAATTGTAAAATGTAAAAAGGAACGAGGGTCCAGTGAGACATGCCCTCAGTGCTCCTTCCCTCAAAATCTGAACGGCAGCCAGCTGCTAGGGTTAACTGCAGATAAGCTTACCTGTGACCGACCAATTCTTCAATCCCCCTTCAAACAGTGGGACAGTCCAGTGTGGGGGGACTCAGAAGCGGAGCCTGACCTTCCATACACCCGGGATTTTGAAAAACCTTTAGGCCACCTAACCTTTGTTCTGTCAGACAGCCATGGAAATAGTGCTCATGTGGCATGTGATGTAAGCCATCCAAGAGACAGTTCACCTATGACGTGGACTGTAAATTCAAACTCCCCTGGGGAATTATCTGTAAATGTATCACTGGTGACATACCTTGAGTGTGAGATAGATCGGGAAACATTGCAAAATCTTTGGCAACTGGTTGCATATTACTATGAAAGCCCAGCAATTTTAGAACGAGGTCAACTGAGGGGAAATGCAAGCAGAGTGACATACCAGTATGTCCAAGCTATAAATGAAAATTCCCCATATTTCACAGAATTAAAAGGCTATTTAGTAGCAGAACCATCATGGTTGCTTCAACCTAGAGTCACTTTGAAGCTAAATAGGCAGCAGACAACAACAAAGAAACTTGTAATGGATTTCACTACTTTAATTACAAAAGATGTTAACAGCCATAGGGGGCAAGAGGATGACAATGACTTTGCTTCTACCTGGGCACTAATTCGTAGAGGGACAGCTGGACGGATTCAGACTGCTCTTGAGGGCTCCAAGGTTCATTTGGAGTGCAGCATCATAACTTCTGATCCAAAGGTGAAAGTGGAATGGATGCTTCCAGATCTATCAACTGTGGAAGATGCAAATGATAAGATAGAAATTTCAGAAACAGGGCAACTTGTCATTTTAAATGCTACACTGTCTGATTCAGGTCTTTACCACTGTATCATCAGAACCAAAGCTGGTGTGGATTTGATACCACTGAGACTCACCATCAAGGAACATTCACTTGGTCCTACAGCTTTTAACGGTCAGAAGATTGTGAAGAAAAAAGGGGAGTTTCTTTCTCTTCCTTGTGAAGTGACATCCGCTCAGCCCAGTCAAACCATATGGTACCTTCCCAAAAATAAAGTTCTCCTCCCCACACAACAGACGAGAAGAGCAGAGGTGATGGAAAATGGGACTTTGATTGTAAGGAAGCTGACACAGGAGGATGCAGGTGAATACAGTTGCTTGGCCTCAAATCTGTATGGAGTTGACATGCTGTCTCACATAGTGGAGATCACTGGAGAAAAGACTTTAGATAAAGCAAAAGTACAGACCGAAAGAGAAAAGCCAGTCTTGCCTATTAGTGTTGAGGAAGGAGAGGGATCAGGAGGAGATTATCAGGAAATTATACATTCTTTTGTTACACAGCCTCCTGAGAAGATTGAAACACCACAAAAGAGGCCTAATGAATTTTTGAAAAGGGTACGAATGAAAGATTTGAAGCGAAAGCCCAATAAATCTGTTAAGGAATTGGATCCAAATCGTTGGGCAGAGATATTGGCAAAAGCTAATGCTAAACCAAGTGTTGCTTTGCCCACAGAGCAGTCACTAGAAGAGCCCAGTACTATAACCATCCAAAGAACCACATTCATACCTGCAAGTACACTTGAAACAACACTTCTTTCTACTGCTGAAAACCTACACTACATCACTATCCCACCAGATATAGAACCAACAAAGTTACCCACATACCCAAATCTGAAGACTGATACCGATTCAAAAAAAGAGAAAACTGGAGATCACGAAACACTGGAGAAACAACTACAGGTTTTAAAACCTGTTTCTCGTGGAAGCACTGTAACATCCCAACAACATATTGATGGAACGACGGAAAAAGGAGAATCTCTTACTGAAACTAAGCAACCTGCCAAACACCCAGAAACTAAGCAGCCTGGGGAGGAAAGAAGAAACTCCAAATTTGGTCCTGGTTGGTCCAACAGGAGAAGGCCGCCTCATAGGCGTGGAAAACCTCCAGTAAGAATAATGCGTCCACACATAAATCCTCTCTATCATTCATATAACAAACCCCAAACAACGGTGCAGCCAATGACAACCACCACGCCAACAACAACAACTACCACGACTACTACTACAACAACTACCACTACTACAACCTCTGCTACTACAACAATCCATGTTCTGACCACTCTGGAACACCATGATCCCTCATCTGCTGAATATCATTTAGAAGATGAATATGAAGACTATGAAGATTATGATTACAAGAACAGAGACAATTTAGATGCCAATGAAGATATAAGCAGTGAAATCCCTCATAGCACTCAAGTTTTGGGCAGTAGCATTACTCAGTCTCCATCAGTAATAGAAAAAGATGACAATATAGATACACAAAAATTACCAAATCCAAATACAAACACTACTCCGAAGCAAGATCACCCAAATCTTGTAGAGGTAGATACAGTCAGTATGAAGAAGACAGAAGTGACAGAACAAAGCAAAGGGAACAGCAACATTAATAAAAAGGAAAGGGGTGATTCAGTTGAAGCTGAGGAGCAAGAAAAACAAAGAAAAGATGCAGAAGGCAGTGAGACCGAAAGAGAAACCTCAAAAGTAGAACTGGTTACTCAGAGCTACGATGTGAAAAGTAAAATGTTAGTAACACATAACAGAGTAAAACCTAACACCCGACCTTTGCCAGAACAAAATATGTCAACCCATGGAAGAACTTCTTCCAGAAAGTCTTTCACAAATAGAGGCAGAGCCAGAGAAGAGGTCACGCAGAGAGAGGATAAACAACTAAACAGGCCAACTAAAAAGCCTGAAATCCACAGTTTTCCCATTATGGAGCCACTTCACCCTTGGCTTCATCAGGCAAGCCAGGGAAAAGAAAAAGGTACCAATTCAAGGATAACCACAAACCAAGACAAGAATACAGGAAGACAAGGTGAAGTGAGTCCAGGCAGGCATTCCCAGCTTCCCAGAGTCTCCCCAACCTCCCGATGGCCTTCACCCCATCATCCTCATAATTTCCATCCCATCCACCCTTCCTGGCCAGGTCAAAGATCATTTTCTCATGCAAGACAAGGTAGATACAGCTTCTATGTAATGATTTTCATTTCAAACATTTACTTAAAACAATCAACATTAAAGAATATGATAGGTTAAAGAAAAGTTATAGAATATCTGTTTCACTTCCTAATGGTAAATAATTTTAACATTGAACTATGTCACAAGAAACCTCAGTAAAAACGTATGGTCTCTTCCTAGATCAAGGGTCACACCCTGCAGCCACCCATCGACCCTGGCCTTTCCCCCACCCATGGGCTCATGGTTCATTTGTGACCAACCGCCCAGAGATCATAGCTGAAACGATAAAACCTACTCCTACTGCTCTTGGAGCAGAGGACTCCAGATTGGTACTGTCCAGTACCCATCATCATATTCAAAATCCCCATGTCAATAGCAGGAGCCAAACCAGAGATCATCTGTTTATAACGAGGCTGAGGAACAGATACAGACAGGTATGAGGGGGTTGTGGGAGTGTGTTACAAGTTAAATGTTCTATCTTGTTTGATATTTGGTTAAATTAAAGTCAGTTCAATTCAATTGTTTTGTTTTTTGTTTGTTTTTGTTGTTGTTGTTCTTGTTTAGTCTTTTGTTTTTTGTATGGTACCAGTTCTTAACAAATATCAAAGACACTTTGGAAAGACGATGAACAAATTCAAAGCTAGACCAAAATCTTAGACCATTGTAAAGCCCTTTTATTTCATTCCACAATTGTAAGGAACATGCATTTTTGAAATGAACAGCTGAGCTTAGTATGTGGGTTGCATCCATGACAGATCTTACAGATGCGAATTGCGAACAACATACAGCATTATGAGCCAGGTCCTGCTCAAGATTTATTTACTCATAAATGGAAGGGTATTTCCAGGTCATGCTCTGAGTCTCTGAAAAGTACCAAAGAGACAGTTTGTAATGTAATATACAAATAAATTTAGGGCTGAATTGAATTGAATTGAATTGAATTGAATTGAATTGAATTGAATTGAATTGAATTGAATTGAATTGAATTGAATTGAATTAAATTGAATTGAATTGAATTGAAGTCCTTTCAACTGCTTGATTCAACTGCCCCCAAAACTTATACTTTAGATGTGTCTATTTTGGATGAGAATTAATTTCATTCAAAATTTTTAAAAATGTTGTCTTGGAAATGACATTTGGAAAATTATGGCCTTTATACCTGTTGATTAATAACTTTGATTTTTCCAGGCGCAGCTTGATCGCATTGCTCAGCTTGGGAGAATAGTGACTCCCAAACCTCGTACCAGCTACTACAACCCACCACAGCCCATCACACCTAAACCCAACACAGCTTCCTCACAAAGACATTACACTCCAAAACCACCAGTACCCACTGCTTCTTATACCTACCCCCTGCTGCCCATAAACCCTACTAAGGCTTCACCATCCTTCCATGGCTTCATCCCAACCTCTCTCCCTAACCACCCCACCACTTCATTGCCTCTGTATGGAAGTCGGTGGCCTGTTGGCGGTAAGAGTGATGCAGCAATGAAATAAATTCAAGTGAAAGATCTGGAATATGAGGTATATTTAATGAATTATATCTTTTTTAAAAACTTTGTTGAAATCTAGCCGGGAGAATCAGTTCCCGGCGTGCCACAGCTGCACCTCCTTTCCCATGGCTGTTGGGAGCTGGAGGAGGTGGGGTGAAACCTAACATCATCACAGTTACCACAGCAAGCATGTCAGTGCTGGCAGAGAATGATGTGTTCCTGCCTTGCAAAGCAACTGGAAATCCTGAACCCAACATCGCATGGACAAAGGTTTCCACAGGTAACATGCAGAAAAGAAATGCGAAAGAAGTATTAAGAGGTGAAAGATGCAAAACAAATGGAAGAGAAATATACTGACTGTCATAGATTGTAGAAGAATCAGACAATACTAATGAACCTTAGTAGTGTCTGTTTATGTCTTTCACTTGGTCTGCCAAGTGTTTGTTTTCAAATTACTGACAGAGCAGAAGATCAAATAAA
>JBAMYA010000002.1:14137257-14159502 GCA_037176975.1 Arrhamphus sclerolepis
TACTGTTTCAATGACTCTTCATCACCAAATATATATATATGTATATATATATAGTGTGTGTGTGTGTGTGTGTGTGTATGTATATATGTGTGTATGTATGTGTGTGTATGTATATATGGTACTGTCCAGTACCCATCATCATCATCATATGTGTGTATGTATATATATACACACACACACATATATATATATATCTATATCCCCCTCTGTTCTGTCATAAGGTGCCACCATTCCAGCAGACACCAAGCATGGTCCCCGTTTTGAAGTCTTCAAAAATGGAACTTTTGTTATAAAAAACATTCAGCTTCAGGATCGAGGACAGTACCTCTGCACGGCCCACAACAGGCTAGGATCAGATCGGATGGTCATCACCTTAGCTGTCCAGACCGAGGCCCCAAAAATCCAATCGCCAAAGTCCACGGAGACAGCGATCTACTTAGGGAAAAGTGTGACTTTGGACTGTCTTGCTTCTGGAAAACCACCAGCCCAAATTTCCTGGATTCTCCCAGACAGAACATTTGTGCGAGAAGCTGGGACAGTTCACACTCACCTTTCTGCAATGTCTCTGCTTCAGAATGGAACCCTGCATATTCATTCTGCTAATTTCTCCAACAAAGGGGACTATAAATGTATAGCAAGCAATGCAGCAGGTGCTGATACAATCACCTATCATCTCCATGTGGCGGCTCTGCCTCCAAGCATAAGTGAAGGGGCAACGGATACCGTGAACATTCAGACAGGTATACAATATGAAAACAAAAATGAAAACTCATACATTTTAAGTATTTTAAACTAATAAAATCACATTTAACCAGGCAGGAGTGTATATATTCACTGTTCTGTGAAGGGCGAACCAGTGCCAGTCTTGAAATGGATGCTCCCTGGAGGCATCCATGTAAAACCATCACAGTTTCTGGGACACAGGCTATTCGTCTTTCCCAATGGGACGCTGTTTGTGAAGAATATTTTGCCATCTGATGGTGGAAGGTAGGAGTTATACATTTCTTTCAGTTTCTTATTTGAAATTTTCATTCATTTATTCAACATGGAAATGAAGCTCCGTTTTTTTCTGGTCACATCTTTTACTTTCAAAGCAAAGAGACCCTTACACTATTATCTCTAGGTTAGTCAATAATACAAGTACAAACAAGTCCTAAATGAATAAATAGGATTAAACACATTGTCATATCATATCATTGTCATATGAAAAAAAAAAATCAAAACAATATTAAATGCTGAAGAGAACTTCAAAAAAAAAAAAAAAGGAAGAAAGAAAATGTTCTGACAGACCCTTTAGAGGGAAGTCAAGAGGTTGAAAGATGTTGCCAAACTGGTTTTAATCTTTACAGGTATGAGTGTTTGGCTACGAACACTGTGGGAATTGCCAAACGAAGAATCCAGCTGGAGGTGGGAGCAGAATCTCCCCCCTTCTTCCGCCAGTCTCTTCCACCTCCTCTTCCCATCCCCTCAACTCACCATTTTGCTACTCCATCCCGTCAACACGTCGTCTCAGCTATGTATGGTTCTGCAGTCTACCTCCACTGTCCAGAGTCAGCAGAATCCTCAAGAGGGACTGTTTGGCAACTGCCCTCCAAGACCATCCTGGAGCATCAATACAGGCAAATGAATTATCTCCTTGCTCCATGAAATATTTTAGCACATGAAAAAGCTTAAGGTGCCACCACACTGAACTGACTGCTTTCATCTGAACCATATTTTTCCTCTCCATGCATCTTCAGCCCAGAGAGACCGATTAAAGTTTTCCGCAATGGAACACTGAGGATCCTTCAGCTGACCGAAGTGGATGGTGGAAATTACTTGTGCATCTTTCAGCGTCCCAATGGTGAGGACATGGAGCTCTTCCAGGTATGAACAGGACAGATAACAGTTTGAAACCTGTTATTTATTATCCTTACAGCTCTTTTCAGGCAATATCAGCATATATTCTGTCTCAAGGAACATTTTATTAATAGTAAATCCCTGTATTATTAACAAATATTTCTAAATTTTTTAAAAGCATCAAACATCAGATTTTACTTTTTTTTCTTTACTTATTTATATTATTTGGATTTAGCTTAGTATCGCTAATGATGGAGGAATTGGGATCTGTCCACGTGGCACACATCTCTCACACATTGACAGCTCTAGTAAATTCCATGTTACGCTCAAATACAAGGTTACAAACTCAATCTTGCAAAATCTGCTCTTCTTTTTATTACTAAAAGTCAAAATATTTATCAAATTTGTGATCTCAGTGCAAAGCGTTTAATTTATGATAAAGGTTGCAATTTTTTTCTTTTTTAGGAAAGAAAAGATATGCAAACAAAATTAGCTTTTTTCAGCAAAATTAGCTTTTATATGCAGTCTAGATGGAGTGGACGAATGGAATGACCCGATAAAAGATTCTGGTGTTCCTGTGGTAAAATGCAGCCAATTTTTTTTCTTTTTATTCATTCTCTTTGCTTTAACAGGTAGAAGTGTTGATGACCCCTCCCAGAATTGAACAAGTGAGGACTCCTCAGACCAAGGTCACCTTTGGAGAGGACTTCCAGGTATAACTGTACAGCATATGGTACCAGCTGAAAGTTGGATTAACACTGATTATGCCCATTCAAATCATCAGTAGTACGGTTAGAACTGACCCACGGATCATTACTCTTGGGCAAGACTCGTGCTCAAGGTGTTCATCTGACCA
The DNA here is from genome assembly GCA_037176975.1 of Arrhamphus sclerolepis. Taxonomy (NCBI): domain Eukaryota; kingdom Metazoa; phylum Chordata; class Actinopteri; order Beloniformes; family Hemiramphidae; genus Arrhamphus; species Arrhamphus sclerolepis. The sequence goes on from JBAMYA010000002.1 coordinate 14,139,953, forward strand.
ATATTTTCTTTCCACGTCTTGTAATCAGGAACATGATTTATGTAACCAAATTATAACCTAGAAACAAAAACTACAAATCGTTGTTGCGCTCTTTTATTTTGACCTAGGTGGACTGTGTCGCAACTGGCCTTCCCAACCCAGAATTTTCCTGGAGTCTTCCAGATGGAACTTTAATCAACAATGCTCTTCAGTCAGACGACAGTGGTCTTCGTAATCGCCGCTATGTCATGTTTGAAAATGGAACTCTACTTCTTCAGCAGATGGGTAAAAAAGATGAGGGTGACTACACATGTCATGCCAAGAACAAACTTGGACAAGATGAAAGAAAAGTGAGCATCAAAGTGGAGCCAAACGCTCCAAAAATTGCATTTAAATCACAATCACTGGTGAAAATAAAACTAGGGGAATCCGCAAAATTGAGCTGCCAGGCAACAGGTGAACCTACACCAAGAATCATGTGGATCTCACCACGAAAGGATGTGATATCATTGTCAGACAAATTTAAGATAATGAGTGATGGACTGTTGGTTGTGAAGGAAGTGACGCTGGCCGATGAAGGAAAATATGCTTGCGTGGCACAAAATTCTGTTGGTGATGATATTAAAAATGTGATAGTTGAAGTTGAACTCCAGGAACCCTTTATCAATGGTGTGAAAGGAAAGAGTTCTACAAAACTTTTGGGAGTTTCCTATCAAACAGCACTTATGGACTGCAGAGTAAAGGGGAAACCTGAACCAAAAGTAATGTGGATTACCCCCTATGGCCACTCACTTGCAACACCGTACCTTGGGGGTCGTTTCCAAGTCCATCAGAATGGGAGCTTGGAACTGAGGGGGGTCAGGAAAACTGACGAAGGCCGGTACACCTGTCTAGCTAAAAACAACCTAGGTGAAGCCTCCCTTTCAGTTGAATTACAAGTGGCGTCATTAGCTGAGAAACCGAGCTTTGCTGTTCCCAATATTGAAATCTTACCAATAAAGCAAGATGGTGGTGAATTGGTCCTGGAGTGCCCAGCCCGTGGCAAGCCAAACCCAGAGTTTTTATGGGTACTACCCAATGGGACAATGCTAACACCTGGTGTTAAGCTTCAGCGCTTTACCCATCATTTTGGCAATGGAACTCTACGGATCTCACATCCAGTTGCGATGGATAAGGGCGTGTACCGATGCCTAGCAAGAAATGTGGCTGGACAAGCAGAGAAAAGATATGCACTGGAGGCTGGCAGGAAGCCTGTGATCAGAGGCTCTACAGGTAGGTTTTGCATCTCAAATTCAATTAAGCAGATATTCTCTTAGTTTCACTCATAGTCAGAATTCTTGGCAAAATTGGCAACAAGATCTGAAGAGAGGTCTTATTTGAACTAAAAGAAAAAAAAAAAAAAAAAAGAACTTACAGTCATGCCAGAAGTCATTTAAGGCTGGATGGATTAAACTTCATCTAAAAGCTGGGATCAGATCTGTAGCTGAGTTTAACATCTCTGTTCAGGAATGTTCTTTGTTCAGAGAAGTCCTGCTCAAAATGAATGATACCAATAGTACAAATACCAGAATAATGCCAGAGTCTTCAGGAAACAAACTTTTCCAAGCACTTTAAACGCATGTGTAGAATCAATGAGGAAACTGCTCATATTGCCTCAATGTTATGACTGTCATTAATCGTTATTTTTAATGGAACCTAATTACTGACTAAGTGAATAATGAATTTATTTACCCAGGTGGGATGAAGATCACCTATGGCCTGAATCTCAACCTACCTTGCACTGTGGATGGCTGGCCACATGCATCGGTCACATGGACCCTACCCAATGGTGTTGTTTTGAGCAAACCTCAAACTGTTGGCCGAATATCTTTCCTCACAAATGGCACCCTGCAGGTGAGGCAGGTTGCCACTTTTGACAAAGGAACGTACATCTGTAAAGCTTCCAACTCTTTTGGATCATCAGCTCTGTCTTACCCAGTCACAGTGATGGTTTTCCCCCCTCGGATCACAAGCACAATGATGTCCATTACAAGAGTCATCCGGGGAACTCCGGTGATGTTACAATGTGTTGCGACTGGAACTCCCAAACCAGATATTTCATGGACGTTACCTGGACGCACCACTCTGCTTCCACATAACCGGTACACAGTGCAGGGAGGAATTCACATGACAGAGGAGGGTAGTCTTGTCATACAAAGTCCTGTGCTCACAAACTCTGGCATTTATAAATGCAATGCTAAAAATGCCCTTGGAACAGATTTCAAATCCACATACCTGCAAGTTGTTTGAGAGATGGGAGAATGTCACATCAGACTATGACTATTAAAGGATTGTCCAATCAGGAATGATCATGTAAATGATGAGGATTCTTTGTTGGATGATTTAAATATGTTGTTTCTTTTAAGTTGCAGAAGTTTTCTTTTCTTTATCCATGACCATAAAATGCATTTTTATAAATGCCATTTTACCTGTAAGGAGGTTTGCCTTCTTAGCCTCATTCCCATGATTTATAATCAAATTCTTACTACTTCAAGCGCTTGTCTCCTGAGATTAATATATCTAAATTTAGTTTGTTCCCCTTATCTGTATATTGCTCTCTGTTTTGGCCTAAAAAAAGGTATACAGTAATTCTGAATATGTAAATATTTCACTTCATATACCATATCATACTTTCAGGGTAATTTTTTTTTTTCCTGAGGATACATTTACTCGCTGTTGCTGCTCTACCTTGTGTACCAGCATCATTTATTAACATTCATAATGGTGGGAAGAAATGCTTCATCACTGGTTGTGAACTCTTAACAGTGCACATGAAAATATGTAAGTATATAATTTATGATTAAATAAAACATAAGGGTATATAATTTTTTATCAGTTGCCTTATTATTATTAATTAACGTTGCAAATAATCTGCACTCTTATGCATCTTTTAACCATGACAAGGTTCTATAGGGCATTTTAGAGCATTTTTTTTAATTTTCTTTTTCTTTTTTCTTCAGTATACAATCCTAGACTAAGTACATCAGGAGAAATCTTCCCCAAGAACACTTCAACACATGGAGATAATGGGTACCAAACTGCGCAAATACCTGAGCCATTTCCCCTGAGGTATAATAGCTAGTTACTACTGTACATGGTGGGCATGGAGAAAATCAGATCAGTCTACAGTACAGCTGAGATAATTGGAAAACATTGGGAAATCTTTACACTTATAGTCCTTTTAAACCATGCTCAGATAGAAATCTATGAAACCAGCCAACATTCATTAACACACACTCTTAAATTCACTCTTACGCAGAACAGCTGAACCCAGAAGTGTGTGTGTTGTTAATGAAGTCACATCACTTGTTGCCTTACTAAATGAGACAAGACTTCTCCTGCTTTAGGACATCTGTGATTATCAAAATTATCTATATTTGCTAAATGTCAGAATAATGAGAAAGATCTTTTAAGAGAAATGTTTTATTACTTTCCTCAAAGTGAGAAGTTGGGATTGAGATCAGGATTTTGTGATGGCCACTTAGTTAATTTACTTAGTTGTCCTTAAGCTACCTTGTAACTAAAATGGCAGCAGGGATGTAGCATCACATTCCGGGCCCCATACTTAGGTCTCCTGAAGGGCCCCCACCCTATCCCAACATAACATCCCTGCCACCCCCCTTGTGAATGGTATTGTTTTAAGTTTGAGACCTGAGTAATGGCAACTACTGCAACAATTGATCTCCCTTTGGGGATTATTGAATTAATTTCTTAAATTAATAAGCCATTTGAATGTCCATTAACAAGTCTTTTTGTCAAGAAAATTCTGACTGAGGTCTGCAAAGTCTAGTTTTCTGGCCAGTCTGCTTTCAGTGACAGGAGTGAAGACTGTTTAGTCTCTTCTAGCTCATTATTGACCTCAAAAAGCTTTGGCTTAAAGGACAACACATCATTTTCAGACTTTTAGGGAAAAGTACTATTTTATATTTGGGACAATACTGGAATCATGTGATTTTATCTCTCATTTGGGCTGAGCTCACCTTTCCCTGAATAAAACTTTGTAAGCATGGTTGTCTACTTTTTATCTTTGTCCCTTGTCCTCACTCTCCTTTCTCTTCTGGTAGCTGGATTTGTTTTTTGAAAGAGACATGTTTGCTGTTTGCATTTTTTTTATTTATTTTTTATTTGCCTTTTCTTCTTCTTTTAGTCCTCTGACAGAATCATGTTCAAATAAAGTTTGTTATATTAGACTGTCAAGAGGGCTAAAGTACACTCTCACCTGTGCACTAGAAATCACTGCAAGATCAAATTGCACTAAATCACAGCATATATGCAGACACACACAAAAAAGAAGAAGCCTGGACTTGTGATGACAGCTGGTTGCTGTTTTGGTTTCACTCCCAAGCTGTGAAGCTCTTTCTCATGTGCTTTATCTTTACTTTTCATGATTATCCAGGTTCAGCCCTGGGTCAATCTATTGTAATGTTTCTACCCTGCCACCGAGCGTACATTTTGGATGGTTTAGTGGGGGACGTCTTGCATATTCTCCCGATTATTCTACAGATCTTAAAGGTGCCCCAAGCCTCGTATAGCAGCACAGGAAATAAAGGCTGCACTGCTTGTGCTGGCTACCAATTAAAAACTTTTCTTTGTTCAGTCATTATAAGGTTTTCTTAAGATCACACATAAGCTTATTCATGACACTTTGAGTTTTCTTTACAACTTGCAGAGGAAAAAGCTCCTATTTTCACGATTAAAAATTGCCATTTTCTTCACCAAACATTTAACATCTCCAACTGTGGACCACAAATGTTTCTTATTCTTCACCAATATCCTCTCAGGTTTTAAAAATGCAGAGGGTAGTTTTTGACCTGGTGTTAGACGTTTCAGCAGTCTCCTTGGTTGTTGAATTTCCTTGATGTAGATTATTAATGTGATCCCTCTGGAACAGAGTAACATCTTTTCTTTCCTCCAGGATGGTTGAATACGGAATGAGAAGCTAATGCATCATTTAGGGCAGGGTGGGAACCTTTTCTCTCTCAGGGGCCAAACATAAATAGCATATTAATGGTGTTACGGTGAAGTAAAGAGTGAAGACAAGAGTCATTCCTTTGCTCAGCCTGACCACAGCTGCATCATCACTCTCACCTCATGTGATGGTTGGACCTGCTTCCCTTCATCCAGGCCGCTGATGTCAGCTGGAAAAGATGATGTTGCAGCTCACAGCTGCTTTTCCAGCTTGGGGTCAGTGAGTCTTTTTTTTTTCTTCTTCCAGAGTCAGTTAAAAGAGGAGCCGTTCACAGCGGTATGATGTTTCAAACGTCAGGGCATCCCTCCTCAGACGGGGAAAATCCTCAGCGCAGACATACAGTTTATAGAAGTCCAGCAAAGACAGGCTGCTGTATTTGGCTTTGGGCTCATCCTTGTTTTGAAGCTCTGTGATTTCCTGTTGGAGGTGGCCTGGAACATCACATGGTTCCACATTTAATGGCGTCATAAACATGTTTATTTGCATTTGTTTCATTTTCACGCCATCAAACGTGGGATTAGTTTTGTACATTCGTTATTCACCTGTTACAGCATTCGCTCTTGACGAGTAGGAAACTGCACAGCTGGTTTTGGCACAGCCTTAACTGGTCATGTCCACTAAGAATGCCACATCAGGGAGCCTCTGGTTATCTCTGAGCTCCACAGCAGGTTTCCTCTTAATGTCCAGGAGTGTTTTGGCCTGCAGAACCGACTCGGCCATCGTACTTCGCAGCGGTGCACCAGCTCTCCATACTGACTCCATCTCACTGAGCAGGCAGAGAGCGATGTTTCCAAATAATTTTACTTTTGGGGGCGTAGACGCTCCTTCACAGCTGCTACAAACGCCATCTTGTTTTTAACAAGCGCTGCATCTTCTTTGCTCCTGTGCTACAGCTGTGATGCTTGCTCTTTAACTCTGAGGGAATTTGTGGATTCCTGGCATACATTTGACGAGTAAATAAAAATGTCAGTATTCAATGGGGAAAAAAGAAAGAAAAATATACATTACCAGAGCTTTTGCAACAAGTTGAAATATTACAGCACCATTTTAGAATAACTATATGTAATAATGATGGCAAAGAAAAATGAACCAGCAGCTTCTGATGAGTGTGCAGTGAACTGAATGAAAGGACAGTAAAAATGGATGGCGTGTCCAATAATTAGGTTTGGAAACAGTTTATCTTTGTTTCAACCTTCCAGAGGCACAGAACATCACAAATCATTTTCAGTGCAGGTGTTTGGAGTCTTTGTCTGCTCTTGCATGCATATTTTGTGTCCAGGTCCTCATTGTGATGCGAGCGGGGGGGGGCTCCTGCAGCAACACGCCTCTGAACATGTTGAAAGAGTCGTGCTGCTTCTCCGTGATTATCTCTGTGATCTCTCGTTACTCTCCTCTGTGAACAACTGAAAGTGAATAAAAAAATGTGCACTGAGGATTCCTCTGTGGCAGCTTTCTTCTTATTCTACATTTTTCTTTAGTGCTGAGAATTGTTTTTTCTTTTTATGTCTTTGGCTTATGTGTGTGTATATTTTGTGGATTTGTATCTGTGCGTGCATGTGTCCCCTTGGGTAGCACTTTTTCTTGAATTAGATCTTGATCAGAAGATCCGTATAAAAAAATGAAAGCTTGGAGTTGACTTTTGAAAATGAAAGTGCAGTTTTGTTTTGTTCTTTAATATTTTAGGTATTATGTGATAATAAAAATCACCTGGTCCATAAATTCCATTTCACAGTAAATTTTCTATATGACAAAAGAAACATTGTGTAAAAAAAAATAAAAAAAATAAGCATACCCTTGCTATTTCTGTAGGACGTAACAGAAGCAGTAAGGCATGGATTAGCAACATCTGCCCTTCTGAAAGCAGATGTTTTGCTGGTTTGCTGGTCTGGATCATTCTGTCATCAGAAATGATCTTGGAGAAGATGCTTTGGCTCGTCGTCAGTCTGGGCAGAACCTCTGCGGTTTTTAGCAGGTTGTTTCCTTCATAAACAGAGTTACTTGTTTGGGTTCTTCCTCGATCACTTACTTCTACTGTCTGGTTTTTGCTGGTACAAGGCATAAATGATGTGGGCAAATATTCCTTCAAATCAAATTTGGACTGATATTTTATTGTGAACAAAAGTCCTTTGTTCTGCTTTAAGTGGTTTTCAAACAATTTGAAGCCAATTCTGAGCCTCAGAAAGATGATTCAGGAGTTTGAAGAAGATGAAGACCGTTCCCAGGAGCGGTCATCTCAACAGCTTTTACTCCAAATTAACACCATGTAATGTTTAGAAACACTGATTTATCTTTAGGACTGGAAGTGAACAAACCACAAAATTCATGAACAATGATTTTTGATGAGACAAAAGCAGATACATAATATAGAGCATTACAATTTACATTTCACCGCTCAGTTTAAAATGCTAGTGAAGCGCTGTCCACGTCCCTCAGATTCATCTCTGAGAATTTTATTTTTGTCACTCACCCTTCTTCTTCTTCTTCTTCTTCTTCTTGTCCTTCTCAGAACCAGGGGTGAGTCGGAACCTCCAGTTCCTTCAGCGTCCATCCAGAGTAGACGTTCTCCTGGGAACAGATGCCGTACTGGAGTGCTCCGCCTCTGGCTACCCAACTCCGAGCATCCAGTGGAGCAGAGGAGATGAAGTGATTCAGAGCTGGTTTGTCTGTCTGCTGTTCTGTAAAACACACCAAGTAAAAACAGAATTAAAGTTAAAACTATGGTAGTCGGTAATCACTGTTGCCCATCAGGGCACTTTTATCTCCAGGTTCACTGTGTATGCCTCAAAAAAAAAAAATGGCTTTGGTTATTTTGTGCCAAGAAGAACAAAGTTTAGTTAAACAAGGAATTATCTCTGTCTTTTATTTCTTTTTTTGAGCATTCAGTGTGAAGCTGTCGGATAAAGCTGCAAGTGAAGACGCATGTTGTTGTTTTTGAGATCTAATAAATCTAGAATTCCACAAAGATTAAATCTCAGCATGAAGAATGTTTTATAGATGTGTTTCTCAAATGTAAATATCGAGAATATAGAAATTTATTTTCCTTCCTTCCAGGAACAAGAAGTACTCTCTGCTGGCAGGAAGTAATCTGATCATCAGGAGTGTAACTGACGACGACTCTGGCAGTTACGCCTGTACGGCCGCCAACAAGAACAGCAACATCAGCGCACATGCAGAGGTCAACGTTTTAGGTAAAAAAAAAAGTGTTTTCTGTTTGTAAATGCACGCCCACCGTCTCAGGGATGATGTAACTAATTCTGCTCTGCTAACGCATGGTTGTCACGTTCTGGTGTTTGCTACACCGAGACCTGATTCTAGTTTGGACCCTGAAAATCTTTCTTTAAAAATGACAAAGGTACTTACTGCTGTTGTTGTTCAAACCGGAATTATTACAACGGAAACTAAGACGAAACCTTAAACTAACAGTGAGAAATAATAATAAATGCTAATTATTTTTATAAAATGAAGTGAAAACCAAGAATAACGATGCAAAACTACCTAAACTAGAATGGTGTGTGATTATGTCTTAGTTTCTGTTCTCCAACCCTCCTGGAATCGAGCAGGTCAGGTCGTCATGACAACTACGTGCATGGATGAGGTCCAGCAGGGAATCGTCTGGGACACTGGATTTCTGGAAGTAACAGAAGACATTTGTCCCAGCGCTGCCCCAGGAGCTTCACATTTAAAATTACTAACTAATTAGTCCACTGAAATGATGCAGAGGGAGTGGCATGTGTGCTTCCGTGTGCTCGTGTTTGCTGTGTCCGATGGTGGAGACTCACTTCAGCTCCTGTTTCATTTTGACTTAAATTATGGGTCCTTAAACATTGTAGCACTTCAAACAAAGACCGTTGTCCTAAAAGTTAAATAGGAATGTTGCCTTGTTTGTGATGAGTGACGTTGATTTATAGCACTTTTCCCAGTCAGCAGTTGCAAGGTGCTTCGCAGTAAAATAGGTACAGTAAAATGTAATAAAATACATGAACAACAATAAAATAATGATTAAAAAATAACATAAAATGTAAAACATAAAATGCTTAAGACAAGAAATAATGGTAGCAGCCGTATGTCCAGCTCAAACGCTCGAAGGAATAAAAATGTGTTGAGATGCTTCCTACAAGCTGATAAACGTGAGGAGAGGAGGTTTGTTCCAGAGTCTGGACTCGAGTCCTAAAGGAAAGGAACCATTAACAGGCTCTGATCAGAAGACCCAAGACTGCAACAAGGTTTATAGTGCTGGATTAAAGAAGGGGCCTGCCTTTGGAGGTCAGGACCAGGATTTTAAAGCTCATTCAGTAATTAACTGGGAGCCATGAAAGGACTTTGAAATGGTGTCGCGGCAGAGTTCTGAACCACCTCCTGGTTTAAACATGGAGCGGTCTAAATGCGATGATGCAGACGCACGAATGATCGTTAGCTAGCAGAGCCTTTTGACCTTTTATACCTCTATACGGTATTGTTGATAGTAGCAGTCTTTCATCTGAGATGTTTTGTTTTTTTTCTTCTATAAATGTCAGTCAACACCTCAAAAACTAAATCTGAGACGAAAACCACAGACTATTATGACCCTGGTCTAAACACACTGGTCCTCACACAGACGTAGAATAAGTCTGAGCCTAATGATGCGTGAAGAAAAGTAAAAGAAGAGTCACTTCTCAGAGCTCTGAAAGGCATTTCGAAATCTGACTGGAGACAGTTAACAGTCTGACATGCCCCCGAACAAAAGCTAAATAAAAAGGAATAAAAAGCTGTGCATCCCTCCACTGAGAGAAATCCCTCGTCTGCTGACAGTCTCAGCGACAGAGAACCGCACATGCAGTCATGAATTATGAAACTGAAGACGTCTGATCGCTTCAGGAGATTCTCATAAATAGATCTGTACTTATTGTCTGACTGGTCCTCTGCCGCAGAAGCTTCCAGATGTGAAGAGCAGCTGCCTGAGACCAGGGCTCATTGCTTTTAATACATTTCACTGGTTTCTTATTAACTTTGTGTTTTGAAAACAAAAATATTAGTGTCGTGGTCAAATATAGTAAAGTACCATCCCATAACTTCAGGAATATACATTATTTCATACATATAACAAAAACAAAGACCTTTTGAAGTGCTGGTTATCAAATGAATTCTGTTGGTAAATAAAGTACTGGAAGAATTGGACTGTGGACTTTAAAGGGCCATACATAAGTATAATAAAATGAAATAAATGCATCAAAACATGTAACGGGATGGATGGATGGATGAAACATAAAGAAAAAATCAGGCGTATTTCATTCGTTTCATGATAAACATCAGCCCAGATGGAAGCAGCACGTCTCTTAAAAGGTTGGACCAGCGTCTTCTCTTCCAGAAACTGTCCGTCAACATTTGGGAAGTGAGGAGACCAGTTTCTGGTCCTGCCTGAGGGCCCAAAGATCATTGACCAGAAATGAAATACAAATACGTCTTTATCCTCTGAATAGCAAAGGCTTGTCTAAAGGTTTGAAGTAGTCTGTGGAGACATGGAGATGAATCCAGGCTGATTTTAAAGGCTCTCTTTCTTTATTTGGGTCGCTCGCTCCACTCGGGTACATTTTGTGGGTCGATACTGGAAGTTCAGGGAGGTTTTGGGTTCTGGTGCATCTGTCCTTGATAGGACCCGGATGCAGGAGATGGGGAGGCAGGAGGGTTCCACAAAAATCATTTAATGAATAGAATGAAAGAACTTCCAGGGCAGGAAAGCCCAGAAACAGGCACAACGGAAGTGAGCTGTAAGACTTGGACGATGAAAGAAGCGTAGAAACTAACCAGCTGAACATCAGAGTGGCGGATGTTATCCAGATGATAACAGGAAAGACTGCCAGGGACGATGGGACAGACAAGAGAAGCAGCTCAGCAGGCCTCATTTACGTTCACAAATCGCATCAAAGCAGTGTCGTGTTTTGATCTCAAGGTCTGTGACTGAGCCGTACGCCGGCGGTCAGAAACGTGAAGCCTCCGCGACAAAAACTGCTGAAAGACACCACTGAGCGACAAATAAAGAATTCACATGCTAATAGAAGACGCAGCTGGATGTCTTCGGTTTCAATTCACAAACCACCTTCGCTCATTTAACAGCATATCCACCCTCAGAGTGCACGTGCAGTCCATGCTAGAGAATGTGTGCAGCAAAGCACAACCTCACACCAACCAAAGCGCGGTGATTAATTAGTGCTGATTCTGCAGATGCAGCTGAAACCTCTTTTCTACTTTTGCTAACCTAATCACTGTTAAGTTTAAGTTTGTTTTGTTTTGGAATCGAAGCACATTCGTTCATATTGTTCACAAAATATTTCTATTTTCTATTTCTTTTCCATAATGTTTTGGCCCTATTAAATAAAAGATTGAATCTCCAACAAAATGAATGGCACTGACTTTCTTCAACCATACCTCATATTTATCCACATTTCCGTGACATTGTGCTAATTGTGCTAATTCATCCTGATTTCTCAAGTCTTGTCTCATGTCTGCTGCTAGTTAGTTAGAGCACCAACCAAAACGTAGAGCATTAATAACATAATAAACTTTATCAACTGAAAAATGCAGACTTGGTGCATGCAAACATTCCTGAAATAATTCCCACAGGTTAAATATTGCAGCACCATCAGTAATTTAACAAAGAGACTTAAGAACGTTCATCCAGTTAAACTGAAAAATTCAGCGTGACACTGAATGACTGTGATGTTATGGTGTTTTATGGCTGATATTTAACCATTAATTAAAGCATCTAAGTCCACATGTAACAAAATGAAACAAAATATTGGATTCAACTTTATTTATCCCTTCAGGGAAATTATTAAAGATGGTTGTAGCTTCATCACATATTAGAAATAACATCCTCATCATCAGCAGTGGCCTCCACCAGGATGCTGGTTAGTCGTCCGTCAGTCACAGACAGGACGGTGATGAAGACACAGATGCAGTGAACCAGTGACTGTCTTCCAGCTGTTTGCTGGTGGATCACATCAAAAAGGTTGGAACTATGTCATGTTGAACCTGTAAGTTGCAACGTGGGTCTTAATTTGGTGAACGTTAGCTCTTCCTGCACAGCTGTAGCTGCACGGCTACCAGCAGCATGTCTGAGTGAGCGCATCCACCCCTTTGTAGAAGCTTAGTGTTAAAACGCAGGCTAAAACTAGCGGATATTCCTTCTTCTTTACGGCTCGATGGTGCAGTCGCTTGAACGTCTTCAGCCGCTCTCGTGGAAAACTGCTCGGCTTCTTTGCTGCTGGTGCTTCAGCTTCATTCACAAAATCATCACTAACTCCTCCACCGAGAACTTTGGCAGCAGCACTTTTACGAACGTTAGCTGCCCTAAAAGAGAGATCTGTTGTTGTTCACGTGACAATGAAGTGAGTGACAGGCAGAGTTTGGACGCTTTTTCTTGGTTCAAATTCAAGCGCTTCCAAGCTTCACTTCATTCCAGCACCTCACTCAAGCCATATTAAACCTTTATTTATTTATTTATTACATTTGACAAACGTGGTGTTGGAATTATGCTACAAAGAGCCAAAGTTCTGTCTTCTTCAAGAAGAATAAGAAATTAGAAGCAATATAAATGCCATTTTTGTTATTTGGTGATAAATTGAGTTTACTTGCTGACCCCTAATAATTCAGCCAGAATCTGCTACATCTGGATCTGTCTTCCAGTTTACGAACAGAAAGAAGCACGTATGGATGAACCTAAAGCCAGATGCTACCACATGTTCCTACAGTGATGTGGGAGATAGCGGATACGTTACAGCACTCAGTACAGCAAAGTGTAAACGTCTTTGATTGATCGGCTAGCTGATTATTGGCCATTTTTGATCATCATCCATCAGACATTAAAAAAAAAAACAAACAAAAACTCATATTGATACATTTTCTAAATAATGTGGACACAAAATAAAGCCACAGAATGTTCGGACCAAAATGAATAGAAGCAGAGGGGGGTGTTTAGAGGGGTGTTGACCTCCCTGGAGCAGCAGATATACAGAAACTATTTAACGGTTTGATTTTATCTAATTTGGACTTTGTTGTATTCAGGGTTGAGTTTATTTTTTCTTTGGATCTTAAAGAGAGACTTGGAAACTAAATACGGGTGAAAATGTTGATCAAACAACAAGAGCAGGGATGTCGACGTTTTCCAGCGTCATTTATATCAGCCTGGTAGCTTAAAAGCATGTCATCAATAAAATGCACCAACATCATCGTTATGATTTATTTTTTCACGATCAGCAAGAAACTTTGCCAAACCACACTTCCAAAACAACATTCATCAATGAATCAAATGTGCATTTTGCTGTTTTGTTGTTTTCTGTTTGCCTGGATGAAATTAATGCCTGACAGCGATAGCGGCTGCTGGTGTTTTTAAAGAAACGTTAAAACTCAGGAAACAGCAGATTATAAACACACTGAAGTATATGCTACTGAGCAAACATCACTGCTACTTTACACCGTTATTCTTCCACAGCGGATTCCTGAAATGAGCCATGATGTCATGATCAGGGTGCATAATTCACATTAGCACAGTTCTTCTGGATTATCCAGCTCGTAAAGCGTACTTCCTGGATGAGCTTCAGCCTGGAGGTGAGATGGTTGCTGCTTGTCATGAATTCACCTGCTAGTGGTTAGCATGAGCATGGGGGGTTGGGGGGCCGGATTTATTCCTCCTACATAGCAGTATTCTTTAACTAAGCATAAAGTCAGCACAACTTGAGGAAGCTCTGCGTCGCCTCGGGGACAGCTGTGCTGTAATGGCAAATTTGGTTCTGCAATGGCCGCAGTGAGAATTAGGTCATGCCCCCCCCCACCCCCATGCACAATGTTTACAAAAAGCAGAGCTGCCAGTGACAGTGACTTTCATCATGACAAAACCATTCGTTCATATTTGTGGGGAGCAGCAGTCTCTTGTTGTCCACTGGTCTGTGAACACCAGATGTTTCTCAAATACATTTGCAAGATCTCTTTCTGCTCATGAGTCCAAAGAGTCAAATTCAAGCATGAAATCAACATTTAGGGCTTCTCTTTGCTGTGGTTGTTTACAAATGCAGGAAGTCCAATCCAGTTTCACATTGATGAGCCATGATTGGCAAATTATTGGAAAGGGATACACAATTAGTATTTTATTTATTATTCAGGAGTTAATCAGTATAAATGCTGTGTTGCAGAATAGCCTTCCAGGAATGTGCAGCAGCATTTAGGGAGTAAAACTACGTTCTGCTGCATTCAAATCAAGGCCCAAAATTCGTAGAAAACTCATCTCCTTGTCACTTTTTAATGGTGTACAGGACTCTGAATAATGAAAGTATTATCAGACAAGTGCATTTTTGTCCCTACATTTCAAATCCCTCCATCAAACAGAAGGCAGTATTATTTTCTGAGAGTGGAGAGAGTTGAAATCAAACAGAAGCAGCTGTTGTTTATTCGAGTCTCCGGAGCAAATCTACAAATGACTCCTCAGGTGCTCAGCCTCCTTCTAGCTAGTTCTCCCTGCCTCTCTGTCCTTTCATGTCTTTGTCAAAGAGTCCCACATGAGCCCTTCTAATTTCACATCACATTCAAATTCTGTCGGCTCCCCAGTCTCATACTGGCCTGCAAACATCTGATGATGTTTAAACAGGAAGCGTCTGCGTCTTCGTATGTCAACATCTGGGACGTAGCTAGCAAGGTCTGCATTTACACATCTGTGGTAGATTGTTATTGTCAGGCTTGAAGCAAAGGCACAGACTTTGCAAAACAAGAAGGATTTAATCTTTAGGATAAAGGTTTGCGTTGTAACGCACAAAGACAGAGTGGTGTTAGTATTCATGTAGGAAACAATACAACACAATGTTGCTGGGTCGGTGCAGGGTATATATAAGGAGGAGACCAGGTGAAGCAGATGAAGATGATGACGGCACAGGTGAAGTCCATGATGATGAGAACTGAGGGATTCTGGGAGTTGTAGTGTTGGGGCCGGTGATCAGAAGGCTGGCGACTCTGACCGAGGTAGCTGGGAAGGAGCGGACAAGACAGGTGCAAACCACACACTTTCTGTACCCCGTTAGCTCATTGTCTGTGCTTGTTTTTTATGTGACCACCAAGTACCAACATACTTCTAGATTGAAGCTCATCCAGAAAGTACATTGTTTGCAGTTCCTTCATTGACCACTATGTGCTGGTTCCAAAACAGAGCAAATCACCAATGTTAAAATACCCAAGTTTGAAGCAGAATTAAACATATTTAAAGCCTGGTACAAAAATCTTAAAACAATCATAATCACCTTAAATTATCAGTTCTCTGGTTGTCAAGGAAACTATCAAACCACATTCAAATGTGAATTGACAGTTTTCAAAAATAAATGACAGTGGCAAGAAAAAGTATGTGAACCTCTTGAAATGAACTGGTCCAGATTAGATTGTTGTAACATGTGATCTGGTTTTCATGTAAGTTCCAATATCAGACAAACACACCCCTTAAACATCCAGAGTTGTGGAGGAATAATAAATGAATCATCAGACTAAATTCTTCAGTGACAGATCAGCTACATGTAGACAGATGTAGGATCTACTCATCCAGATGCAGTGCCAATGGCATCATTTCAAACTGCCTCTGCACACAGTTGGTTTGCGCTACAACCGATCAGAGTAACAAACAAGGTGATGTTTCAAGAGCAACAAAGCAAATGGAATCCAGCAATTGTTTATGTTTTTGGAAGCAGAATAAGAGAATAACCAAATAGCTACTCAATAGCTTTTGAAAAATATAACTGTGAAAAACACATCTATATACACGTAACATTTGACAGATATACATATTCATGTTCAGATTACTTTTTGAATAGCTTCCTTTATCAATAGGGCAAGTTTATGAGATGTCTCTTACCAGGTATAAATGACATACCACAATCATTCAGAGATTGTCATGGAGATCCAACTTTCATTTTTAACTGTCAATAATAATGTGGACTTAAACAACCACAGTTCCTCTGCTGTAGCCAACATGGTTGGTTGTTTGTGTGTGTGTGTGTGTGTGTGTGTGTGTCTGCACATATGCTGAGGGTGAATGCCACTATTGACAAAATAACCTTTTACTTTTATATGTAGTTTGATCTTGCATTATTTCACTTGTGTGTAAGTGAGAGTGTGGGTGAATGTGTCCTTCCGCCCTCTTGAAAGTCTAAACTTTCAAACTTTAGTTGAACATGATCCTGTCAGAGGACTAAAATAAACCAACAGTGGAACACGTTAAGACAGACAAAGACAAAGGACTGCAGTGTGTGTTGTTTGATAATGTATTGGTAAGTGCAGAGAACGTAGAGAACATAGAGAAGATATTATTACAGATTTGTGTACAGAAATTGGGACTGGGGGGAATTTTAAATTATTTTCCCAGATTGCTTCAGAAGAGCCCATACTGTATCAGTAGTAGATATAGTTTCGTAAATTTTAGAGACATTTTTTCTGAGGTTGGTAATTTTCATAATCTCCTTAATACAATTTTGGGGCTGCAGTAGCTGTTGATTTTATATTTTAGTTGAATTGTTCTTCTCCAATACCAATCTGCTGGACATATTGAAACATATAAAATGGTTGTTCATAAAGACATGATGCATGTTGCCATACTGGGAAATAATAGGGTTTTTGCATAATTGGAAATCAAGGATTGTGCCAGATTGTTGTGAATTTATATGGTGTTAAAGATTTTGTAATTTATGGGACTCCCATATAGTGTCTTTAGAGTGGTTTTATAGGTATTGCCCCACACTTTGGCACAATAGGACAGATGAGGAAGAAAGAAGGAATACTACTGGGTGTGCATAGTTTTCTGGTTTAGTATATATCTTAGTTTGCACAGGATTCCAACTGTCTTAGCCATTTTAGACCGAACATATTTTACTTGAGGTTTCCAGCTGAGATTGTGGTCAATTATTACTCCCAAAAATGGATTTTCACAGATTCTTTGCAATTCAATATTATCAATAATTTTTCAATTATTATATCATCTGGTGCAGTGCGGTTCCCGAAAATCATATATTTGGTTGTCTTTATGTTGAGGAAAAGTTTGTTTAGATCAGACCACAACTTCAGCTTGGCTCGTTAGAGACAACCTTCAACAAGAGTTGGAGGTCCTCACCCTCACAAAAAATATTAGTGTCATCAGCAAAAATGACACATTTAAAAAAAATCAGAGCAATTGATAATATCATTTATGTAAAGTATAAACAATTTCAGTCCTAAAATTGAACCTTGCGGTATCCCACAGGTAGTCTGCAACAGTGGTGACCTAGTCTCGCCAATTTGTACAAACTGTTGTCTGTCTTCTATAAATCTTTATCCAATCAAGGCCAATTTCCTCATATCCCATACCTCTTCAGTTGTTGAAGCAAGATGTTTTGATTTATGGTGTCAAAAGCCTTTTTAAGATCAATAAATATTCTGAGTGCAAACTCAGAACTCTATGCTGGAAGTTAGTTCTTCAATAAGATCCATTAAGGCTAATGATGTTGAATGATTTGCTCAAAATCCATACTGACTGGCTATGAGTATGTTATATTTTTCAATAAAGCTGTCCAATATGGCAACAAATATCTTTTTTAATATCTTAGAGAACTGTGGGAGAACGGAGACCGGCATATAATTAGTGAAAAGATTATGCTCACTGGCTTTAAAGATAGGAGTCACTTAAGCAATTTTCATTTTTTGGGGGGAAGGAACCCAGTCTCAATGAGAGGTTACAGATGTGTGCTGTAGGGTCTTCAATTTCTGTAATAACTAGTTTAATTAAAGGAATGGATTGCCATCACAATCCATTGATGTCTTATTTGTTAACTTCTTAAACAATGTAAATCACTTCATTTTAGTCAGTTTCTCTCAGAAATATTGTCGCTGGGTTACGTTCACCAAGAAAATCTGTCACATCTCCCCCATTTGACGGGAAGTATCTCTTCAGCCAGATTGGGTCCAATTGAAGCCTGCCACCACTTTTTCATCTTGTTAAGAGTTTTCTTCTTTCTTACAATTGAGTTAAGAATTTTTCAGGTACCTTTACATTATTCACATTAATTTCAAGCAATTTACTATAATAATCTTTTTTTCACATTTTCTAAGAATATCTGTTAATTTGCTCTTATATCTTTTGTATTTGATTTTCTTGTCCTTAGTTCTATGCTTGATGAAATCTTTATATAAATTATTATTTTTTCTTGTAGGTATTAGCCAGACCCTTCGTGATCCATGGGTTATCTGGTCGTTTTGAGATTTCCTCATTTGCAATATTGGAAAATTTGTGTAGTGTAATGTCAAAAAAGTGTGCAGGAAGGAATTATAAGCTTAATCAGCATCCTCTTTATCATATACATTTGCTTTCTCTATTTACACAAATAAAATTATATCCTTCCATCTCAAAATCAAACTCTTTCTGTTGGCTTGTCCATGATTCAGTAATTGCAATTACATTAAATGTCATGTTGTTGTGCTGTAGGTAGTCTTTAATCTTGTGGAAGTTTGCATATAGGCTCCTGCTATTAAAGTGTATTATTGAGATACTTTGCTTTAGATTAAAGTTCTCCTTAAACTGGTTTTCAGTGTAGTAACAGCAATTACTGGTCTCTGGGTACGGTTCTCGTTTATGTAAATGTCAGTACCAGTGTTGCTATATTTCAGCTTCTTAGCCTTTCTCATAAGTTCGACTTTGTGTCTTCTGTTTGCAAATCTCATGATTATGGTACGTTCAGTTTGTCCGTTTCATTTAGGGAGTGTGTGACAGGTGGCAATATTTTCCTTTTGAATAGAGATGTTGTTCTTATTAAATAACTGTATCACTTCATCCTCCAGCTGCGCTATCGGACAGGTCTTCTGGTCTGATACGAGTAGCATTCGCACAGGAACGATGTCTGGTTGGCAAGCTGTTGATGATCACATCTTCCTTGTATTGCTCCAACTCATCAATTCTCTGCTCGAGTTTCGCAATCCTCTCATCCCTCAGTGCAATCAGTTGATTTAGTTTCTTCACTTCCATATGAGCCCGCTTATTTGACTGGTATTGCAATGCATTTCATTGATTTTCACCATGAGGGTTTCCATGGTGTCCCTGATCTCCTCCATTTCCTGTTTGTTTGTTTGCTGCATCTTTTCTTCCTCTAGCTTCCTCTGTCTGTTAGCATCTAGAGGACAAATGCAGAGGAAACAGAAGAGAGAAGATGTGATTATTGAGATTGGAAGGATTGGTAGCTCAGAAATTCAAATAGCCTATTTTTTACATTGATTCTGCTCTAGTTCTAACCATGCATTGTTGTAGTTTTCTTTTTGTAACCATTTTACTAAATATTGCAGCTGATTCAATAAATAATAGTATTCGACGTTGGGAGCTTCTAATCCTAATCTAATCTGATAGAGATTTTAGGCTTCTTGTTTTTCCAGTAGAACTGAGTTACTAATTAATTAACTGAGTTAAAGCTGAAAATAGATACTTAATTTGCGGGAGTGTGTTCATTTTTATTGTACGTGACACGCAGCGAGCGTGGCCAGTGTTCAGACCGGACGGGATGCCCGGTTGTGGCGCTTGCGGGCCCGCACGGGTCGGGCC